>OV170225.1:6928317-7528317 GCA_921882275.1 Brenthis ino
TATTTGAGCCTTAATGTGCGGTTTTATTTTAATATACAGTTCAAGTTTGATTGTTTCGTTTATGTTTTACCGTTGTTGTTGTTAACTTTAACCGTTATGTTTAAAAGTCACTTATTTGTTAATGTTTCCAATATGGCATGATGATTAATTAAAACTCTACACGAAATCTCCCTCTGAGAAAATCATGTATTATGTCGTTATTCTTATTTAACAAATATTTTTCTGATATGATACGTTTTCTTTGTAGTCTTGCTTACTTATTTTAAAAAACACTATAAATTCAGAATGATTGTTGCCATTTGTGACTGTGTTAAGTTCTGTTTTTGGGTTATGTTTTCTTCACGTTGTTTTTGTTAATTAACTTTGAATAAGTGTTTTAAAGTCGTTATAGAAGATTTGTTTTCTGTTATCATTAATACGGTTAAACTGAACTGATTAAAAAAACTTTGTTAATAATTGGTTATGAATTTTGTTATTAATCTGTTACGTTTAAAAATCATGCGGTTGAATTTGTACCTTTTTTAAGAACATTTTCTATTAAGTTTTATACTAATTGGACAATAAACGCAGTTGGTCTGGTTTAAAAGTTTTTGTTGAAAATTGTTGAATTTCTGTTTTGTTAATGTATTTGTTATGTTTTTAACTGGTTGGCTCGATTTTTAATACGATTCTTTCATGCAAAATTTTTGTTCCCGGTTACGCTGTTATTTGTACGTTAAATTTCTTGTTAAATACTTCGTTTAACATTTTGTTTACTTATTCTGTTTTAGTTATTTAGCATTATTACAATCAAGTTGAGTTTTTGTTTGAGTTAAAAGAAATTGTTACTTGAAAATTAACTTCGATTTCTACATTATTTCATTAAATTTTCACCAAATGCTTTTAGATATAGCGAAAGTTATTAAGAAGTGCCTTAATACCAAGAAGTGCCTATTTATTGTTATTTACACGTGTAGTGCCTTCTGCTAGAGTTTTAATGAAACTTTATCAGGATGCTTTAAACTTCGAAATTACAGCGCTGAAGCATTTTATTGGAAGTGAAACTTATGAAGAAATTAATTAATATATAAATACTTTCCAAAAACCTTCTGATGCGGTAATTTAAAATGTTAGTGAGTATTTTTTCCTCGCTTTAAATGAACAGTATGA
Organism: Brenthis ino; assembly: GCA_921882275.1. Lineage (NCBI taxonomy): Eukaryota > Metazoa > Arthropoda > Insecta > Lepidoptera > Nymphalidae > Brenthis > Brenthis ino. The sequence continues at coordinate 6,929,467 of OV170225.1, forward strand.
CAGTTACGTATTCAGTATTAATTTGGCAATTTAAATTTGCACTGCAATCATCACCATCGGAGCACCATCGCTGATTTTAAATACACTGCTTTAATATTTATCAAATAAAGTATTAATACACCGCCCAAGGGGATAAAACACTCATTACACATCCATTGTTGCGCGTGCCGCTACTCGTTGGTTATTCAATTTCGTTCATGTTAAGTAATTTTAAGCGTTGATTTGTTGTTAAGTTTACTGTTTTATATTGTTATTCATTGAAATGGCTGTGTTTGTTAGTTTTATGTTAAGTTTTCGTTTTAACTATTCGGTTTGTTTGTTCTAAGCCGACATTAAGGCCCATCGAATACAAAACTGTCACTTTCATAATGTTTCATGTGTGTGTATCAGATAAGGTTTATATAGGTATGTAAGTTTAAGGTTAAAACTAAAGCTTGTATAAAATTAACAAATAAGTTTAACTATTTATTATGGATGTAAGAAAGAAAATGTGTGCGTGTGTAGTGTGAAATAAATACTATATTAAAATATAATATTGGTTGTTTTTTTTTTACTATTAAATATAAATTTAATTTTGTGTCCGATTAAATAAAAAGTTACTGGTTGGAAACGCTTGGAAAATGTCCAACTGCATCGCTACCAACTATCTTCTAACAAATGAGGTCGTCTTTGCAGAAGTGGCCTAATCCCACTATAATCAATTTAACCCGCACAGTCTTTTATTTTGTAGAGTTACTAAAGGAAGAGTGACATTCTTATTTTTTTCCATAGTCAGTTAAGAAAGCTTTATAGTATAAAATTTCAATTATGAAGAGAAATAATAGATTGTTTAAATATATAAACTTAACAATACATTCTTATACACTTCAAATTTTGTTATAAGTACATGTTAATGTCTGAGGTCAAATATACTAGGATTAATGGCACAAGTCGCTGCAAGGTTTACGCGTGCGGTTTGGAAACGTTACTTACGCCAGCTCGGTATACACAGTAGTTGTAATGAAGATAGTTTTAGGAACGGAAAACAGAAGTTCGCTCCATGCAATCTCGCCGCTAGAACTCTTCTTAATTGCTTAACTTTAACCGGTGCCTCTTCCTGCTGTCCCGGGATTCGTTAAACTTCACGCATACTTTAGTCAACAACGAAATTACACGCTATTTACTAGCTTGTTTTTGATGCAGTTTTAACAAACTTGCAATTGTACATCGTCTCCGATTGTAAGTTCTCTTTTATTGCTACAATGTTTTTTCATCTACATATGTGTAGTATCTATAGATGAATTAGGCTTAGTCAATTTTTGATTATTAATAATATTTAAGAGTTTTTATCTCTTTCATAAATTCAACTTAGGTACGGTTATGTTACCATGGTCCGAAAGTCCCAAACAACTCTTCTTTCTCTAAACAATTTTGTATTTTTTTTAACTTATCTTATGTCGCATGTTGACCAGAAGGACATGTAAAGTATTTGATGCTCTTTCTAGTCATGAGATTAATGTCACATGGAAGTTTTAGATGTCAGATAAGTGCAAAATAACATAATATTGATGTTTAAACTGTACGTACCATCATGGCACGCCTATACCTAAGCCACAGAACAAAGAACATAACACAATATTGATCATTGATGTTTTAAGTATGCGAATATTTATTATATACCTATCGAAAGGCTAAATTGTTTTAGTTCCTCGTATTATATAGTATTTTTTGGATATGCTACGTAAAATAAAGTTATTTTTGTATTTGTGAAGTTAAAAAAATATATCTAAATAAAATATATTATAAATTAAAAACTATTCAATAAACTTACCAATACTGTACTAGTCTACCATAGTAGGTATAGAGTATAGACTATAGACACGGTAATGTTACATAGTTATTACCGTGCTATAGAGGTTCAAAGAAGAAGGAACATGACGTAGCGGACATGCCATAATTATAAAATTTTGTTTTTGCCTTACGGCTTACCCTAATATAAAATCCGGCTTTTGTTATATCAGAGTGTTTATCTTTAGTTGTTTGGGAATAAAAAAAGTCTGTTTATAAAGATATATAAATAAAATACAAATTTATTTTTGTTGCTCGTAAAATATAAAGTATGTCTCAAAAGTTTTATATTATCATCTTATCATTGTCCTGTATTAACCCTGTACTCAATAGGTTTCATACAATGTCCTTTGTCCTTTATCTGAATATCTGAAAGTTCTGGAATACTTACTTTAAATAATATGAGTTATAAAACAAAAAAAAATCATGTTTGTTGAAACACATTTATATATAGCGAATCTTCTTTTATTATAAAAAGTCTGATTAATATAAAAGATAATGATGTACAATTTCAATTATTTAGGAACAAAATAAGTACAACTTATTCCGTAATGAATCAGGATTAACGTTTTTTTGTTCATTAGATATTATTTGAAGTCTTTCAATGTTTAAGATTGCGAAGCTCCAAATATAAAGATTAAAAAAAATTAACAAAATGCATTTTGTTAATTGTGGGTAGGCTGTCTGTAACAACTATATCTTTAAGACATGTAACACCTCAGTCTCTCCCGTGACCATGGATGCTGTAAAGCATTCGAAACGTCGGGAAACAAAAATACAAATAAATCCGCGATAAAATGCGAAAAGATAGTTTTATTTAAAATTAAAAAAAATATTAAAAAAGTTATGAGTAGTATCATGCCTTGGATATAATCAAACCAATGGAATAAAATTACCAATATTTTTGGTCGTGGTTATCTATACGTAACTTACGTAGTTAAGTATAGGCGATTTAAATCCCAGTCAATCGTTGTAAAATTGTTCTATGACCTGATAAAATGGACTTTAAAGATTTTATTCACATAATTTAATAATGTGATTGTGAATAGGCAGTCGAGTTTTGGAAGAGACTGCGGTGGTTAAATATATCGAACGAAAAATGGTAGGTTTTATTTTTATAAAAAAATCTGTAAAAGAAAAATGAGCAAATTAAGTACTTTTTTTTCAGATGCTAACGAAGTAATACATATTTAGCATTTAAAATCAAGAATTGGTAGCTTTATTTATATTGCAAACTAAATAACTACAGGAAATGTTGAAATTATTTTTGTATTTCAATTGGTCATAAATATTCAATTAATTTGATTGTAAAGCTACTGATGATATGAAAACAGTAGTTAAGGTGAATTGATTAAAACGGATTATTTTTTTATATATTAATATTTTTTAATATCAAATCATGTAGACAGTTATATAATTTTATAATTATTCTATCATTATGTTAAACATTTTAAAAGTGAAGGAAAGAAAATGGCGAGCAGCTTATTCATGATGTAAAAATGTTTGCTGGATAAAAATATACCTTTTTTATTTTACTGAAAACTCGTAACGATATTTTCATTAAGTATGTAAATATATACAGGTGTTCTGTCAGCTTTTCCATATACAGTTAATGAGTTTTATTGAGAGAGATCTATAATACTATGACTGTTGAGCCACGAGTCGTCTTGTGTTGTTTCCTCTACATCATCTTCTTGAATGTTAGGTAATAATTTAGTGCCATCAAAATTCTCTAGTATAGTTCCTCTAAGTACAGTGACAACGCGCTTGCTTTCTTCACTTCGTCTTAATTGCTTCTCAGTTCTCTCTTTGGTGCTTACTAACTTTCGCTGATTCATTTGGATATATCTTATCTTCTTAAATATATAGTTTATATTATAATCAATTTGTTGCTGAAAGCGATCTAAAGTCCAATAAAACTGTATATCAGCTAATACTACGAAGAAGAATGTAGCGTATAAACATGTTAATATGACAGCAAAATAAAGTAGCATAGGATCAGATGTTGATAAGTAAGGGCACTTTTCACTGAGAGTTAGGCAATTCCAAAAATAGGATGGTGAAGGAGAATAATCACTTGCAGAATTCATTATTATATCGTATGAATTAAAGACAAATTTTAATTTTTAAATGTTTTTGCTGACAAAGTGTCATTTTGATATCAAAATAACAATGAAAGCGTACTTATGTCATACTGAATCTAATATAGGTTAAAAAGATAAATGTTACAAATTACAATACATATATTATACACTTGTCAGGTATTTTACCTATCTATTAAACCTATAAATAAACCATACAAGACACAAAGACAGGTAGAAAGAAAAGGAAAGCTAGCGAACTACCGAAGGAAAGCTAAAGAATTACCTGCGACAACATAGAACCTAGTAAAAAAGTAAATGAAAAACTCGTTTGAGTAAAAAGCGAACTAAACAGATGGAACCAAGATGCCGTTGGAACATAGTAGAGGGTAGATATAATAACAGCTATGTTAATTTAAGGAAATTAATGACTTTTATTACCTTCCTTCCGGACTGACCCTCTTCAAAATTCAAAACTCTTAGAATTCCAAAGAGCTTTTTTCTAATTCAATAAAATTATTTTGTTTTTTCATTTTGATTTTTATTTAATACCTATCATAAAATATATGTGATGTTTATTTACTACGCACGATAAAAAACATATACCTATAGTCCTTTTGCAACTTTCAGATTGCGTAGTTCCTAAATTGACTTTAAATAGGAAACCATCATGTGATTTTGAATAAACACTTATTCAGTGAAACCTCATTCAATATATGTTGCTTGACTGCCATTTTGATTTTATAACGACAAAACCTAGCATTATGGCACTTTAGCTCAGTCAAATTAGCTCAAAAAGGCATTGCAAAAATTTTTTACAGTAATTTTCCTTCGGAATTTTTTGGCGGGGGTCACTGGAAACTGTTTTTGTAGTCCGATTATGTAGCCCGATTTCACCAACATCACTTAAGCTACCGCCTACGTATGGGATCCCTAGCTTTAAAGTTCCCCTAAACTAGCCCCTTAATTAAATTTCGTTTACCATCGTCAGAGTCCGTATTTCTAGTACCTATATTTAGGTGGCATTTTATTTTATTTTTTTTAATTTTTAGGTGACCCCTAACTGTCGGTGAAATGGAAACTGTCCCCTAACAGCCCCCTAACCATGCCTAGGGGATCCCTTAAACTTAGGTGACATTGGTGAAATCGGCCATTATTCTTTTGAGGTGAAAAAGAAATACAATTATAATGGACTAAATGATTAGTGTGTTTTTAATAAAGATTTCTCAATTTTCTGCTCTTATCTCATCATTACCCAGTATCATCATCGTCATCGGGCGTCATCAAGTATCATCATTAGAACTTGTCATCGAATTCTCTTCCGAGATCGATCGGATAGTTAAGACTAACGTAATACGACTAACTTAAATTTTGAAGGACCTGCAGACAATTTTGTTTAATTAGTCTACGTTGTTAGGATGTCGGTATTTAAAAAAATCATATACGTCGCAACCCACCAGCATTTCGACGGCTTATATGCGTGCGTACATTTTTTACTTTCTTATTTATTTTCATTTCTACTTTATTTTTTATGAAAAATATATCTACAAAAAATTCTAATTAATAATCCATTCAACGCTTTACTTAGTAGAATACTCAGTCGTTAGTTTGTAGATTGCCTTATCTTAACATTACCTGATTAACTTGGGAGTTGACTCAATTTTTCTTGCTTTAGCGGACTGAACCAGGTAGCGTTCTTGTAGGTAGACTAACTACTAACTAGATTATTCATTTAAACGACAATGTACTTATTCATTTATACATAATATGGTACCAACTTATCTTATTTTCCAAATGTTAAAATAAACAGTGCTGTAGATATACATAATATGTATACTTCCGCAAAATAAAAATACTTTCATGAGAATGATTGTGAAGAATCCGACACTATAATTATCTGTGAACAACGAAGTGGTATCCAACAACTAAATAGGGCGCGCTACAAAAAGAATTGGACGTCATAAGACCTAAGACATCGTCATAAGAACTAACGTCAGTCGAGAATGTTTGCTGCCGTGGCCTAGAGAAAAGTGCACAATGCTGCTTCGCTTCACTTGAGGCAATATCAAATTCCCGTAAACCGCGTCGCACCGTCTTCTTCCCGAGATATAGGTGTGCTATACAAACTAGTTCTATATTAGGTATAGTATACAAAATGCTCCGCATTTTAACCTGCTCTATATTCTAGCATAGAAAATGCTTCCACTTTGAATTATTTCAGATTCAAAATTTTTAAAAGGAGTTTATTCTGAATAGAATGTAAATAACTTTGCCAAATGATATTATCACGATTATGTCGGCTATTAGTATTACGTTCATATTTCACTCAATAGCAGTAATAATGTTTTTAATTTTTATTTGTAATCGCTATTTTTTTTCGCTAGTAATTTAAATATTTACATCACCTTCGGCCTTTTTTTATTTCTAAATAAAATATTTTTTTTGTATAATACTTGAATCTTATACATTAAGTAATAAGTAATTATGCAACTAGTAGTACCTAAGTAGTACAGTATAGTATTAGAATATTATAGATATAACTATTATAATATAGAGTAAATTATTTTTCATTCAAATGATTTTTCAGCCTACGCGTTATTACATCTATAATATAAAAATGAATCGCTGAATGTGTTGCTAAGCGCATATCTCGAGAGCAGCTGAACCGATTTCGCTAATTGTTTTTTTAGAATATTCCTTGAAGACGAGGATGGTTCTTACGGAGAGAAAAATTTAAAAAAATGCCTGAAAAAGTCTAAAAACAACATTTTTCTATACTCCCATACAAAAGATTCGTAATAATACTTAAAAGTCAATTTGAACTTTAATACCATAACATAAAGTTTAAGTGTTAGTGGAGAGGTTCCGGGAAAGCAAAACAAATGAGTGACGTTAGTATCGTATAAATATTAATCAATATTTTTAACAAAAAATAATGGCTGGCTGATAACTATTTATATCTATTTAAAACGTACCTAACGATGAACCCGTGCGAAGCGAGGGTGAGCCGCTAGTATTACATAAATTTAAAATATTATCACCAGTAACTTATTTTTTCAGGCGTTAAAATCCGCCTATGCCTCTAAACAGACGTAAAGCGACAAAATCTTACACTTTGTAGCACGTGGATATATGTACCTATATGTACATATGTACATTATTACGTATGTATATATAGTTGTGTTTATGTTAAATAATTAATTTTGCTTACTTGTTGTTCATGTCTTACTACTATATAAATGCGAAAGTTTGGATGGGTGGATGTTTGTTATTCAATCACGCCAGAACGGCTCTATGGATCTGGATGAAATTTGATACATAGATAGATTATAGTCTGGAATAGCATACTTTTTATTTCGGAAAATGCACGGTTCCCGTGGGATAGATTTGTTTTAGTTTTTCACAAGGACGAACCCCAGCGACGCGAGGGTGAGCCGCTAGTCTATACATATAATAAAATTGTAACTAAGCCGAATCTGTACATTGGAAATAGACATTATTATCGATGCAGAGGCCGAAGCTTTTAGAATTTTTGTCTGTCTGTCTATCTGTTTGTTACCGCATCACAGAAAAACCACTGGAGGGGTTTAGATGTATGGTCATAGCTGGTTAACATATTATTATAGGATACTTTTTACCGCGGGAAAATCATCATCATCTGAACGCGGGCGGAGCCGCGGGAAATGCTAGTTTGTATAATAAATCTCAAATTATCGCGAAATTGTCACGAAGATTTGCGTATAACGAACGACTCGCCAAAGTTTCATCACAATCAGATTAATATTTTTTCCTAGTTGTTTGTAAAGTTTTAAGCCTTTAGAAACAAATTAAAAAAAAAATTATCCATGTCAATGTTGCGTGTTCTATATTTTAGGCAAACTTTTGATGCTTTCAACATGCCATCTTCATATTTATTTTAATAACCTGTAGGCTGTATGACATTGAATTTAACAATAATTTCTGCTTATTTTAGATTTAAAATTAGATATAATCACATCGAAACAGAATCATATATTCATTAATTAACATATTATAATTAAGTATCTACTTAATTAGGAATATTAAGCTTTTATCTTCGAAGATCAAAGACAAGTCTTTGACAAGACAAGGTTTGGTAAAAAGGTTTAACCAAAGTCATTCCGCAAAAAGCAAAATAATTTACGTTATTTTGGAATATTGTTTAATGTTTTCTGCTAATGTAACATGAGTATATGTTTGTAGAAAGAAGCTAGTTATTTATGGCTTTATAGTCGAGATATTCAAATTTTAGCTTACTAATTTTGCACGTCTTAAGTAATGCCTTTCATTATGTAAGGCGCCTATGAATTATTAAAAAGGTAACGTTAAATAAAGGTCAAGATACTCGTATGTATAAAATTACGTTTTAAGTAGATATGTGAAAAATATACCTACAATTGTGTATGAACTATGAAAATCGCGGCTTTGGCATTGCGCTAAGGATGGAAAATTGGTATTTAGAATGTTCGATTATTTAATTTATAGTAGGTTCCTATAGCTAAATGCATTAGTTTATAAGGTGGATTAACAAATGAAGTCTCTTTTTAACCGAATTCAATTAAAAAAACCGACTTCCAGGCACTGAAAAGTAAAAAAATAACTAAACGGCGGTTTTCATTTACGGTTGATATCTAAACAGATATTTTCGAAGTCGGTGCCAGCCTACAAAGGCTTAAGATATAAATATATAAAAGGTAAATATGACAAAGTATGAACTCTAATTATAGTTAAAATATTATTCATCAATTTGTGATATATTTATGCGTTTTGAAAAAAGCTTTGTTTTACAAGTCGGTTTAATATTTTTTTACATGATTCAATTTTTAACTTAAAATCTTAGTGCGCCTTGTTCAATTTTGATAGAAAGTTCTGTCCCTAACATATTGCTAATAAGCTCGTTCAGGCACACAATTTAAAAGTACCTATAATAATTATATAGAAACTATGAGGTAAGGGGTCTTATCATTAATGAAAAAAATAACTAGTTCAAGTAAATGTTAATAAATAGCATTATATTATTTATTGATTTGTTAATAATGATTGTAAATTTAACTTATTATATAAATAAAATAAAAATAGACCCCAAAAATGTACGTAAGTGTATTCTTGTGCAAAAAGACGTCGATGTCTGTCTCAATGTGTGTGTATGTGTGTGTGTCTGTCTGTCTATGGCATCATAGCTCTCAAACCGATGGACCGATTTCGATGCGGTTTTTCATTGGAAGACCAGTTTCCTTGCATTGGATCTTAGCTATGTTTAATTATTATCGGTTGGCAGTGTAAGAGTATTAGCTCTTTTCCAAATTGATATAGGCATTTTGGCGTACGATTACTTAATTAAGTGCTTCACGCGTGCCAGCGTAATCGTTAAATGACAATTAATTTGCGTAGGGGTTTTTTAAATCACATTAGATCACATTTTAAGCACTAAATTTGTGCATTTTTACTTATAATTAAACAATATTTCATTTGTACTAGGAACAACTTAAATTAAAAAAAGTATCTTCTTCCTCTGACTTACAATAATTATGTTGAGATCACATGTTTTGATGATTTGTTTCGTACTAGATTATTTATATTTTAACGAAAATCTCCAATCTCACACTTAAAATTGTCATTTCTTACCTCACGGTTCCTTATTTCATCTTCACAAGAATCATCAATGTCATAAATGGAGTTGGATTCTTCAGAATCAGACTCAACTAATGCTTTTCTTTTGGCTTTATCTACTTTTTCTTCTCTTTATTCTTAGGTTTTTTCCATATTAGGCACAATTGTTTCATGACCAAGGTACAATACATATACATTATTCATACATGGTGTACCTTGGTCAGTGTCCAAGGTATATAGTTAGTTGGGGGATCAAGGTTCAACATTGTAACAATTTATTTTAAAAAGGTTTATAAACGTACTTAAAATCAACATTTTTCAACTCCGCCTGTTCAAATTTCTGATATCGAGAAGACGTTAACCATTAATCAACTTACTATGACTAACCAACCTAACTGTGACCCTTTTGTTTTTCAAGAGATCTCAGAGGACGATGTTAAGAGAGGCATTCTTTCTACTACTTCTAAAGCCGTTGGGAGTGATGAAATTAGTCGTGATATGCTGCTTGTAACAGTTGATCACATCTGCCATATATTAACTCACATTTTTAATTTTTCATTGTCTTCTAGCTCATTTCCCGCGGCTTGGAAGTTAGCACATGTTATCCCCTTACCTAAATCTCCCAATCCTATTGTTCCCTCACAGTTTCGTCCTATCTCAATTCTTCCCATTTTGTCGAAAGTTTTTGAAGGCTTAGTATCTAAGCAGATGTGTCAGTACTTATTACGAAATAACCTATTAAATGCTTTTCAGTCTGGCTTCCGTCCTTCGCACAGTACGACTTCCGCTTTGCTAAAAGTCACTGACGATATTCGTTTCGCCATGGATAATAAGAAAGTGACTATTCTTATTTTGCTTGATTTTAGTAATGCCTTCAACTCAGTGGACTTCGATGTTTTACTTTCTATCCTTGCCTCCCTTAACTTCTCGTCTTCTGTGATTGATTGGTTTAAATCATATCTTTATGATCGCCAGCAGAGAATCTACTGCGACGAGACTATCTCAGAGTGGTCCAATCTCTTCGCAGGCGTCCCCCAGGGTGGTGTGTTATCGCCATTGCTTTTTTCAATTTTTATTAACCAACTCCCACAGGTACTCTCTTCTAACTACCACCTATATGCGGATGATCTGCAACTTTATAGACATGCTTTGGTCGGGGACTTAGCGTCTGAAATAGACAGGATAAACCTCGATTTGGCAAGAATCAAAGATTGGGCAAAGTCCTTCGGACTCCTTGTCAATCCAATAAAGTCTCAGGCCATGATCATTGGTAGTAAGCAGTTGCGGAACAAAATCGACTTCAACAATCTGCCTGACATCATCTACGATAACACTTGCATCAATATCTCAGACACGTGTAAAAACTTAGGTTTAACAATCGACTGCAACCTGTCCTGGGCTGCGCATGTCAACGAGGTCAGTAAGCGCGTACATTATTCACTTCATTCCTTGAGACGTTTACAGAATTTTCTTCCGTTTCAAACTATAATTACCCTAGCTCAATCACTGCTAATCCCTCTACTCGAATATGCCGACGTCTGCTATCTTGATGCAACCGAGGAGCTACTCGACAAGCTAGATCGCCTTCAGAATTTGTGCATCCGTTTTATATTTGGATTGCACAAATTTGATCATATAAGTATTTTCCGACGGCAACTGAAGTGGCTCCCCATTCGTTTTCGCCGAAACGTTCGTGTATTATGTGTGCTTTACAATATTTTGAAGACTTCTACACCTTCTTATTTAAGTGAACGCTTCACATTAGTGTCCCCTAGATGCAGACCAGTGCGTTCTTGTGTCAATTTGCCCAAACTAGTGGTTCCTCACTACAATACTACATTCTATAAAAAATCTTTTTCTGTTACGGCAGCAAGTTTGTGGAATTCACTGCCTGATTATATTTTCAAAGATGATCCCTCATTCTCAACATTTAAGTTTAGAATTAAACAATACTATTTATCAAATCAGACATAAATTATTGTAGATTAGTATGTATTTATATGTAAGTATATATGTTTGTTTGTATGTATGTATGTATGTATATATGTATGTATTTATATATGTATGTGAATATATATATATATATATATTTGTATAATCATAATATTTAGTTAATATATGTATTTTAATAATAAGACAATTCCATTCAATGCTGTACTGTACCTACACCGCACTATATTAACTTATTTTCTCACTTCTGAAGGGTTTCTGGAAGAAATCTCTTAAAGAGATAAGTTATCCTTTGTCAACATTTTGTTATTTTATTTTGTATAACGTATATTTTATGGTACATAAATAAATAAATAAATAAATAAATAAATAAATAAAATCGAGGTTGTGTTCCTACACTTATATCATCTGTTACCGGCATATACTGAGATTAGAGTGTAAATGAAAGTTTTTTATATATGTACATCATCACTACATAGTATAAAACAAAGTCACTTCCCGCTGTCTGTCTGTCCCTATGTATGCATAGATCTTTAAAACTACGCAACGGATTTTGAGGCGGTTTTTTTAATACGTAGAGTGATTCAAGAGGAAGGTTTTGTATGTATAATACATGCATATTATAGTACAGAAAAGCCGAGAAATTCAAAGATTTGTATTTCATTCTAACCGTTAAAACCTAGTAAATAATAAACACGCTATAGGTATAGTAAAAAACTAACTTTTTGAGCAAGAAATAATAAATGACCTTTTTTAATTTAATTGATGCGGCGGAAAAACATACATACAACACACACATTAAGCTTCCACCCATTCATTAATAAGGCTTTATGCATGCTGGTTCGATGAATTTATTATTAAAAAGACATTTCAAATAAAGTTACAGGTTTTACGCTTATACTCGTAGGCCATTTAAACGACCTAATGGTTAGATTAAGCAAAGATTGCCCAACTCATTAATTGTTCGACGCAAAAGCTGCGCGCACAAAGTTCAACAATTATGAGACTTAACAAGCTCGTAAAACAGGGTCCTTTCATCAGTAATTTACTTTTGGCTTATCACAAATAGGCGAGTGACTTTGAAGATGTTACAACCGCTTAAAAGGTGATTCAATTCTAATATGATTTTATTTTATTACGGAGCGATATTAACAAAATATTATGGTTTCACTTGAAAAGCAATTAATAGGAGAGATTAGTCAGTTATTATGGTAATTAAATTTGATTATGCTTAGAAATTTGTACTTTCATTTATGTTTAGTATGAATGATATAAAATATTTTTCGTAGCAAAATGTACTTTGTACAGTGTACTAATGACACGATTAATATAAAATGGCATTGTAGGTAGTAGTGTATGTACTACATACTCGTAGATACTGACAGGCACCAGTACCACACAGTATATGCCTATAGTAAGAATCCCATTATCCATACCTGCATAAAATTAGCAACAACATTGACTTCGTCCGCGTTTCCAGCAGCATATAGGTATATTCCTCAATTTTTACCCTCATTTTTCTATGCATATTGGGGGTGCCCATTATTATTTAGAAAAAAATAATTTTAGTGGTTTCTACTTTCACTTTTGTTCTATTCCATTTTAAGTAAAAAAAAGCAGACACTATGATATGAACTATTGCTCCAATTAAATTATATTAAAATTCTAAAAATAGTTCAAATTGCTTTTCTGTAAGGGTATTACTGTATGAAAAGAGACCTTAAAGTAGCTTGTAGCTTTCGAAATTGTATTTCAGGTAGTTGAAGAAGTTGTATTATTTTACTGTCGTATTACCTTTTCATTTCCATTTCCAACAACCTAAATGCTGGCAGTCTATTCCAAGAGCTAGGTGCCTTATAAATAAATACGCAACTATTGATACACCAGCCAAGTTTAAAAATAAGCTTTTACAATTAATAATAAAAATATTATCCTATATAATAATATTATGTAGATAGTTTTTGTGATAGCTAATACGTTTTTGTGTGTAATAAGTATATTTTTTAAAAGATTGTATTAAAACTATTCAATCACGATTTTCTTTTACTAGTTGCATTATGAATGACATATTATAAAGTAAATATGTATATACGTATATGGCTATCTAGATAGACTATCATATCGAATAGATACGTAGATATTTGAAGAATGAAGTTTAATCTTGTAGTTCAAGGTGATTTCTTTATAGAACGATAAACAATTCAGTGCTCACTCGTTAGTCGTTACACAACACTTGACAGCGACGCGTACGCACGCCCGACGACTCGTTTAGTAACAATGCGGACACGGAGGAAGTTCCCCTACTTTCATATCAGCGTTCAGGTGTATCTATCATAATCTTGGAAGATAATTGCTTCTGATAGCCCACTGACAGAAACGATGTGCATGTGTATACTGTAAATCGTGCTGTGTGTGATCCCGTTATTGATACAATTATAATTATTTAGAAAAATGATTCTGTACATATTAATTATTTTGATAGTGTCAATTATATTCGTAATCAAAATCTTTCAAAAAGTAACACATCGTGTGTGTCAATCAAGTGCTCATATGATTGGGAAAGTGGTGATAATAACTGGTGGTAACGGTGGAATAGGGTTTGAAACTGCAAAGAATTTAGCAGAGCGTGGCGCACGTGTAATTATAGCATGTCGTAGTGTCCGTCGTGCAGAGGACGCTATAAAGAAGATAACCGAGGCTACCGGAAATAAAGATGTTGAATATCGTCACCTTGATCTAGCATCATTTCGTTCTGTGCGTAAGTTTAGTGAAAATATTTTAAAAACTGAACAACGCTTAGACGTCCTTGTCAACAATGCTGCTGCCGGTGGTCTTGGCAACTATAAGACGGAAGATGGCAACCATATAGGAATGCAAGTTAACTATTTCGGAACATTTTTACTAACGAACCTGCTACTGCCAATTTTAAAATCTTCCGCACCAAGTCGAATTATAAATGTTTCTTCTATGATACATAAATATGCTGAAATGAATTTCGAAAATTTAAATATGGAGAAGTATTGGAGTGATTATTTAGTGTATGCAAACAGCAAATTATATTTAAATTTAATGACAATCGAGCTCAGTAGAAGACTGCAAGGAACGAATGTTACGGTCAATGCACTGCATCCTGGCGTCGCTGCTACAAAAAATCTCAGAATTATAAAAACTGATATAATACGCAGTTTTTTTAAGTTTTTTATTACCTTTATGCATTTGAATGTTTGGGAAGCAGCACAGACATCAATATATTTGGCAGTGTCACCAGAGGTTCAGAATGTGAGTGGTCGGTATTTCAGTAATTGTAAAGAAGAGAAACCTTCGAAATTATCCCAGGATATAGAAGTTGCAAAGAGACTTTGGAATGAAACGGAAAAAATAGTTAATTTTTCTTTAAATAAATATAACAGATGTACGATTAGTAGAAGTTGAGGCTTTATAAGACTTTTAGGCTCTATTATGGATATTAGTTTAAAGACGTAGTTAATTAAAAAAAGTAATTAGTTTGTTTAAACTGTTGCTTAATTCATAATTTAAAAAAAGTCTGACAGAGATGGCAGTAATATTTTATAGTACAGTATTTATTTTTATTTAGCCATTAAATATACGAATGCAAATATACTACTATACAACAACCTTCACCTATAGTTTCTTTAAGGAAAATACAAAGCTCAAAAAAACTAGCAATGTTATCTTTATAATATTAGTGCTTTGGTATTTTTTGATAAATTATTTGTTATATTATTTTAAAAGAATTATTTATCTAACGATGACGAACATATTTTATACATTTTATACGAACATATTCTTTTAATATTGTATAGCAACATTAAAATCGAAGGTCGTTTGTTCTGCCAAGCTCTAAATTATTGCACATATCCTACTATTATATTGTTCTATTTTTAAGGGAGTGGAATTAAAATAAAACCCATATAAAAGTGATTTAATTAAATTAACACTTTAAAAAGAAAATAAAACAGCACCTTCTCACCCAAGTTATTCAACAATAATTATATTAACTACTTATTATGCATTATATTATATAGATATGTATTTGTGTATGTAGTAGTATGTACATATATTATGTACATATGATATAGTATATATAATGTTTTATTGTATGTATATATAATATATATTTATTTAAGTATATATATATATATATATATATATATATATATATATATATATATATATATATATATATATATATATTTGAGTAACTGCACTTTACCCTGATTTTTAATGTCATCTCTCTAACTCTAAGTGAGTTGACTGGAAGAGATCTCTTCTAGAGATAAGTCCACTTTTGCTAACTAATTTTATTGTTTGTTAATCTCTGTATTTTACATATAAGTGCAATAAAGAATAGTATGTATATAAAGAATAGTATATAAAATAACATGGCCAGATTTTAAATTTTAATTAACAAAATTATGGAACTGTATAATATGACCTGTTTCAAATACATATGTACATACATTACATTGGTGCTAGTAGATATTGTACTCGAACTCGACATAATATTATGAGTAAAAATCTTTTTAAATTAACCTTTAGACTTGTCGTTGTTTCTTTGGGTTTAAATTATCACGATTTACGAAAATACCTAATATTTACTTGATTATTTCATTCATTCGTAATAATTAAAAGTTTTTATACATTTGAGCTAAACTAATGAACAATCTATTAATATGCATATAGGTAGATAGATACTGAAAATAATCGAATAAAAGAATAATTCTAAAATAGCGAATTTTATATTGACATGTAACAAATATGTAATGTAATGTAACAAGTAACTCGTTACTTTAACATTTTGTGATTACGTCCATTCAGTGAACGGCCCGGCCCTACTGTTGTTGGTCAAGCAATCAATAAGTCGACTTTAGTGCAGCATCTAAGCCTCGAGATTTTTAATTGTTTTTAAACGGTTTGTATTTGTGTTAATCTCAGTACATAACGGTATTCTGCAAAATACTTGTTGGTTTACTTCTTACTGCCCACGATTTTGCTAGCGTCACTAAGTAGAAGAGTTCCTGAGCGAGTGAGACAGCAATCACCTGCCTATACATATTATATCCTTTCTTATTACTCGACACGTTGTGCGCGTACGTCGCGAGTCGCGACTCTCGCGGGGGACTTGGAAGTGGAGCAAATGTGTGTCGTACTCGAAATATGCACCGTAATGATTTCACTATTCTATAGTAGGGGGCTAGCGTTGCATCATGTACACATTTGATTCGGTGGACTCTGCTAGAAAATGAATACCCGTTTTATATGGAAGACTTATTTATGTTGTATGTTGCAGTAAGACTGTTTTATCAGAAGTATTACGTAAAATCGACTTAGATAATATTTATCTTCTATTTTAACAACCTACGAATATAAAAAATCAAAAGTTAAGATATTACTAAATCTCAGCTTTATTATAAATATACCTATCAATTTTTTGGTGTTGTTGAAGGATTATTTTTCCGTTTTAAATCTTAAGAGAATGAGAACTTACAGGAGAAAAATAAAACATGATATTAGTGCAATACTTCTTGTTGTGAAAATAGGAGTTATGTTTATACCTACAAAAAAGGAACAATCAGTAAAATTCTTTCAAATTTCAGTTACCTCACTCACGATTTTTTAGATATAAAATTAATAGATTTGTTATAGCCAAATAAAAAACAAGAAAAACTATTAATTTAATAACAGTATCATCTGTTCGCCTTTTTTGTTCGTACATCGAAGTAATCGTTTTTTTATTATTATTTATTATACTATTTTCCCATTTGCAATCTTATTCTAATATGGATCATATTTTAAATAGATACTTACCTTTTTCAGTAAGTAGTTACCTATTCTGTGACAATGTTTGTCGAACTTGTTTTTTTTTTAAATGTAAATACTTGTACTGATTTATTTTAAATTGCTTTTTGCTCAAGTACCGTAAGATAACGGTTGTGACTCAATACTATTGTAATAAGACGGAGAGAATATCGAGAATGTAAGTAGCTATAAGGTTTAGTTCCTACCATAATGTTTGCCTAGTCATAAAGTGTTTCATTATGTGATTGGATCATAATTGATGATACCACTCATGGATCCATAATGTTCTGTAATAAATTATCGGCTGACAAACATTTATTTGCACGTTCCGGAGAATTGTAAATGATTATTGTTACATTAATGATAATGTTTGGTTCTATTGAATCAATAAAATCTTTTTATCCTTAATCAACATACGAATATATAAAAATCTCTTAATATAACAAAATTACAACGGGTAAATGCTATATAAAGAATTGTTATTTTTTGATTTGTTTCAAAGACGAGGTGCTCAATTTAGTTGTATCTATTGTATCTATGTATTTCTGTATAATTTCAGATATCTTCGTTAATTGCAGTAATAACCTCAAGCATGATCCCATATACATAAAAAATATTATTTACCTCTAACGGCGGTAGAAGTGGTATCTACCTGCCTAGTGGTCAGTGTCGGTCTAGTGGTTAGCATGTACGGCCGCAGATCCGGAGGTTCGAGTCCCGGATCGGCCGGCCGGTCAATTATTGAGTATTTCTCCCAAGAAATTCTCAGTAACAGCCCGGAGTTGGAAAGTCCTGCGCTCTAGCTCTCACTGGTAGTGTCGTCCCACTGGAGTATGAGAGTGACAAGAATAGAGTGTGCACTTGTATTTGTTACCATACTTGTGCGCTGTAATATCTGTGAATTTTTTTTATATTATTTTGTTATACAAGTAATAGCTTAGTTAAAAAAACTTGCTTCATTTTCGGCCGAGTCGAACCAAAGATGGAACGAGAGTTCCCTTATCTATGCTTCCATATTTAACTGATTGTCATGTTTATTGGTTGTGGGCTAGTTTGAATTACGAATTCGGACGGAAGCGCAGATATTAGAGTTCGTTAATAAAAAATAATATTTAGTGTAGGTTTTTAGAGGAATTGAATATACCTATGTATTTTATAAAAGTAGAAGCAAATTTTATTTAGTTTTAAATAAAGGTTAAAAGTTTATTGTGGTCTTTTTATTTTTGCTGGCAATTTTATTTTTATTAAGCTTCATGCAAAAAGTAGAGCAATATAGGTACGTGAATTTATCAAGAGTTAATATTTATTATTCCATTCACGCTTGTGAGTGCAACAAAACTCACAAACTGGCATAAATTTTTACAATTTTTACTTGTACTATAGTATTGTAAAACAGGACTTCGTCCAGTAATGTATTAGTAAACTAGTAGTAAGACTAATAAATAAGCTTATCTACAACTACAAATAATAAGTGTATCTGTAACTATAATAAAAAAATGTATATATACATTCTAATTTACAAATTACATCATCAGTATAAAAAAAATGTAAAAAGATCAATTTGTGTATTGTTTATTTAAATTAGACTTTAAAAGATGTTTGGAATGTAAAAGAAGCGTAACAACTTAATTATAATTATTACTAATTTATAACTATTAATAGTTTTGGCCGTCTATTTGTCTGTTCATTTGGAAATATTATTTCTAACCAAGCTCTTTGCAATAAAAGGGAAAAGAAACAAAAAAAAAAACTCTGTTATGTGATAACTGTTGTGTAGAATAATTGGAAATTAAAGATGATCTCTTGCAATGTGTAAACTTTTTTATTGCTATCATAAATACCGGAGGTTATGTGAAATATCTCACTCCATATTTTTATTTTATTATAAATACAATTTTAATAATCGATGTACTACTTTTAATAGTAATAAATAATAAATTTCATTGAAACAAGGGATAGAAGTTGTATTAAAAATGTGTTACTGTCACTATCGGGTCCCGTCATTAAGAAAAAATAGGTCCAATAACTGTCAATAGATGGCGTTATATGTATCAATGTATTTGTTATGATTTTTGTAAAAATAGTAATTACCAAATTATTATTTATTATATATTAATTTTTAGACTATTATAAAATAAAGAAATAAAAAATGTTCAGGTTGTAGCTTTTGTACGAAACATATTTTAATTTGACGAATAGCTCTCGGGTAAGCTCCAGAGCTCTAGTGTCTGGTGGGTGTTAGGACCACGGATAAGATCTGGCAATAGTTAATACTTTATAGGTATAATCTTGAACAACATTTTGTAAATATCAATTTCTAATCGATTTGTCGCCTTTCGTAATAATTTGGACTATATGCTCGACATATATTTAGTTTATGTAATTAAATTTAATATTAAAAGAAAGGTTAGTTAAATTTAATATTTTAAACGAAAGAATATTTGGAACCTTATAGCGTGTAGGAGTGACAAATTCAATCACTCACATAATTTCACGTTTATAATACGTGATTAGATTTAGTGATTACTTTTAGATTTGCTTGTTGACACTACCCTGTTTTAGGCTGACAGCTATTTCAATATAACTGTCAATAACTATCTTTAGAGTCAGGCAATAGACAAACTTCGCATAACAGAATTGCTTTCTTGAATATTATTGTAGAAGTTGATAGGAACAACGTACTTGTAAAGCGTAAGTGTATGGTGCACTTTAAATTACCTATATCATATGTTTTATACACATTTTTAATATTATTTTATTATTATTTATTTAATTATTGTTTCGCATTAATATTTTTGTAATAATGAAACGTTTTCAAACAACAATAATAGTAATTATAATTCATTAATTGTACTTTAAATAATTTATTTGGAAAACACAACTTCACTAAATTTAGTAGGAAAGGGGATTTCACAAGGTTGTGTTAGAGAGATCTCGTGTTAAAAATTTAAGAAATATTTAGAATTATCAAATCCAAATATATGTACCTACATATATTAAATTGCTATTTTAATTATGAAGGAAGCAGTGAAATGAGTTAGATAAGCAGACATGCCGGATGAAATTGCGAACGATATAAGGATGGAAATTCTCTGAACACTTCTCGATGCTCTTAGATGAGGCTTTTTATGGATGCAAATATTTAAAAACAAACACCACAGCAATATTTGTATTATAAAGGGCATAAGTTCGTTTATAAATTCGTCGGAGTTACTGCGACAGCGGTAATTGAACTTCGAATGAACAGTTAATTAGCGAATACTAACGAGGTAATCGGTCATGTGCTAAATTTTCATTTATTTATATGGTACTCGTATAGTCGTAGGAGTAAATTGAAATAGCTTTATGGACTAAAAAGAACAACATATTTGTGGTTGTTTGATTTAACTGCAAATATTAATGGTAGTTTATTTTAAAAATATGGTATTATTTATATTTTAGGGTGCCGTACAAATATATTGCCGATGAAACTCTTTTACTAATTCTTCTGTTCTGTCCGTCCATCATCTTTTACAAACTTTCCCTTTCCCCGCGTTGCAGGATCCATTGCACACTCAACTACGAAGCCCCGACCGTTGTTGGTCTACCCAGGTAGACTCTACTACCAGAGTGTTGCTCCCACAGTTCACTCTGTGTGCCTCCCTAGCATAAGCAATATTTTGTTAAAGTATATATATATACTTTAACAAAACTTTTTTATATATATATATATATATACTCATTTAACTTTTTTTTACACTATCTCTAAAAGAACGGAAATATGAGCTGCCTTGTGGTAGGTTCTAGAGCCGCACTTTGTGTTTGCCAGACCGAAAAATACGCTCAAAACTTCCTAGGTGTCCTTCGCATTTATTATTACGAAAATTTTCAGAACGGCCAATCTTTCCCGATATCGTACATCAGTCTTTGTACAGTCATCATATCAGTAGCTTATTTTCGTAATATACTCATTAATATTTATTAATTTCAAAGATATTGGACGGCTGACCTTAACACGTGACTATGATAAACATATCTAAGTTACTAAATTATCAGTGAAAGGAACGAATATTATTTATAAATTTTATAGCTCTTAAATATTATTCAGATATATCACAATGTTTCTTTGGGTGATGTTCAGTTTCTTAGTGTTTCTGTTTTCAATAAAGATTTATCATAGATTAAATTTGAAAGTTTGCCAATCGGGTGTTCATATGGTTGGAAAAGTAGTTATCGTAACTGGTGGTAATAGTGGATTAGGTTTCGAGACAGCCAAAAATTTAGCTGAGCGTGGAGCACGTGTAATCATAGCATGTCGCAGTGTTCGACGTGCAGAGGAAGCTGTTAAGAAGATCATTGAGATTACCGGGAATAAAGATGTTGAATATCGTCACCTTGACTTAGAATCATTTAGTTCAGTGCGCCAGTTCTGTGAGAATATATTAAAAACTGAACAGCGTGTAGACGTCCTTATCAATAATGCTGGTGCCGGCGGCCTCGGTAACTATAAGACGGAAGATGGCAACCATATAGGAATACAGGTGAATTACTTCGGAACATTTTTAATAACGAACTTGCTGCTACCACTTTTAAAATCTTCCGCTCCAAGTCGAATTATCAATCTTTCATCAATGATACATAAATACGCAAAAATGGACTTTGAAAATTTAAATATGGAGAAGTATTGGAGTGATTATTTAGTTTATGCAAACAGCAAATTATACATAAACTTGATGACGATCGAGCTTAGTAGGAGACTGCGAGGAACGAATGTGACGGTGAATGCTGTTCATCCTGGCATTGCAGCTACCAATATTTTTAGAAATATAAAGCCTAAAATTATTTTTAATTTAGTAAGTAAAATAATTAGATTTTTGTTTCTTAGTAATTGGGAAGCAGCGCAAACAACAATATATCTCGCTGTATCGCCGGAGTTGCAAAAAGTAAGTGGTCGATATTACAGTAATTGTCGAGAACAAAAACCATCGAAGTTGTCTCAAGATTTGGAAATTGCTGGAAAGCTCTGGAAAGAATCAGAAAAATTAACAAAATATACGCCAAACGATAATAATAATTGATCTTTATAAAGAAATACAATCGAACAGGCAAAGATTCTAATACATAACATTAAAGATGGGACAATAAAGGATACTCAGCTAAATAAAGAAGACTTAGATATTTTTAAAAGTTTTGTAATAGTTTTAAATAAAACTATGTTTTCGGATTTTTTCTATTATTATTTTTCTATTATAGTATTTTTTTTGTGTATGTTCATACATTTTTCTGAGATGAGAGTTTGACCGATCTGGATATTTTAAATTGTATTCTATTATTTGTTTAAACTTTAAAGTTTAGTGGGTTCATTCATGGTGACACTATAAAATTTTCTTATAATAAAATTGAAATGAAACGTTTAAACCTAAAAAAGAATTAAATCGACTTAAAGGCATTAAAAAGTTACTTTTACTTAATGAACGTTTTCTCTAATAACAGGTTCTATATTTTGTATTCAACTTTTAACTTTTATTATATTGTACTTGAGAAACAGTGGTCGCGTGGTAACGCGCTCGCTTGGGAAACCGAGTGAAATGGGTTTAAATCCCAGGTTTCGCACTTTTGATATTTTCATATGTGAAAAATTTCTAGCATGATTACCACTTGCCTTACGATGTCTATGATGCCTATGTCACTCTCCAGCCCTCCAACTATTTCCACACAAAAAATCACGCCAATCCGTTTCAAAGTGAAAGAAGGACAAACAAACACACTTTCACATTTATAATATTAAAGTATGGATATATATGTGTTTTTTAATATAAGTTGTAACTTTTCATTTTTCTCAATATACACTTAATATCATTACATTTTTGTCGTGTTTACAGATAATTATCTGTTCTTGCATTAGGCTGTACATGTTACGTATTACGTGTCGCTAATTTATGAAACAATGAATTATTCATGAAGCATACAATAAATCAACAAGTGTTAGTTTGTATTAAAGTATATCTGCATAATCCTTATTGTTGTCATCATCCGAATGGAGTCAGATCAACGTCAACTAGGTCGCGACTCTATGCTCAAAATGCTTTTAACTTAATCCATACAATCCAATCGTATCGTTTTATGTTTAATAAAACTTCTGTTCATTTTTCATAATTTTGAAGATTTTTATTGTATACTAGCAGAACCCGTAGCTTCGTCCGCGATCAAACTACAAAAAAAATTTTTTTTTCGCAATACATACTTTATTATTTGCAAAAATACTTCGTGTTTCATATTATTTTTTAAAGATATATGGAAAACAAATTTAATTTTAGCGATCGTAACTCAAAATATCCAGGATTTGAAAAGATATTAAACGTAGATATATTTTGTAAACAAATTTTCATTATAGGTACTAAACAAGCTCCACTGCCTTTTTTGCACATTTTTCTACTCCATCGTTCTAAAGTAAGAGAATACAATGGTACAACTCGCATATTCGCATATAATGTTTGCGACTCTAGAATCATGTAACTTGGCTAATATGGGCTTTTCAACTAACATACATATTTTTTTTAATATTATGTATTCATTTATATAATCACTCTGGATTCACTTAATTTGGTCTACGCTAAAAAACCAACTACAAATATATTACTTTGGTGGATGTTGTGTCTAGTTGTGGGTTCTGTTAAAATGTCCCCGTGGGAAGCAATCCTCTCTTAAGTCTATGTATGCTGAATATATTTCGAAAAATCCTTTCTTAGCGGATGCTTATATTGTATAACGAATATATCCTCCAAATTTTACGTTTCGGCTGTTTAGACTGTACGTTGATCGATCAGTCAGTCGGTCAGGACAAAACATTTTAGGTATTTATATATAGATACATATAAATGATTTGCTGTAAATAGCAAATTTTATCTACATTAAATACCCAACGTTACCAACTAATTTAATTATATAAGGATTAATATTATATTGGTCAAAGTAACTTCGAAATTAAAACCCATAAAAGTAAACTTAAGTATATAAAAATTACTGTGGTTTATCCGTAAGAAATAGACATATTTTATATGAGTTATCCGCGGAGTTTTTTTAGGAATTTAAAAGAACTATAATTCTCTAGTACATCATTTTTATGTATCTCTTAAGGTTTAGTCTACGTAAGCCATGTAAATTATTTTTTCGGTAACTTGGTTGTAAATTTTGTCTACCTATATAAAAACTTAATTAGGTTTTATTATATATAAATCTTCCGTGAAAAATTATCTAACTGGTGGTGTAACCGCATCAAAATCTGTTGCGTGGTTTAGGAGGAGTTAGAGAATATACAGACAGACAGACGCAAAAAAACATTTTTGTTTTATACTATGTAAGGACAATGAAACAAAAAATCTTTTCATGATGATGAGAAAAAAAATGTGCGACAACATTTTGTGCTTTTAATAAAAAATATTTTTAAATCAATTATAATGTACAGACACGACGCTTGCAATATAATTATACTTCAAGGTAACTTATCATAAATCAAATAAAAGAGTATCTTTTTTAGCAACTATGTAAGGACATTGTGACCATGAACTTTTGGGTTTTCGTGATTAAGCAAGATTAGTTGGGATGGATTTTTATGTTTTAAATTTAATATATTGCGTAAAAAAAAGATTAGTTACTACGAGTATTTTTGGTATTTTATGACACTGTGAATAAAGGTCATAATAAGTCATAATATAAAGTAATCTGTTCTTAACATGAGATATTATTTCAGTTCAAAAAGGTTCTTTACCTATCGATAATAATGATGTACATATGTTAAGGTTAATTTTTATTGATATATGACGGCACGTTTGGCTCGGTTTGTAGAGACCGTACTTGTTGAGCCAGCGGTCGCGGGTTCGAGTCCCGCTGGGGGCATTCATTTGTGTGACGAGCACGAATGTTTGTACTCCAGTCATGGGTGTTTATATTTATAATACGTATGTATCTAAAGTTATATAATATGTGTAGTGTAACAACTATCTGATATCCATAACACAGGCCCCATAGCTTACCATGGAACTAGATGGTGTTGTGTGTTATTGTCCCAACATATTTGTTTTACTTATTTATTATTTTGATTCTCTAAATTGACATACCTTTTTTTATTTTGAACCGATTGAAATAAAACAAATAGTAAATGTTAAGTGAAGCTTACTACAATGCATTAGTGAACCGCACCCAAATCAGTTAAGCCGTTTCTGAGATTAGCGCGCACAACCGCACAGATAAACGGACAAAAATTCTTAAAATCCTTGTTTTGGGTTCTATTGCGTTAATAAAGACTCCCAATAATACTTTTTTTTTTCAAATATCCTCCATGTACAGACAGCGCTCAGTTACACTTTTGTTATATGTATAGATTATTATTGTGATTGTAAGCCTTTTCAAAATTCTTATTTTAAAGTTAACACGGACCTGTTACATAAATATGGAAAATGTTAATTGGGAAAGCTTTACAAATTTTTATGCAAATGAAAAATTACCGAGGGATTCTTCTACCTTTTAATTTTTCATTTAAATTCAAATGCTTGTGAAGGTATTAAATGAAATTTTAAATTAAAAGAGTTTAAGTATAATGATTGAAATGTAATAAATCAAATAGAATTTAGTGTCTCTGTGACGCACTTAGTACAAATGGATGCAGGCAACCAGTATTATATATATTGTGAACACTAGGTATAGAATGTTCAATTCAAATCAATTTTCTTGTTTTAAAGGCTTCAAAGCGTGCCAGTTGACTATAGAATGTTTTCTGGTGAAAACATTCTATAATCAACTGGTTGGTTGGCTGGTGGTTGGTGGTGGTGGTGTTCGACCTGGTGGTCGAATTATAAAATTATAAGTCTTTCATCTTTGACTTTGAATATTATATATGGTAAAGTCTTAATGCGATATGATATGATATAAATCATTGAAATTTTTGTATGAAGGAGAATTCTGCCGAACCAGTTATTGTGTTTTTCGGTAGGAATGAGAGATTTTCCTGTAGTAAATTGTATCCTAAATAGTGACCTGAGTAATAAGGTATCATCACTCATTTAGTTAAAAACGGGTCAGTATTTTTTGCGTCAAAAGCAAAATGTTAAATAGATATTCAGACAAACAGACAATAATTACAACACAATTGTTTGGGATCTAAATTCTCAACACAATAGAAAGCAAATATTGTTTTTAAAATATAATTCATGTACGGAGTTGTTTTTTTTACTATTTTATTATATGTATGGATAATATATTCATGTAATAGATTAAGGGCGCATCGAGGCAGCGAAACGTAATTACGAAATATTGCGTTCGTTTGATCCCTTGCTGTATTGTTATTACTAAAACTTTAATTATGTAATTAGCATGTAGGATATTTAAGGATTTATTCTATCTTTATATATATAATTCTTCTGTGAGTGTGTATGTCACTGAACTTCTCTCAAACGACTGGACCGATTTTGATGAAATTTTTGTGTGTGTTCAAGGGGATCTGGGAATGGTTTAGATTCACAATTTGAATAATAATTTTCATCAAAAAAATTATTAAAAAAAGTTTGAAATTTTCAAATTAAAGACGTGTAGACAGGACAACGTCTGTCGGGTCCGCTAGTAAATATATATATATATATATATATATATATATATATATATATATATATATATATATATATATATATATACTTTAGAAATTTCTTTGATAGAAAAAAAAACAAAATAATCTCTAAAAAACAAAATAAACCCTTAGTGTGGCGCAAATAATTCAAGGAAGTTTATCAGTTTTTAATAGTACCAAAACTATACGTTTTCTATAACGTATGTACACTTTACATATCCAAAATATGTATTTCTTTTAATAATAAGAAGGAAATACCTAAATTCGCACGCGTTCCGTCTATCCCAGCCACACTCCCTCCTATCCGTTTTAGTCATACTGAAATCAATTAGCGCCAAAATCTCGGTGCCCTCTTAATAATGTATGTTTAATGTATATCTCATATTATTTTATCTAACTATTCGTATTAGATTTGACATGAGTCACCTTGTGGCGCTTGTCCAAGTCAAAGCATTTTAGATAAAGAAAGTAACAAAGTAATCATAATCTAATTAAACTAATTAATGTAGTTAATCAAAGTGATTCTAATTTTATTCTTTGTAAAGTATTTACGTTGTTTCTCACACTCATATTGTCATATGCGGTGAAAAATTATAAACAACTAGTAGATTATAAACGCTCGCGCTAAAACTACGAAAAATTATCTAAAAAATAGTGTCATACAAACTTTTATCCCCTATTTTACCCCCTTATATGATGAATTTTGAAAAATACTAAAGCACGTATTTATTTAAATTTTTCAAGTAATTCTGATCATAAATATTATTTTGGATTGTATTATATGTTTTCCCGTGGGAATTAGATAATCTCCCGCGGAAAAAGTAGCCTATGTCACTCTCCTACCCTCCAAATATCTCCATACAAAAAATCACGCTAATCCGTCTTTCCATTTCGACGTGAAAGAAAGACAAACAAACAAACAAACAAATAAACACACTTTCACATTTATAATATTAGTAAGGATTAGAGAAAAAAGAAGAGCTTTAGATATTATGTGCATTATTTTTCAAATACTAATATATGCTTATTTTTCTTTTTTTTTAAATTATTGATAATTTATGCTCAAAAATTTTTTTATCAAAAAAATGTATAACTATTTCTCTTAGAAGTAAAAAATTCGTGAAGTGCGAGTCAAATTCTTACATGATGAGTTCCGTACCATCGTACGACGTACATATACTTTTTATAAACAAGACTTTTACTCTAAGTATGTAGTATAATAACTTCGATGAACTTCATGAGGTACAGCATTCTGACAGACGAACTAACGGACGGATGGACGGAAAGCGGAGGCTTAGTAATAAGTTTCCAGTGGCACCCTTCGGGTATGGAACCCTAAAAAGGATATGAAAAATAAAAGTACTATTTATAGACATACATATGTATATTAGTGCTAAATATTTACTTTTACAGAGTATCTTTTCTTTTCTTTCTTTTCTTTAAGTTCTTTTTGTAAAATAATATAGAGTAGGTATACATTTATCCGATTGCGGTGAAGCCCAAAGTTAACCTGTATGTGTAAGAATGCATGTACATAATATACCCGATCCTTAGATTTAATCTTGGTAATGGGAGTATCATAGGTCGGTTATATGAACATTATTAACACCTCCAGGTAAATTTCTAAGAAATTAATTAAATTTCTAAGAAATCTGTTGTTAACTGTAACGTCGCGCCGGCGTGTCCGCGGTCGTTGAGGGATTAAAATTTAATTATTTAACAGTAATTTGTTTGTTTCAATTTTGTATCAAAGTTACTATAAAGTTCAATGAGGTACCAAAATCAAGCAATGAACCATCACAATAAATTATCGTACTACGTAAACATCACTAACTTATTATTGAATACAGCCTATTAGACAGTAAAACCTACAAATATGAGTAAATACTTGACACTTTATACAAACAATACTGCTTTTTACAAAAATAATATATAATTAATAAAATAAATATATAATTTATAATGCTTTTTAAAAAAAATACAAAAACGCATTGATAAAAAAAATTAATCTTAAATTAAATCTCTTGATTATAAATATTTCGTACGCAATTAACTGTGTAAAACACTTACCGCGTAAAGTATTTCATATTAATTTTCAAAAGAGGAATTTAATACACTCCTATATTATTTGTACTTCGATGTTGATTACGAGAATTTAATTTTTTGTACATTACCAGATATATCATGAATCTTTTATATTAAAGTTAATTTAAATAAACGAGGGAAATTGAAATATTTCAGTTTTTAATTATTTAATCATAGTTTATTCTTGTATATAATTAATATTACGAATTAAGATATACACCATTTGGCCATCTATTTTAGTAAATAATTTACAATTAATGTTTATTGGTAATTACAAAAAAATAATTAAAAAAACAACAACTTATACAGACACACAAAAATAAGTTGATTTTGATGGAAGATCAATTGCAGGCGTCTAGTATAGTATTATATGATCTGTGCAGGCGTGTCACCTCTTGTTACATTTTGTCAGGCTCAGCACTATTTATTAGCTTTCTGTTGGCGAACGTATTGTTACGTTCTATGAGTTCTGAGATGAGAAGTTAAGTATACGAGGATGTTTTATTGCTTTTGGTTCACCACAGTTAGTTTTGGCGATTCACAAACACACACTTAACTCAGTCTCTAAGCAAGTTTTCACCACTATTTATTTTTGTAATTCTTTTTAATCTTCTCTTAGCTACGAAATACAACTGAACTCTCGACACACTATGCATTAACAAAGAACAATCTAGTATACAGTAACAAAGAATATTCGAAACTTTTCAAGTAATTACAATGTTTTGTTCTTTTCTTACTAGCGGAGATTTGCGATTAACTGTTCTTGTCGTTAATTGTTATATGTTGACAAATATCTCAGGATGTAAGCATGCTTCAGATGTATCATTTTAAATGATTATTTTTGCTGTAAAGCCGTTGCACACTCTCCTTCTTTCTCTTCCGTCCTTTATACATATAGGTATGATATGTAGCGAGGTAAAAATTTACTTGAAATGTATAATCGTTTTGGATGGAAAAAGTAAAAATAGGGCGAAGAGATTTAAAAAAGAAGAGAGAAAAGAGAGAGTAAAATGGTTAAAAATAACAAATTCCCAGATTATTGAGAAGCTTCTATATTCTGGTCAAATTCAAGTATTTGTTTATCTATATCCGGCAACAAAATATTCTGAATTGTGGAAGCCCCTAGTTTTATGTAAGCTAATTTATATGAAATGTAAAATGCATTCACTTTGAAATAAATTAACAAACGAACTATAAGTCCTATTGAGCACCTATTCTTTTTTGATTCCCAATTTGAAATATCCAATACACTTTACACGTAGATTATCATACAATATCATACCATTAGCAAAACAAAAACAATTTTTCCGCAGATGTTTCCACGCCGATTATATTTTTACGTTTATTTTTACAACGTGAGATAAAGTTCTATGGAATAACTGTAATGGCCGAAATCGACGGGATCCTTAGCACGTCCCGTGTAGCAATATTTTGCTAATTTTGTAATTTTTTTAAACTTTTACATTGGGAGGATGAAAAAGTAATTACTTACATAGTTTACGTGCTTACATTTTTTTTGTTAAATTAATAATATTAGGGCAACGAGTGAATAAAAATTTTAAGAGACCTCCGTCGCAAAAAAAACTAGAAAGGAAAAGAATAAAATTTCGTTCTTGGCCTTTTTACTTCGTTAAATGGGGTGTACTTCCGAGAAGCGCTTACCGCCGATCGATCTGAAATTTGGTATAATAACGTATTTTGACCTCCTAATCAAAATAATAATATCATCACGAAAATTGGCGCCAACGCCATTTTGAATATGAAAAACGAAGGAGAACCTCTTTTCGTTCGGTGTGCATCACACATCACTCATTCCTAATCGATTTAGACTATTTTAGCTTAGGTGTAGTATTAGGTTTCCGTGTATAATAAATTCTTGATGCCTGAAGCTTGCCAGTTGAACAAATATAAATCTATACTAATGTATACTAATATAATAAAATTTATAAAATTAATTTAATTTAAATTTCACATTTAATGTGAAAGCTTGTAAGTATGGATGTTTGTTACTCTTTCACGGCTGAACAGATCTGGATGAAATTTGGCACAGAGATAAATTATAGTCTGGAATAACACATAGACTACTTTTTATTATCTTTTTATTCCGGAAAAATATACGGTTACCTAGAGATAATTTTGTTTTTGTTTTTCTACCTTCGAACCCGAGCGAAGCGAGAGTGAGCTGCTAATTTAAAATATAAATAAAAAATACACTAGTACATAAAATTTTAAAAATATACTATTGAATAACACTAATTACTCCTTGCATTATTATATTTGTAGATATAAACGTATGGGACAAGTAATAATATAGTATTATTTTAATAGCAGCTATTGATTTTTCTCTCTCAACCGAAATGCGAAAATTAATTTTGGTGATTTATTGTTTGTTGTGATTTTTAGGGTTCTAAAGACAAACGGCAAAAAGGGAACATCCATCATTTCATAACATTCATGACTCAGTAGTAGCACAGTGGTAATGTACTCACTAAGTGAATAAGGTTCAAATCCCGACTCTGTCACTTCTGAAATCGTCATGGGCGAATCATTTTTCAACATGATTTCCACAGGAGCAGTTTAGCAGTTTTTATGTTTATGAGCACCTCAGAATATGTTAGCTAGGTCCATATCGATCTGATAACATCTAGTACAGACAAAATACACACGAGTGAGGATATAAGAACAGAAAGCGACACTTTTTTTAATCATTGAATATTTTTATTACTATAGCGTCCCACTGCTGGGCACGTGTCAGTAAATTTCGAATTTTATTAATACAGTCTTATCTTCAATACAATAATTTAAGCAACAAAAGCTTCTAATATAATATAATACTGATTGAAAAATATAATAGAAATTAAAAAGAAAGCTCAATAAACTAATGAAACTACGCAAACTTCGTTAGAGCAAACTCCGGGTAATTTGTTTATCAGTAACCTAGTTCTAAGAAAGTATTTTATAGTTCGAATTTTGTGTTTTATTCACTTCTTCGTTTGCATTGTTCGTATTTTTATTCAGAAGCTAATAAAATTAATCGATCTTTAGCTAATAAGCTTGTTCATAAGGCTTGACACTAACCAACTTATTTTAAGTGGCGATTCTACGCCGAGTGGAGACATTATTCATGCAATTTATTTTATAATAATTGAAAATTTGTTCCTGACTTCGTACATTTGGTTTTATACTAGATATTTGATTTTCATTTATACTTATGTTTTAAATAAATAAACAGCGATAAAATTTCCTAATTCCTAATCGGCTAGTCCAACTAATTTGTGCAAATCTTTATAGAGAAGGTTAGCTTAATCAAGTATGCACAGAAGGTAAGACGTTGTTTTAATAATTATTTTGTAGATCGAAAAAACCTGTTTCTACTGCCTGTTTAGTTACTCGGTCACGATCCTCCAGTCCGTGTGACTGACGTTAAAAATAAGACTTAATTAAAAAGCCAAATACCTACTTTATTTACGTTTTTGTTAAGTTAAAACAAGTTGAAATAATTTAAGAGCTTATTGTGTGTAAATGTTTATACCTACTGAATAGCAGTATTGGTTAAGATGTATTTAAAGAAAGACAATTTAAATCTCAATCAAAAGACATTCCTAATTTACAAAGAATATTCTAAAACTGGAAACCTAAATAACTAGTATGCAAACTAGATTTAAATATAAATAACGAAACAATAAATGTAATGAAACAACAGCAATTGCTGGAATCCTTTGTTTACAGAAGGATGACACGAGCTCTAATTAACCGCAGGAGTTTTAATAAAATCCCAACAAAATTTGTATTTACGTAAATTACTTACCTTTGGCCAACTGTTGTGCTTTTAAAACTTTATTGTTTTATAATGCTGAATAGATTCTAGCTGTTTTAATTTAAGGGTTGCATTCAATTGTAATTAGAATACAAATTTTTATTATAAAAATCTCTACTGTTTCTGAATTCTGGGCTGAACTTAATAAAAAAGAACCTTAATTTTTGAATTGAAAATATAATGGATAATATTATTTAGACTAACAATTTATCCACGCTTCGTGGGGAATTTATTGCTAACAATACGAACATTTTAATACTACCTATATCTGTTTATTTTTCAGCTCGTTATTTCCAAGTAAGAGTGACAAATACATTACACATACTTTCGAATTTATAGAATAGAATAGAATGATTTTATATTTCATACGATATTTTGTTATTTTAACATACTCTTGAATTTTACGTTTTGCATAAATTGTCATTAGTAATAATAATAAAGTACGTGGGCGTCCGAGCTTCGCTCGGAGGTTTTGGCCGGAAGTACAATTTTATTTTTAATTTGGCTTAAAAACAAAAAAAAGTATAAACTTTGTATGTACTTTGTATGTAAAGTACTTTTTAATATAATCCAAAAAGTAGAAGGTAGTATAAAATTAGCCTTTGTAAATACATGAAGCCACGGGAATTAAAGTCTTAGAACAGTTCGTGAATAAGAGTTTTGAGTAACAAGTGCTTTTATTATAACGGATAAAATAAATATATTTGTATCTTTGTTTTGTTATAACGAAATATTTGCGAATTAAAAAAAATAACGACTAAAATTCTCTAACGATATAATATAAAAAACCGTCTCGATAAGTTATTTTAAAATAAAATAACATCGCTCTTTCACCTGACTAACATACATGTGTTTATTTGATACTCACCGGCTAGAAAAGCCAGTACTTGCCATTAGAACTCAACATAACCTCCCTCGTCTTGAAGAGCATCAGACAATCGCTTACACAGACTTGAGACTTGAGAGAGGCGTGAGGCAGACCTCAATAACGAAGAGGCAGCTGTCTCAGTCTACTCTACCATCAGAGAAATACCAGGAGCAACCCAGGCCGGGCCGCCGCCGAGTAGTCCCGACCGAAGCTGATTATCCCTGCTTTGGGATTCTTCTCCGTGACACATTCTATTATGCATACATGCAGAAACCTCAAAATCCTCTCTCTCTCTCTACATCTTCAACACTTCTCGATGATTTTTTATTGGCGTTCCAGTCACTTGTGGACAGTTATCGCCTCCTTTTTGTTCTTGGTTCTGTTTCTTGTTTTCCTCGGGAAAATCCGAGCTTCCCCAAATCAACGTGGAAGCCACGATTTTTCTTTTAAAACCGTTGAACTTACATAATCTTTGATTATATATACTTTTTTGTTTGTTAGAATTCTTGTTATGTTTATTTGTTAGAATGTTTATTAAGAAAATCTTTTTATATATTATACTATCAGGCGATAAGGGAGGGCTTAAAACTTTGACCATTATACTATATTAACTCGGTAGATTTTACTCTGCAAACGCTGATTAAGTTCAATTTTCTCAACAACGGTGTCACGTGAGAACGTCTGGGATAATGATGTATTTATAAAATCTAAGCGCGAACAAAGTTTCCTTTCATACATTAATTGAGTAGGCGAAGAGCCATTACATTTTTTTTAACTAATAGGTAGGTAAAGGTAGTTTGGCTCTATTGTCGATTTTATATTTAAAGTAAATAGTCATTCATTGTTGATAAGTATGTTTTTATTGACACCCTGGTTGCTTAGTAAACCTATTAATTACCCTTAATGTTACTGTTTATAGAGAGAGTCACCCATATTACCTGTTCATTTGAGAAAAGATTTTAAACTTCAAGTCACAATTAGCGATGATATCGCATTACTTCGATTTTTAGATTACCTCCTTTAAGAAGTCGCTCAAAATACTTAAGTTTTTAAGCTTTTTTTAATATAAAAACACACGAGGAAATGCTGTTTAATAATTTCACAAAAAATTGAGTGTTAAGAATTTTATTATATATCGTCTCTATGATCGTTACGAAACAAAATATGTTAAGATCAATATGAATTCTACTTTAAAATGCTATGGATAATTAAAAAAATAATTAGAATGATGCCTTACTATCTTCAAGAAATTGGGTTACAACATATTTGCAACCAAGATTTTTGCATAGAGCTGCTTTTAAAAGTAAATGAAAGTAGAATTTTTCACAATTAAAGACATCGTTCCGTAATGAAAATGTCCGGAATGACTAGAGTTATGGTTACAAAAATAATTCAAGCAGCTTTTGAAAGTTCCTTTTGATAAAAAATTGAGCATATTCGGTGTAAGCGAAAATTGCCTGCAGTCACCTAGCTATTTGACCATTACATGTCAGCCAATGACTATAATTTTATAAAATACTTTATTGGATATCCGAAATATTTAGTTGCAATACTTTGTAAATAATGTTGTTATACCAATATTTCGAAATAAAAAAATGCAAAACGTATTTTTTACAACTTTATTAGATTTCGCGCGCAGCTCAACTCGTGCTTGTCTATAAAAACTATGTATTAATCTAGATTCTCTCTTCTTCTACTTTAATAAATTATTGGAAAATATAAGGTAAAGGAGTAACAAAAACACCCACTTACTTTCACATAATACTAGTGTATTATGAACCCTTTGTTAAATAAATTAATGTACAATGGTGGCCCTATTATTTTTGTTAATGCATATTGTTCATATCAATTTTTATTTCAAAAAACTTTCTGGGAAACTATCTCCATTCTATTTTATTTTATAAGCACATAATATTAAAGAAATATTTATAAAAATAGGGACTTTTAAATGATATAAACAAAAATTACTATTAGTAGAATTCATATCTTCATTTGCAATAAACCATTTTTACTTAGCGCTATAGTTATAATATGATCGTACTCGTACATGGTGCTATATCTTAGTATAAATCAGTTTTCAGTACAACAGTTTACAATAAAACCGTCTAAAATATAAATCTGAGAATTCATTGCATATGCGCATTGTTATGAATTCTATTTGTAGAAAGACTAACAAACTGAAATATTTTTAGAAATTAGAATTAGTCTTATTTTCCGGGGCTCCTACTTTGTATAATATGCACAGTTAAATAAAATTGAAATATTTGTTTACTAGCATTTCAGATGACCAAAAACCAAATTC
Source organism: Brenthis ino (assembly GCA_921882275.1). Classification (NCBI taxonomy): domain Eukaryota; kingdom Metazoa; phylum Arthropoda; class Insecta; order Lepidoptera; family Nymphalidae; genus Brenthis; species Brenthis ino. Next base: position 6,965,443 of record OV170225.1, read on the forward strand.
TTAGGTTTTACATATTACTATACTCTTACAATGCAGTTTTTGTATTTTTTCTCAGAAATGAGATATTTTTATTTATATGTTGACCCGGATATTCAGCTATCATCATACCAAATTTCATCAAAATCTGTCCACTGGTTTTCTCGTGATGCGGTAACAGACAGACAGATGGACAGACAGACAAAAATTCTAAAAACTATAGATTCGATAATAATGTCTATTTCAATTAGACTTTCCAAAAAATATTTAATGTACAGATTCGACTTAGTTACAATTTTATTATATGTTTGTTTATAATGTCAAATCACAGCTTTTTACTAAATGCGTATGAAAGTACATGACGATGCTTATTGTGGAAAAAAAACAATTTTAATTTCTGGTATGTCTATCTGTTTGTTCAGGCTAACCTTGGAAACGGCTTGACTGATCTTAACTGGACTTTCACTGGCAGATAGCCGAAGTTATAGGGAGTAACTTAGGCTACTTTTATTTTAGAAAAACATTCAGTGTTCCGCGCAAAAAAATTAAAACCCATCAAATTGTGAACAAGGTCCGCGTACCTAGGGATGCACCCAAGCAAAGTGAGGGTAAGCCGCTAATATGTAAAAAATCTTTATACATACACATATTATGTACCTTAAATTTTGGCATAAAAATACAGTCGATAATCATTTTTCTCGCTTGCCTTTTATAATTAATTCTCTTTACATTTTTGGTCTGCAAACATTTCCATTTTCCACATATTAGTAGAGTATTAAGTGAAGATTCAGGAGACTCATGAATATAATAACAAAAACAAACTTGTTGATTATTGAGTCACATAATCTTATATCTTTAAACGAGCAATTCTTGTTTTGTTGAATATATATATAATCTGAATCTCGGAAACGGCTCCAACGATTTTGTGTGATATTTGTATAAGAATATAAAATAATTATAAAAATAAAAACCTCACTGCATAAAAGCTACCTGAAAAGAAACAAGTTCACGAAGGAATATAGTATTATGTAGGCGGAAACATACACGCTTCATCCTTGCCGCGAGATGTAGGTTCATAATATGTACGTTTTCGACTACGTCATACTCCATACAGGAACAAATATACATTGACTTATAAGCACATTATCCTCCTTTGTGTCGCGCGGTCGGATAAAAGGAAGAGGTTTACTTTTTGACTGTTTTCTTGTGTTTTCTACATAACACCTTAAATGATACCGATTATAAGATAAATAAAATAAAAACTTTTTAACAAAAAATTAAAACCTACTTCCAGGCACTAAAATGTAAAAAACAACTAAACGGAGGTTTTCATTTAGAATAGATACCTAATCAGATATTTTCGAAGTCGGTGCCAGCCCATGCAAAGCAAACATTTCGATATGATCTTAAAATATTGTATTTGTAAAATATTGACTTTTTTAAAAATTTACTATTTTCTGATTTTTTCCTTTATACAAGTATCCAGATGGGTAATCGTGTGCATACGCACACGATTACCCATCTGGATACCAAATTTCAATATTCTACGTCATTTGGAAGGGTTAGGTTTTACTACTATATGTCAGTCAGTCAGTGATAAAAATGCCGATTTTTAGACGTTCATATCTCAATAACCGTTTGAGCTGTATTTAAAAAATTGGGGATTCTAGTTAATCTAAGGGCATTTAATAATTGAACCAAATTTCAGGAGTTTATGTTAGTGTAAAATATACACACGGTGCTGCGCCTTCAGTTCCTTTGGCTTAAACTTGGCTGGACACGCTACCGCGTATCTAACTTCTGATATACACACGTTTTTTTTTACTAACACTCACCCTAGCTTTGCCCCAGCACTGAACTTGAGAGCCAACTATTATGTTAGCATAGTAGGCATACCTATACACAAACTGTTGCAAAATCTTTGTATTTAACACCAAGACCTGGTCTATCGATGTATCATGTTACACATATATCCGTGAAATGGTTTATACATAATTGAGTCACAAACATTCTAGCTTATATTTAAAGAAAATTTAATATTTTTTCTCTTATTTTCTTATACTTCAGAAATATCATGCATTAGTCACGATTGCAGCGCATCTGTTTGTTTTGGTTCTATTACAAAGTTCGCTTAACCAAGAAACTTAGCAAGTTATATACACTAGCTCGATTGTGCATCAATTTACAAGTCTTATCATAATATCTTCGCCCCATCCCATTCCACTTTAGTATATGTATGTATAAATAGGTTTGTATAACCTTACATTTGATCACTATTTTATTGCTAAAGGAAATGCTTATACATTTCCTCCGGCTTCAAAGTAAGTACGAAAACAATAACCTTAATAGAGGCTACAGTAATAGTGTTAACATATAAATTTACCTAGAAACATCAATCGCCCAACGTAATTTGTTCAATAAAATAGACGCGTTTAGGTACATAGAAAGCGTTGAGTGGAAAATACAAATTGGCAACTTGATAAAACTCATTCATATGTATCGTACTCGTGCATGAATATAATACTTCATAGTCTCTTGTACATATACTGTCTCTATTTCGGCATTCATCTAGTCTTTTGGAAAAAAAATGTAAAACAAAATGTATATTCTCATTTTTTGGGTATAAACTAAATTAATGTTTGTAAGCCGCTTTAAAATTATTAAATCCTTTATCCACTATTAAAAGTTCTTTAAAATCGATGAAGCATTTCTTCTCTTATCCTTTTCCTTTAGGAAAAAATGTCTTTCACGGAATATACTATATATCTAACTAGCGACTCACCCTCGCTTCGATTGGATTCGTCCCTAGGTACATTTTAATTTTTTTGAGCGAAACCCTAATTCTTTTACTGAAATAAAAGTAGCATAAGTTACTCCTTAAAATATCAACTACCTGTCAAAATCGGCCATGCCGTTTCGGAACAAACAGATAGACAGACTGACAAAAAGACAGACATTCTTTTTTTAAATTGTGTTTTTCTTATAAATACCGTATATAATTCCATATGCATTTAGTAAAAAGCTGTTATTTTGACATTACAAACAGATACTTCAATTTTATTTATCTGAATAGAGTATAGATATGGAGAGTGTGTAATATGGAGTGTGTCAGCCATTCTGAATATTATAGGTACAAGAAAACTGACAAACTCGCAGAAAAAATTAAGGAAAGCTGATACAAATAACCACATATAAAAGCAGGAGTATCAATTTTATAAACACATACAGAAATTTTTATTTTTATTTATAAGTTTAAAAGAATAAAACTTTTAATATATAAAAATTGGTTTATATTATATACTTTATTTATGAGAAATACTTATCGCACCCACGGGTCATTTTCGTCTAATATGACGGCGGAAGATTTCAATATGCTGCGCGTTTCAAATAACTCGAAAGAGGCCACGTTCCAGCGGCTACGAAAGACAATCAATTAAATACGACTTCGAATATTGAATCATTTTATTTTTATTATAAAGAAATGTGGTTAAATATTTGTAATACAACGAGAATTACTTTTAGTAATAGATATAATAGACTAATGTTTACCCTGGGATTTGCTCATGTGGTAGTAAATATTCTATATATTATTCTATACTAGCTTACCCTCGCTTCACTCAGGTTCGCCTCTAAACACAAATAAAAGCACAAACAGATCTATTCCATGGGAACTCTAAGTTTCCGGAATGAAAAGTATCTAAAATGTTGACCGGGGATATAAGGTACCACCATGCAAAATTTCATTTAAATCGGTCCAATAGATTTGGAGATTAGCCCGTACAAACAGACAGACAGAAAAACAAAATATTAAACAAAAATAAAAGGATTTGTTCTATTTCTCTTCTTACATTCATTCCCCTGACTCAGTTTTTAGCATTTTTTTTCTATATACAGACATACGATCTCTACAGTTTTATGTATAGATATTACAGGATATATTTCCACCCCGGAGTATGTTCACTTTGTCTCGGTGTAGGGGGAGAGGCCTGGCGACGGTGGGTGCGGTTCGTCCGTACTTGTTTCGCTGGGTCAGGAGGCCACACGGCGTTCTGACGTACAGGCTGACGAATATGCTTACCGGGCACGGATGCTTTGGTTTGATCTGTTTCAGGTTGCGCGTCGGGAATCGTCACCCTTATGTCACGAGTGTGGTGCGTCTGAGGACACTTTTGTGGACGCACCACACTCTTGTGGAATGCGCCGCTTGGTCTCCACAACGCCACGATCTGATAGCGGTAGTGGGTGGAGATATTTCGTTGCGAAGCATGGTGGGGACCATGCTGCCCGACGCGAGGGCCTGTTCGGCGATGGTCTCATGCGTCATTATGTCAGTGAGATGTCTCCTTCTCGTGTCATCTCATTGAAGGAGATATCTCACTGGAACGCGAGGCTAATACCTTAGCAGACCCTTTTCGCCGTCGTCGGCGGGTGGAGAGGAGGCGCCGGTATGCGCATCTTCTTCCGCCATCCTAGAGGAGGTACTGCGGGGGGTCTCTTGTTGACTCCCCTACACATCAGAGGGACAGTCGGGATGCTTTGTGAATCGAGGGCACCTGATTTAGGCGTGGTTGGCCCGCGTGGTTCGGGCCGTCCGCAGAGGTGTTGTAGTGTGTGCGCAAGCGATCCTGCAATGCCCCATTGCACTGCGGCGACGGGTTCCGCTGTGGGTTTTAGTGAGTAGGAGTCTCACAGTACCCTGCCCGTTGACTTTTCCATTAAGATAATTTATAAGTACATACATAAGTGTTAAGTGTGTAAAAAGAACTTTTTTTAAATGTGAAGTAGTTTCAAGATATTGAATATATCATAAATAACTTTGCATTTTCAACCGACTTCCTCAAAAAGGAGGAGGTTCTCAATTCGGCTGTATTGTTTTTTATGATTGTTACCTCAGAACTTCGTCATTTATTAACCGATTTGGACAATTTTTGTTTTGTTTGAAAGTGTATACTTTCAGATTGGTCCCATTTAAATTTCAATAAAAATACTACCCCTAAGGGTGGAACAAGAGCTAATGATGAATTTAACCTACTTATAATTGTCATATTGACTTGAAACTTTGCAAAAGTTTCTATTTCTGTTGATAGAACAGTGGTTCGGTATTGTTAACGTGATCTGATGGTAAGGCCAAAAGGTGGATAGGTGGAACTCTTCAACGGCTAATAGTAGATACTTTGAGTTTGGGCTTATTTTGTTTGATTTGACAAACCTAACACGTTAGAATTCTTACTTTGCTACTACTGTCTACACTAAAAAGGGAAAAATAAAAACTTTTTAACAAAAAATAAAAACCGACTTCAAACAAAATCACTAAAAAGTAAAAAATAACTGATTGGTAGTTTTCATTTAGTATACATACCTAATCAAATAATTTCGAAGTCGGTGCCAGCCGATACAAAGCAAATTACACCTTGTGACATTGTAGATGTAGTAATGTAATGTTTTAACTGCATTTGAATAAATATGATTTTTTATATATTTTTCTTTTCATCTTTTGTAGGTACTCTTCTTTTGTGTATGCAATAAAGTATTTATCCATATATCTATCTATTATTTTGTCTTAAGCAGGATCAGTTGACTTATTACGTAAGTTTACTTATTTATAATTTCGTGTAGTTTTTAGATTTTCTCAAAAATGGTATAAACAAATTTGCATAGGATCTTTGTCTACTATAATAGAAATACTCTTTGATTAAGTCAAATGGATTATTCCATTTGGCTTTCACAGGTCACTGGATATATATACACGGCTAAACAGTGAGCTATACAATTTTTTAAAACCGTATGGGCTCCGCGTTAATAGTATCAAGTCACAAGTCGTGATTATTGGAAGCCAAAAGGTGACAAACAAGATCGACTTTAATACCTTGCCTGTTGCCCTGTGTGCCCAGTTAGATTTGGCAATTCCGACCTAGCATTCCCTCACTACTGCAACCTATTTTAGATTATGCGGATTGCTGTCACCTCGATGTTTTAGAGGAACAGATTAACAAGCTTGAACGTTTGCAGAATATTAGATAAATCTAATGCACATATTCTGCAAACGTAAATTCGACCACATCTTCGATTACCGTACGCAATTAAAGATATAGGCACAAATTCTACGTTCTTTCCCTCCATTTCTCCATCCCCTATAACCTAATAACTCTTTTTTACTTAGAGGAACGTTTTAATTTTCTAAGTTCGGACATCTCTGGTTAAGCTGCTTAGGTTTCAGAGCAATAACCGTTTAAAATTACCATCATGCAACACAAATTACTATGGCAACTCTTTTATGGTAATAGCTATAAACTAAGCTATGAAACATGCTCCCCCGCGATGTTTGCCATTCAAACTCACTAGATATTTTTAATTATAATAATAATTAATAAATATTTATTTCAGGTCAATATATAATCCATAGTAATAACTTTTGGTTTCGGAGCGTTACGAAAACTATTTATACTAACTGAAAATTAAATTAAAAAAAACTATTTGAGACACATATGTAGCCGATTTGAGGCTCCTTTAATGTCTGAATACATACTCGGCCGGCGGAAGCCGGGTGGGCCGACCAGACGCTGAGTTTGCGTCTCTCTTATTCTATGTAAATCTTAATCTAGAGCGGATGAACGAGGTGTAACCATAACTGCTCCATCCCTAAGAGGAAAATTATCGGAGGGATTGATTTGAGATTCGTTCCGATAATTTTGCTTAAATGATAAACATATTGGCGATTTTAGCCAAATTATATAAAATATTAAGATGAAAAGACTTAAAATTTTTAACAAAAATGATACGTAACCTAAAATTTCACTGAATTTATTGTCTTTCTTATTATTTAAAACACTTTGAATTACCGCACTATGTTTCAACGAAAAGGCCATATATTTTCACTTTATCAAAACTAATTCCTTTCATGCTGAGTACACTTGCGCTAGATAGAGTAATATCCATTTTGAATGGGGGAAGTGTAATAATTGGAATCTTCTTAATGACATTTGATTCTATTAGAGTTCGATGGTGGAAGCGAACTCCATGAATTTCCAGGTCACAGGGTTCATCGATAGTCATCAGGTAAGTGCCAAATAGAAATTGCTTACTGACCTCATGGCCGCGTTGCTTGGACAGTGTTTTGTACTGTAGAGGAGCCAGCCATCCGAATTGACTTCCTGAATCTTAACCTCTTCGATCTGGACCTGATGCTGCTTATGGAAGTCAGGACGTCATGAGCTGTTCTATACAGCTGTTCATAATATAAAGCTCGATTGTCTGCAGTGCATAGGAATTGATTGCTGGTCGACAATGAACGACATGATTTTACAAGTGGTAAGTACTTTAATCATTTCGCCAAAACGTAAGGATATTTAGGAATAATGGCTAGAGTTTTGTTTTCAGGTTCATGAAAAATTGCTAATGAATATATCTTAAAATAATTTTACGTTGAATTATCTGTAATTGGTATTTCCAGTATAAATGTCATCTGATTGTCTTTAATATATGATTTTATTCAAATGCTTTACTCTATTTTATTTTAATAAATTTGTTTCTGTTGGTGGATATACCTACCAAGCTTACAGAATTAAAAATTAAATTTAAATGACATAAACGATTATGAAAGTGAACAGAGTTCTGGTTTATGGTTTCAGTTACATTAATGAAACTATCAAACATTTTAGAGACTATTGTCAGTTTCTTTGAAATAATAATTTGGTTATGATTTAAATTAGGGATAAGTCCGTCGTACTTAACCGCGTCATCGTGATCCAGATTACCAGTTATTATTTTTATTACACTATATTTTCCGGGAGGTTATATAAAAACACGCTTAGAGCTGTATTATTATAGATAACTGACTTCGCAAGTTTTAAATCTGAATTGTGAATGGAAATCACCTTCGACATCAATAGCGAACGAACGTCACAAAAAAATAAGAAAAGTTTCACCTGGATTAATTTTTAAAGATTCTAACTCGATATTAATGCACTCTTCCCTACGAGGGTCTCCAAAATGTTGGATTAACAAGGCTTTTAATGTGGACCATGTAACTCGTTCAGGCAAGAGCGCAGCTGCATCATCTCTTAAATAAAGATTTAGCTGTCTTTTATCACTACTGTACAGAGGAATTAAATCTATAATTTCTTTTAGTATTGATGATACGGTTGTGGTTGCCATGATGATAGAGTAATGAAATGATTAGAGGATGCCACTGGCTTTAAATATGAACTTTAAATAATAAGAAACTTTTACAAAAAATCACACAATTAAAAATTATTATAAAATTAAACTTTTATAATAAAACACACACACAATAAAAACAATTTAAAAAGAACTAAAAATTAAAAATTAAAAGAAATTTTGTTAAAATATAAGTTCTAAAAGTTATAAAATAATATATTATTAAATCATTTAAGTATTTATTGATTTCCTTTAAATTTAAACTTATTACAATATATTTAATTATGTAACAATTTAATACATTTATGTAATTTTTTTAAATCAATTCAATATTTAATTTTATTAAACGAAGTCTCTAAGTTCATAAGTACTCTATGTTCCTATTCTATGAATAAAGATAAGACCGAAGAATTTCATACGGAGATATCAGCTTAACAAAGTTATAATGAGCAAGGTTTGATCTCAAAAATAATAATTACTTATAATTAACATGAAAAATACAGGAGGGTTAGCGGAACTAGGATTGGCGAAAAGTTTGACTCACCACATGACCGCTACTCCTATATTCGGTTTTCTCTGCTTCCCGCAACACAAAAGAGTATTTATTTCTATTCTTATAGTCTATAAGAAAATCCGCCCCGGCTGCGCGACTTTTGGTTTCGGAGCGTTGCGAAAACTATTTATACTAACTTAGCGTTAAATTAAGAAAAAAAAGTAAAACTAAATGAGACACGTGTAGCCGATTTGAGGCTCCTTTATTGTCTGAATACATACTAGGCCGGCGGAAGCCGGGTGGGCCGACCAGACGCTGAGTTTGCGTCTCTCTTATTCTATGTAAATCTTAATCTACAGCGGATGGACGAGGTGTAACCATAACTAATTAGTTGTTTTATTCTTTATTATTCTACATTTGCTGTGTCAGGTCACTTGTGACTTCCCTTTTTTTTAAATCAACAAAAAGACGACAGTCAATTCCTTCTTGCCAAAATTCATCTTGCATAAACAAGTCTAGTTTGTGTTTTGGAACTATAATTTTGAACTATACGTAATCTTTTAAAGACGTTTTTTAAACTTTGTCTAACTTATTATTATTATCTTTTTAGTTGTTGAATACATACATATATACTACATGGAGGTATGTATTTATGTTCGTAAACGTAGTTTATCATACTTGTATTTAGTATTGATTGTACCGTCCCGTCTACAGTTCCACTAATCCTTTCACCAAAGGTTGTCTGTAAGAGATTGCTCATAGCAATAAGATCGCCTTTGCTTGCCTTTTGTTATTATTCTTTTCATCTTCTGTACTCTTTTTTTGTGTGTGCAACAAATTACTTATCTATCTATATACACCAACAAAGTACTTCCTCTTTTTCTGAAGTCTATTAAAAAGTTGCCAGAGCGAAGCAAGGGCCGGCAGTGAATCCTTTATGTAAACTCAAAACAGTACAGCAATAAATACATTCAATATCTGTGCAAATAATACCTACCACCAAAGCTGCAATATAGTATAATGCATTACGGATTATAGTCGCTACTTTCAGTCCAGTGCAAATTAAACTTAACCGCGTACTAATTAAACTGATGGACTGCGTACTCGAAATAATTTGAATCGATATTGTTAGCTCGCAGATACCTCATTCCTCTTCGAGTTCAAGTGACAAATGAAATCAACAATACCCAGCACAATGTTATTTAAAATATAATAAGTATTCAGCCCTTTTTTAACGTCCCACTGCTGGGCACGGACATCCCTTCAATATCCATCCATAGTCCACCACGCTGGAAAAGCGCAGATTGGCGAACTTCAGATATCTTTCTAAAACTTGATAGATTTTCTCAAACATACAGGTTTTCTCACGATTTTTTCCTTCACCGTAAAGCAAGTGGTAATCATGTTAAAAATGATAATAAAATATAATATAGTAAAACTAAAAGTGAACAACATGCTAGTACGAGTAGCATGTTAAACAAAATCATATGCCACAGAAACTCGTACATACTACATTGTACACTATTCCTCATTGGAGAGAATATTTATTTGTATTGGAGATACAGATTTGATCCTGTTTAGATAAGTCGCAAGCAGAATCTTATCTATCGTACCTTTCTACAGAAACCGACAGAAAGTGGAAAGACGGCTTATCTTTCCACTTTCTTTTCCATTAATATAAATTATTTAATAATATTTTTACCAATTAGATTTGATGTTTTAAAAAAATATGTCCCTTTTAGGTATAAATAAATCTTTTATTCTTACTTTCTATATTAAAATATGTCGAAAAATGTTCTTTATTTACTAATATATTTCTTAACCTATTACTATAAATGGTGAAGATTAATACGTTCAATGTCTCGAAAAATGTTTTGACAAAAATATCCGATGTACCTATAATATAAGTATAATAAGCCATTGGAAGTTGTAAGAAGAAAAAAAGTTAAAAATATTTTGTTTTTAATTAATGTACATAAAGAGTCAAAGACGGATAACTTTTTAAGATTAACATTGAACTACAATATAAAAATACATTCAGTTGAGTTTTTAATGTTTCGTATCCAAAGCGTACCTACTCTGTACATTTGTCCGTGCGTCCATCTGCGTGTCCGAGGTCTGTCCTATCTTTAATTGTCGTGTATTCTAAACTGTAATACCTTGTTGAATCATTTCACTTAGTTTATTGAGAGTAGAAAGCTGTAATTATTATTAAACATTCAGTGTAAAATCCATACTAATATTATAAACGTGAAAGTGTGTTTGTTTGTTTGTTTGTTTGTTTGTTTGTTTGTTTGTCTTTCTTTCACGTCGAGACGGCTTGGCGGATTGGCGTGATATTTTGGGTGAGATAGTTGGAGTGCTCAAGAGTGACATAGGCTACTTTTTACCGCGGGAGATTATCTCTTTCCCACGGCAAAACACGTTATAATACAATCCAAAAAATATTTATGATCAGAATTATTTCAAACTTGGTATAAATGCTATTAATACAATTAATTAAATACGTGTTTTAGCATTTTTCGAAATTCATCCCAAAAGCCTGTTTTTACCCGCTATTTTTAGCGGATGAAAGTTTGTATGAAACCTACCATTTTATAGTTTTCTTCGTAATTTTAGCGCGAGCGAAGCCGCGGGCTCTGGCTAGTTATTTCATAAATATTTTATAAGCAGGTATATGTATACGTATTAATATAAATAATAGATAAAGTCATATATAAGTAATGGGCATAAATCATAATACTCAAATAAGGAAATTGAGCACACAGAAAAGAACCAGCGTCATTACTTATGAAAAAAGATTAATGAATCTGTAATACTAAGATCAATCACAGATTTACAATGTCGCTGACATCGCATAATCAAAATAATGTATATTATGAGTGATGTAGAATTATAATTGTAAGTGGATTTTTTTATTTAATACCAGTGACTTGCCGCTACTTGGCTCGGGTAGGATCTTAGCTAGACAGCTAAGATCCTACCCGAGTCAAGCATAGAACAGACGTTCTATGTATTTATCTATCTATATGTATACAAATCAACTGCCGTTAGTTAGTCTCGCTAAAACTCAAAAACGGCTAGAACGATTTGAATAATTCTTTTTTTGTTTTATTGGGGGAATGTCACTAGTAGCTTAAATATAAAGAAATAGGGAAAACCCAAAAAAGCTGCTGGAATTTTGAAAAGTTCAGAACAGATATTTTGTACCTATGTACCTATATTGTATACAAAATATACAGTCAATGTATATTATATTAACCGTTAAAAAGCAGCTAGGGATGAACCCGAGCGAAGCGATGGTGAATCGCTAGTAAATTAAAAACTTCCCTGTCTGTAAAAGAAATTTATAGGAATCAGCTCTACCTTCATCATGTCGCTTTTTGGCAGTCGGTGTGCGCGCGCATCGTAAAAATTTACTCTCATATTTTTTTCCAATCGTGCCAAAACAAGTATAACTTCAATATCATCAGTGTTAGCTTTTGTCAATTTTTATTACTAACAGTAGCCTCCAGGACATACTAGGTCATACGTCTGTACACTAAATTTAATCTAAATCCGTTTAGCGTTCCCATTTATGAAGTTAGTGTGGTAGGGAAAACCCAAAGCCAGTTTTGTGATAGGAAAAAAATTGCGTTATCGGATCAACAACATCGATCGATCGAACAAATGTTGGATATTCTATTTGATTTCATTCTACGTTATCTACCTTTAAATAGAGTCCGCTTCTTCGCATTGTAAATCTTTAGTTTTAAAGTGTCAAGGATTTTTAGTAAATAAGCTTAAAAAAAGCCGCGTTCGATTATATATATTTAACATTTAACAAAATGGGATAAATCTAAAATAAAGACAGCTTATTCTATGTAATGTATATTCATAATAATGAATACACGATGTCTCACATCACTTATGGCTGGAGAAATATCTTATTATTTCTTCTGTGATGATTCATTTGACTGTAATATGACTATCATGTGTTTATTGATAATTATAATTATTATCAAACAAAATAATATTTTTTGTATCTACGCCTTTGTTTACTAATTAACCTTTGTTTATTGATTAACGATAGCTGATATTTTTTTCTTTCCTACATATTTATTATAAATCACTGTTTTTACTACATACCTGCATATTTATTATATAACAATATTAACAATTTAAATTTTTTCGTTTCAAATACTTTTCTCTAATTGTAACCCGTATTTTGATGCCAATTTTGTGAGCTCGCTCGACGATGAAAGCAATTCTACTTTCATAATTAATTTCAGAACACTTCAAGCTAGCGTGAACCAAAAATTCAGCAGTTCACTAAAATTTGAATTTCAGAGGTTATTTAATTTAGATTTTAGTGCGTATGTCATTCCATGTCATGTCCATTAAAGATCAAGAAGACTATTTACCGAATAAGAAATTTCGATCTTTAAATCAGGTTTAATTTGTATTATTATTTATTATGTATAGAAAATTTAGTAATAAATAATTTTTACTTAATTTTCTGTAAAAGGCAGTGGTAGCCCAGTGGTAACGCGCTCGCTTGAGAAACCGAGTGAAGCGGGTTCAAATCCCGGGTCTCGCACCTCTGATATTTTCATGTGCGAATCATTTCTAACATGATTACCACTTGCCTTACGGTGAAGGAAAACATCGTGAGGAAACCTGCATGTCTGAGAGAACTTAGCAAGTTTTCTAAAGACATGTGAAGTCCGCCAACCCGCACTTGGCCAGCGTGGTGGACTATGGCCTGATTCCCCTCGTACTGAAGGGAGGCCCGTGCCCTGCAGTGGGACGATAAAAAGGGCTGAATACACTTAATTTTTACCATTTTTACTTTACCAATTTTGCTTAGTATAATTCTCGTTCCTAAAAGCTAAATTTAATAATAAAGGTGTCCAAATGTATGGAATATTTCATATATTTAACTTTTTAATTTTATTCTTGTTTTTCTGTCACTTATTTTACAGCTCCTTGCTCTTATCTCCTCTACTCCTTTTATTGGGTTTTATTAGAGCCATGCGCAAAATATTTTACATATAATAAAACAGTACGTAAATTTGCCAAATCTATACATGAAATAATTTTTATAAATAATGACTATAACATATTGTACACAAAAGATAGACCCAAAACAATACTTATTAATTTTTTTGTCTATTTGTCTTTATGTCTATTTATGTGTGCGCGTTTCACGCAAAAAGTACTGGACTGATTTTAACTAAATTTTGTGTAGTGATAACTTATTACTCGGCTCAAGATTTAGTATAGTATAGTACCTTTTACTACAGGTAAATCTTTTGTTTCCGCGGGTAAACACAATAACTGTTAAAGTTTGAGTTATCCTTAGAAATTGACATGGCTAATGCTTGCTAAACATGTTAGTTGTAACAGTCCGCAATATCAAGCATGAGTCTCTCTTGAGGTACACTCGCAATAACTATTAATATTTAAAACTAGCGACTCACCCTCGCTCCGCTCCGGTTCGTCCCTAGTGAAAATATAGCTTTGTATGTATTTTTAATACCGAATCATAAAAAATTTAAATAAAAATTTTTGTCCAAAAAATTTTTTTTTTTGGGATGGACCACCTTTATCACTTAGGAGTATGAAAAATAGTTTACATCTTATACTCAGTACTCAGACCTACTGAATTATACACCAAATTTCATAACAATCGGTCAAGCCGTTTCGGAGGAGATTTGTTACAAACACTGTGACACGAGAATTTTATATATTAGATGTACATACTCGTAGGGACGTACCCGAGCGAAACGAGGGTATGTCGCTAGTCATTAGATAAGTCTCGAGTCAAAGCAATCTCGATTTGTCTTTACACTAGACAGATCCTCCAGGAGAAGACCTGACCTACTCAGAACCACTGAGGCATTCGGCTTACCCGCTCTTGGTTTCCTTATACTCGTACGTATAAAGCAATCGTAGCGCCACCGATCGTGGCAGTCAAGCTAATATGTGTGCAGTAGAATGAATTAATAAGATCAATTATGAAAATGTGTGTTTAAAAATCTTAAAAATACACTTTTATATTGCTATAGACTTGAGAGTCGCCCAAAGTAAAATATATAATATGTTTTAAAAACTTAGGTAATAACGTTAAACTTCAAAGAAAAAACGTCTAATCTAGGGACGAACTCGAGCAAAGCGAAGTTAAGTCGCTAGTGTGTTATAATATTATTCTTACATAATATTATACTTATTCAAGTACAAATAATAACAAAAATAGATTCTCTTTCATTTTCTTGACCTAGCTACTTGTAGCATAATTGAATATTAATGTAAAATATCGATCTCGAGCTTTCGTATTTATATTTAGATGTACTGGTATAGACCTTAATTATAATAGCGGCACATAATTTCTATAATTACTTTATATTTCCAAAGAAATAATTAGTAACTTAAAATGCTGTTACAATTTAAAAAATAATTATTATCATAGTTCAGTCAAATTAGTCAAAATAGGGTAAGAATCTCAGAATTGAAGATAGTCAGCTATAAACTCGTATAAAAGTTTAATTTGACACCCAAAAACTGGTCTCATTAACCTACTTATCGTAGGGTGTCCGCGACTACAGATTTCTAAAGTCAAAGGTCAAAAAAATCATTTTTTGCACATTTTTACAAATATCTTGTTTCCTGTGGGTTTTATGCTATTTATACTTATTATAAATATTGTAGAGGATTAAAATCTCAACAAATTTAGTTTAATTTTTTTGTATATATCATTAATCGTTTTCGAAATAGAGGGCAGAGAGCGCGCATTGTTTAACTATTTAGAGTATCAGTCGAGGTCAACCGGTAGTCCCGATTAAAACACGCCGTATAAAGCCTATTTATTATTGATAAATATATAATTCTAAATAATTTAATTTTTTCTTAGCAATTACGTTTTCACGTCAATTGAGTATCTATTCATTTAATAACACTTACCCACTCGTGTAATTAAAAAGTTTTTATGGGAAATACTTTAAGTAGAAAGTAATTAAATACATCTTCTTTCAAATCCGTAAACTTTTAGATTCTTTCATTACCTTAAAAAATGTACATATACTTAGGTAATACGGGTAGGGAATACGGTATACGGTATACAGTATAAGTACGAACCTTTCTATTTATAGGCAGTAGGGACAAATGCTCAATTGTATACTTACGACTGACGTCTTTTTCAGCGAACCACTTTTTTACGAATTTCGGTTATTCATTAGTTTTGAATCGTATCTTGGTAATGTACGGACGTACAATTCTAAGAGTTATGGATAATAATTTTTGTTTTATATATAGTAAGTCAGATTCAGAAGGTGAATGATTAGTGTATGTTAGTACGTGGTGTGAAAATTTTGAGAAATGCAAGTATCGAACGAAACGACGGTGTTATTGATCATTTAAGAACCGCAATCTCTGTAAAAGTGCATGAAGAGTGCTGAAGAGTTTACATTAGTAAAAAATGTATTCTAGCAGCAAACCGGCGACTAGAACAAGACGAAACTCCAGCTTCTCCAAGACGAAGGGAAAGCAATGTTAATTTTGTGGTGAAATAGCAGATGTGACCACAGAGACAAAAAACAGAAAAGTGTAGACGCAAGATAAGTAAAGTGAGTACTCTTGAGTTTAAAGACAAAGTTATAAAAAAACCAGAAGAACGTGGTGATACTTTGGGAGAATTGGTTAAAAATGGAGTCCTTTTTCAACATGATTTGATTGCTGCTGAAGCTAAATACGATGCTGTTTGCTATACAATTTTCTCTAATAATAAAGTACCATTGTCTCATCAGAAACTTCGTCGAGATAATCAAGTTTCAGAAGATATGAATGATACTCTAAATACTTAAACACTGCGCGCTCTCTGCCCTCTATTTCGAAAATAGTTCGAGAGATAAAAATAATTGAAACAAAAGTTGTAGAGAATTAAATCCTCTCCAATATTTATAATAAGTACAAATAGCATAAAACCTACAGGAAACGAGATATTTGCAAAAAATGTACAAAATATCAATTTTTTGACTTTTGACCTTAGATATTTGTAATCACGAACACCCTACGATAAGTAGATTTTGAGATAAGTTTTAGGGTGTCAAAATAAAGGTTTATAGCTGACTATCTAGAATTCCGAAGTGAAACCCCTAATTTGACTGGACTGACTTGGACTGTCAAGCAAATATTACAGAAGTAAATGCAACTATAAAAACTTTTTAACAAAAAATAAAAACCGGCTTCCAGGCAATAATGTAAAAAATCTAATCAGAATTGAAACAAAAAAAAATTCCAAATCGGTTCAGGCGTCTTCGAGTAATCGGTGAACATACATAAAAAAAAAGACGAATTGAGAACCTCCTCCTTTTTGGAATTGGAAGTCGGTTAAAAAATATAATAAATTTTAAATTAATATAATTGCCGAATATAAATCTAATTTCTACCATAACTTAAATATACGTATGTATTATTCACTTTTTATGAAGCGTTTCTCTTGAAAAAATGATTTATGGATCCAAAAGAGAATTATGCGCTATTTAAACAATTTTGTTCTATTATACAAGTACACGACTCACCCTCTTGAGGTTTATGTACCACGCCGTTAAATTTTCCACCCAAAGTCATGTTTTCGTAATGCGTTTTTAATGTTCTCATGTTTCTATAAATCACCATGGTTACCCCTGGCCCAGATTGCTTTAATGGCTTATTAAATTAGTTTATAAAACTCTCAGTCATGATGTATAACCATGTAGTATAATACTTCATCGATTTTAACTTAGAATATATTTTTACTACTGAACACTACATCTCGGCAAGGATTTGTAAATATTAAGTTCAATTCCTAAATTATACATTTATTAGTATTTCTATATATCAGTGTAAGTGTGTCTGATACTTCTTGACGCTTTAACGACTCTATTGAGTATTGGGAATTCGATTAGAGGTAGCTTCACCTGAGCCATCGCGCCAGCGGGTAAAAACTACTGATTACATAAAGTTTAATTAGAATTCTCAGAAAGTTTGTTCATTGTTATTATCATTAATTTATAGCTTATTTTAGAAGACTTTTTATACCTAAATATGTGCACAATATATACTACATGTATTATTTTGCCTAACTGCCTCGGTGGTGTCGTCGCTAGCATATACGGCTGTACACCTGTGAGGTCCTGGGTTCGAGTCCCGGGTCGGGCTAAGTTTAGTTATTGAGTCTTTCTGTATATTAAGCCTCAGTAAAAGCCCGGAGTTGGGAAGTTGGCGGTGTGTCACCCCCGTGTCTTGGAGAGCACGTAAAGCCGTCGGTCCTACGCCTTAACTTTCACTGGTCGTGTCGAGCAATCGTCCCACCGGAGTATGAGAGTGACAGGAATAGAACGTGCACGTGTGTCTGCGCGTACACTTGTGCACTATAATATCTCCTGCGCAATTGGCTAGTCTCAATGAGATTGGCCGCCGTAGCCGGAAACGGTCAGGAGAACATCATCATTATTTTGCTTTACTGTCAAAAATAACAATAGGATCTCTTAATTTTTAATTCACACGTTTTGTACTCTATGTCTTATATCTGTGCAATTATTAAAATTGTTGTTTTAAGTTTTAAAAATAATCATTATTTTAAGTGAAGAGTTTATTATTATTTTATTTTTTTATGTTTTTAACAACATATTTTTTTAAACACGGATAAATTTTATATCTCTCACGAGCGACATATCCTCAGTTCACTTGGAGTTGCCCCTAGGTGCCTATCTGTAGCCTACGCGTTACTCCAGGTCATGTTCTGTTTATGTACTTCAATAATCTTCCTACTTCACCTTCTTACTTAAGTGAACGCTTCACATTAGTGTCCCCTAGATGCAGACCAGTGCGTTCTTGTGTCAATTTGCCCAAATTAGTGGTTCCTCACTACAATACTACATTCTATAAAAAATCTTTTTCTGTTACGGCAGCAACTTTGTGGAATTCACTGCCTGATTATATTTTCAAAGATGATCCCTCATTCACTACATTTAAGTTTAGAATTAAACAGTACTATTTATCAAATCAGACATAAATTATTGTAGATAAGTATGTATTTATATGTAAGTATATATATGTTTGTATGTATGTATATGTGTATATATATATGTATGTGTATATATATATTTGTATAATCATAATATTTAGTTAATATATGTATTTTAATATTAAGACAATTCCATTTAATGCTGTACTGTACCTACACCGCACTATATTAACTTATTTTCTCACTTCTGAAGGGTTTCTGGAAGAAATCTCTTAAAGAGATAAGTTATCCTTTGTCAACATGTTGTTATTTTATTTTGTATAACGTATATTTTATGGTACATAAATAAATAAATAAATAAAAAATAAATAATTTCATCCAAATCCATCCAGTGGTTTCAACTTGGACTTTTTAGTCGTTACACACGCGCACACACACACACACTTATAAACAAACTTCCGCAATTATAAAAGTAGTAATAATTTAAATTATCCTTAACCTCCATTTCTGTAAATCGGTTAAGAAGAAAAAAATTTGCTCTACTATCGTGACACATCATAGCAATGAACGTTTTATGTGAAACATCAATAATCCCAAACCCGGTCGTATAAACTTTCAAAGCATTGAAAGATTTATATCGAAAGTATTGCCAAGTGCCAGCTACTAAGAAGCGATCGTTTTAAAATATGGAAGAAAGTTGAATGGTTCGGAGACAGTTTTCGGCTCGCACCGAAAGATACAACTTCGAAATTAAATCACGTATACGGTTTAAAAGTTAAGCGGTTACGTTCCCGCTTGAAGCTCTTTTTACGTAACGCCAGTTGGTATATAAATTTCTAATTTTGTAAAATACAAGGAAATTGACTTTTTGATATGTAGAACTCTTTTTTTTTTGTTTACCGATTATGACCGATACCGATAGATTTTCAAGAGCAACAATTGTTTTGCTAAAAACAAGAACTTTGAAGATATTTAAATATTTTGTTCATATATAAAAATGTAAACCATCATGAGCTATGTTACATATACCTATTTACCTTTGAAACACAAGTCACAATATTATATACAAGTACATAATATATTATTTACACTACACCGCTAAATAATGTATCTAAATATGCATTTATTAGTTATTTCAATTTATTTAGGAGGTACTAAAATTAATAGTATGGCCATATATTATAATATGTGCAATGAAACACTTATTTTTCAGGAAGCTGAAAGATTTATATCAAAAGTATTGTGAAGCGGCAGTTAAGAGCAATCTTTTTAAATTATTGAAGAGGCTGAATAGCTTGAAGATAGTTTTGGGCTCACAACGAGATACAACTTCAAAATTGAATCACGTATACGGTTTAAAAGTTAAGCGGTTACGTTTCTCGTTTCAAACACTTTTTTATGTGGAGCTCGCACGTGATTTTAACGCGTTTTATATATCTCAATCTTTTCTAAGTTATCTTCACTTTAACAAAAAAGCACTGAATACAGGGAAATAATAAGAGAAAAAGAATAGTATGTTAACTATATCTATACTATAATAAAACTGTAGAGGTCGAATGTCTGTTCATAGCAAAAAAATGCTAAAAACCGAGTCAGGGGGATGTAAGAAGACAAATAGAACAAATCCAGATTTTTTTCAATTTTTTATTTCTCGGTCTGTTTGTCTCTTTGTCTGTTTGTACGGGCTAATCTCCGAATCTATTGGACCGATTTAAATGAAATTTTGCATGGTGGTACCTTATATCCCCGGTCAACATCTTAGATACTTTTTATCCTGGAAAATTGAAGGGTTCCCGAGGGACAGTCAAAAAACTATAGTATCTTATACAGCTTAGTACACAACAACTTATGCACCTAATTTGGTAAAATGTATTATTCTGATACCTTATATTGCCGGTTAAAGAACAGATTACTTTTCATCCCGGAAAAATGAACGGTTCCCGTGGGAACTAATAGATCCCTATTAGTGTTTTTCTAGAGGCGAACCCGATTGAAGTGAGGGTGAGTCGCTAGTAGTATATATTGGTATTATTTTGTATGATGTATTAATGGAATGAAGACCTAGAAAATTTACAAAAAAATGTATTACATACAAGCATGACAAAAGTGTATCTACCTATGGGTTCCATGCCTACATATTATTGTTATATTAATTTTGAATAAATTTTATATCACTTAAATAGAAAAAGCTTTACTTGTTTACTTATATCGTACATAGTTCTACTTCCAATAGGATCTAATAAAAATGTTAATTGCATACCATATTATTGTCTAAAACTTTTTTAATAGCTTTCCATTTTATATCCTTTGCGTCCTTCATGGGTTTGCCAATTGAGTAAGTACGTCAAGTATTTAGCCTGTTACCTATTTATTACAACAGGGTCGATACCCACTCCACATATCAATCACTACATATTATAAAACAAACTCCTCCGCCGCGTCTGTGTGTCAGTCTGTCTGTTCGCGATAAACTCAAAAAATACTACAACGATTTTGATGCTGTTTTCGCCAATGTATAGAGTGGTTCTCGATGAAGGTTTTAGTATATGATTTGTTAAGTTTTTGTATACATTGGCTAAAATATAACGATATTTGTTGGAGGTGTCGAAAAAAAATAAGCCGTCTGGTAGCTTTCCACGAAAACGCTGCCTAAACCCTTTGAGATATAACAAAATAATGTATGGTGGAGTTGTGTATGTTATTTAGGTCTATAGAAAAGTCCGCAATGGCATATGTCTATCTCTTAAGGATAACATACTATATCTATTTTAATTTAAAACCTACCTAGGGACGAACTCGAGCGAAGCGAGGGTGAGTCGCTAGTATAATATAAGTCAATAAGAAAATGCTGGATTTTATTGGATTTTCTAAAGTTCAAATTGTATTATTCTAACATAATATTCCTAACACTGATTCAACTTGTAGTTTTTGGAATTTATGAGGTTTCTCGAATAAAAGTAAATAATATATGTATTTGATTTATAAAGATAAAGTATTCGTTGAGGTAAGTTACTCTAAGCATTATGTTAGGTTTATTAAAAAAATCAAGATCGTGGCATTATTTGATACGTACGTTTTTTAAGTTTAATTAGTCTTAATTAAAAGGAGAAGTAAGTCACGTCAATAACTAGAAGTAAGGAAATAAATAATTATTTTAAAATCTTTTTATATAATTACGATATTCGAGTCTTTATACAAATATAATTAAGGAATACATCACTGTCACGTTTGTAAAACCAAATTATGTCTATTTGTTTAAATCTTCAGAAAAAATATTAATAAAACGAAAAGATATAACAAACGTCTTGAAAATCACAACGTGGAAATCATATTTAAATTTACAAATTGCGCTATATTTTCTGTGTGTAATTTAATTTGGACGGACTCCAGCCTCCATGAACAAATAATTTAAAAGGCAGGAAGTTTTAGCAGAAATAAAGTATTATAACGAGTTTTATGGAGCTCACTTATTTTGAATGATAGCTGAGCCTAACCACTTGCAGCATTAATCTCCTTCATGAATCTCCTAAATTCTTTGGTTTCTTTGCCCTCGAATTAGGACACTTATAAAACAAGTTACATCATCCACAGGCAGGTATTCCAAATTTATTTATGGAAATAATAAGGATTTCTTTATTATTATGTAATTGGATTCTGTACATCCATTTGCGTGCAAATACATTAGTATTTGTCTAGCTAACAATATATTTTCCGAATCTCGTTGATGAAGAGATTTACTTTTTATAAATGTGAGGAAGGTTCTGGTCTAATGGAATGAAAAAAAAACATATAAAATAAATGAATCGATTTTATTTTTGTGGAGAAAAGTAAAGAATGAAAATTAAAAACATTTTAAATATCGATAAAATTAATTAATTATTTTCATGGCACACAAACATACGCGTATATCAATGTATTTAAACTGCATTTCTATACACATTACACATGTGCTTATACCACGAATTTAATCTATCTATACACATATTATAATCTATCTATCTATACATATATCATAATTCTGAGTCGAATCTACACATTAAATATTTTTTAGAAAATCTTATTAAAATAGTAATTATTATCGATACAGAGGCGGAATCTATAGTTTTTAGAATTTTGTCTGTCTGTCTGTTGTTCATGAATTTTGAATGAAATTTGGTATGATGATAGCTGGTTGTCCGAGTCAACATTATAGCACTTTTTAATGCGGGAATATATATCATCTCTGAGAAATCTATACTAAACGTTAAACGTAACCAGGGACGAACCCGAGCAGAGAGAGGGTGAGTCGCTAGTATTTTCTTATATTATTATTGTTATGAAAACATTGCTCTAATGTTCTTGGGAAAACTGTATGGATAGAAAACACTTGACGGCAAAATAGCGGTCCTGACGCAAAATTCTACAAGTCACATATCAAATATTGTTCTTAGAACTTTTTATAGCTCTTGTTGTAACTATGTAGTTCAAATTTCTCAATAGATAGATATAAGTTAAAAATATTACTATCGCGCGAAAACATTATTCTATATAACATGTTTGTATATATTGCTTAATTGTAACATAAAATTCAAAACAAACAATTTTATGCTATAAAAAACAAAATATTCAACTGCTTATAAACTTAATAAAAAAAACCCAAGAATATCCGTCGGGGTCTGCCATCACTATTTTGAACTTTAATCGGAATTAAAAATAAGTATCATAATCAACTTCTAAAGGTCCCCGTAGAGTAAACTGTAGGGGCACGGCCTATTCATTAAGGGTGTAAGTATAGCGCTAAAATCTCCAAACATTCACGTTACTATAAACCTGCAAAACTAGTTCATTTAATGACAGCCCCGGACGGATATTCTTGGGTTTTTTTTAAATTAAGTTTATAGGTAGTTGATATTTATGGTATTGATGTTGATATGTTATTGCCACATCTACAATCATCGAGAACCAAATAGGTAAGTACGTAGGGAAATGCTATGAAAATTGATACTCTATTGTTTACATATATACATATATGACCGACTCCGCGAGAGATCAGCTCTACTTATTAAATCTATTTACGTTTAATATCTCGCGTTACATTTATTTTTTAAGTCGGGGGTTTTTTTTTAAATAACCTAAAAGGTTTTCTTATTAGTATAGAATATTTTTACACTACGACACACATTTATTAATTCCTAAGGTCAGTAAAAATAGTAGATTGAATAGTATTCTTTATTGACAACCGATGTCACATTCCAAAAGAGAGGTCTCAAAATCAATTTCCGTAGTTTGTAGCAAATCCGATATCCAAGGACTGTTGGAATCAGACCATCGCCGACTACTTCCAGTAGGTATTAGAAGTTTAGACATTAGATTGAGCTGCAGTCGACAACTATTATAAAGGACTAAAATATTTGTATCTTAACTTTTAAAACAATTTACATATTGTTGAGACGTTGATTTGTAAAGTAAAAAAATAATAATATTTACTAATTTGGTCTAATTTGTAATTTAAAGTACCTTTGTAATTTTATACATACAAATCACAGATCTCATAATACTATGTTAGTTACATATTATCTTTAGGAATGTGTCAAAACGTAGGATCTTACTTAAACGTAGGATATTACTTATATTTAAGCTTTTTACAGAATGTAAAGAGAGAATATTGCAAAACTTTTGAATGATAGATACTAGTTTTCTCCATATATACATAGATAAACAATTATGTATGTATAATATAAATTACAGGCATTATTAGCTCTAAAGATTATCTTCTATATATGAACATATAAATTTTAACTATATAAAATATAGTAAAATATAGTAAGGAAAAGGCTACTGTATGACCAAAACACAATTTTTCTTTGCACATCTAAGTTAAAGAATGTAGGAAATTCATACATATTTAAAAAACCGATTCTCAAGTCGTTCAGGAACGGAACACGCTGACGGCTTGTCTACACTAAGCGCCAATAAACAAACCCTCAACACGTCAGTTACAAATTGCCTCTTTATGTTCACAACAAATATGTTACGAGAGCTTCAACTAAACATTAACTAATATAAAATTGAAGTAGAAAATAATGTTTGCGTGGTAAAATTTTGGTATTTTTTATGTTTAATATGCTACTTCTAAATGAAATTATCTATGATAAAAAATACCTAACACTGATATGATAATTTTTAAGACAATAAAATCTGTTATTTTAGGATCATTATTGTAGTTTGTCTCTTTTACTAATATGCTAAAACGCAAACGGTACATTTGAAACAGTCACAATAAAGACATTTACCAAAACTCAGTGAGCCAAACAAAATCAACGGCATCGTGTGTTTTGTTAGTTGCCATAGTTTTTGATGTATGGACTAGTTAAAAAATGCACCATGGACAAATGTTTACATTCACACTAGTGTGCATTGCGCTTATAATAAATTTTCCAGTTTGGCTTTTTCGGTTTTTGGTCGAAAAGCGCTGGAAATATACGTTATTAAAGTGCTTTTTCTTCTTCATCGTATTTCTAGTTCTAGTGTAGTGTGTTTCTCTACTTTAACTTTTTCACAACCTTTTTCGATATTTTATGTCTCTTTATTTCCTTCTACGTTATTTTACTATGTATATATAATGTTGCTACATTATTAAAACCGAATATTCACGTAAATCTAACAAAGTGGACTAGTAAGTCCAAAAATTATAAGTAGATTACAAGAGCATACACAAATATAATTTCCAAAAAAAAACAAAAAATAAAATAAAAAACCCGACTGCATGTATTGTTTATCGAAGGCATAAAAGCTAACTAAAAAGATGAAAACAAGTTCACGAAGGAATATAGTATTATGCAGTCGGAGACATACACGTTTCATCCTTGCCGCGAGATGTACATACTCGTATGTATGTGTACATATGTATAGTATATTCTATACTTGTTGTGAATGATTCCAGCAAAACATACATTTTAATAAATACATCACATACCTTCTATTGCCACTATATTATAATCTCTTACTTGAGAATAGTAGGTATACCGTATATAGTATACTCTTGATTGAGAATTCGTCAAAGACTATATAAAAGGTAGAAAAAAGCAATAAAAGCTTAGAAGGTATATGTTTGTGAAGTTGACAGTAAAAAACAGACCATCTAAAACGGGACTTCTTCCGAAAATCAATTCGTAGTTTAACATAACAGACGACTGGTTTTTGTCGCTCTCGCTATAGCTAACATATGGACGTAATGTGTGTCTTGTTCGATTGCTTTGGAAACGTGCAAGTGTAGGCATCTGTCACACGTTAGGCATAGACGATTGGAATTTCGAATCGCTTAGTGAAGTTATGGAGTAATTTAACTGTTGCCTGTTTGTTTATATTTAATTTTCAAAATAAAACAAAAATGTATAAGTAATAATATTTAGCATTATAATAGTTCAAAGTTCTTTTTAAAAAAGCAAATTGATGATGTTGTCGTATTATTCCGTCGTGGAACTTATGGCTGCAGCAGTAGTTTTTCATGCCCTAATAAAGCAAATTATATAACATTAAAACTTTATATCTTCATTTCTAATCTTAGTTAAATATAGATTTAGCAATGCAGAAGGAGTTTTAATAAGTTCTAATTTCCGTATACCGGCGGTCGTACATTATATTCAAAATCATGTGTATCACTTCATTAAATTATTAACTGGATTGTTTCTATATATAAATATCCACACTAGTTACTATACATTTGAACATTTTTACGCTAAAAATCAATACACAAATTTTGATGCCATTTAAAAATGATATAAATCGATCGCTCGAACGAATGTAGCCTACTTATTAATCACGGCCCGCTTGCCATACTAATGGAGTTGCGGGCATGACCTATAATATAACTATACTAGGTTTCACTTAAGAAAAAGTGAAACAAAGAAGTCTGTTATTGGTATTATTGATGTATGTTATTTTCTTGAAATCAAATAGGATATTTGTGTTGGTATAATTAAATTATTGTTAGTATATAATAAAGTGTACATATAACAAATATATACTAAGCAAGAATAGTCTTTTACCTTTTGCAACTAAATCCAATCTATAACATGTTAAATGTACCATGTTTAAAACTTGCCACCCTCCCGCTTTCTAAGAAATAAGAAGCCCTGCCATATTTCACTAACTCGCGACTAACGTCTATTAGAATCAGAACACCAATACCGTGACGAAAAATCTAAAGAAAATAACAGAAAAGAAATAAAAACAAACTCGTATTAAGAGTGCGTTAACCCAACGAGTCATTTGAAAAGTCAACATTAAATTGTTAAAGATAAAGGTACTTTTCTTTCATTGTTTCTGGGCGTAAGGAGGGCTCTTAAGACTCAGGAAATTGACAATGAAGGTAAAGTTTATCTTTCGCCGTCAGCCTTTTGAGGGGCCAAGACGTGACCCGGCTGCTTGATTCTATTACAAAGCCCACAGGAAAATTAAAATGCGAATCTATATTGCAAATA
Source organism: Brenthis ino (assembly GCA_921882275.1). Lineage (NCBI taxonomy): Eukaryota > Metazoa > Arthropoda > Insecta > Lepidoptera > Nymphalidae > Brenthis > Brenthis ino. Next base: position 6,992,516 of record OV170225.1, read on the forward strand.
GACTGTTTACTGTATAACACCCAATATGGGGACTCTGGAAAATTCTACTGACAGATATTGGTATTCTCTTATTCAGAAAATGTAGCCCGATGTTAAAATATATTTTCAATAGGGAAAGAAAAATAATTACTTCCTTTCATATTTCAGCTCCCATAGAAGTAAAGAAAAATATCAAATCGGCTGAAACATTTCCACAACTCAGTTTATTTTTCTTCAATTGAGTGATGAACATTAACGAACACTGGTGTTTTTAGGTTATTCGTCCTAAATATTTAATACTTCTGCCAATACTGAACTGATATCTCAAAAGCAATTGGAGGCTCTATAGGCCAGAGAATAATCTAGAAAGATAATAGGCAGAGAATTGGGGTAAAAATTACCTTTGTAATCATGCCCTCTGTAAGACACACACATAAGTATCTACTACTTACATAAACTTGCACAAATGCAGGCATAATAAGTTAAATGACTCTGTATTTAAAAATAAGAGATGAAAATATTTTATTCTATTAAAATATTTTCAAATTCTTTTCGTAAAAAAAATTATGAATAAGAAACTACGTTTATATGTTACTATACATACATGTGTATTTGTGATTAAGTAGGTATTTAAACGATATGAATTGGTAACAAAATATTAAACTTTAAATATGTATAGAATAAATAATTTTTAATTATAGCCCTCAAAGGTAAAGGAAAATGAAATAATGGGTTGTTAAATCAAATTTCCATAATTTTACAATTCTACTGATGATTGAAATACCAGCCCTTTGTTACTAAATTTGTAATGCGTATTCATAGATGGCTTTGTTTGCATCATCTAACTTCTAAGTTGTTTAAGTAGATCCAAAAGGTTATGAACTGAAGTTTCTTCCGTTGTTACAATTTGTTAAAATTATATAAAATACATTTTAGAAAATTTGTTTGTGTACAATTTTAAACATGTATAGGATCTGTTTCATACAATTACATAAAATAATAGTTATTTTTCGGCCTCTAGCGGTCCCACTTATAGCGCCATCTATCGTTTACTGAGATCATAAAAATAGCCCGAAAAAATCTGATTTATACAAGCAGTCAAATGTCTTTGTATGGAATGCCGAATGGGATATCTCTAGTAGATAATAATATTACGTTACCTATCATTTGTTAATTGCTTCGGTACTGAGTTTAAAATCAAATAATAATAGAATATTTTTTACATTATAAATATTCGAATAAACCAAAGTAACAAACCTTAATTTGCTTTCTAACATTTTATATTATGCTAATAGACTTAGTGCGGTCCTATTTTATAAAGATATATAAATATAAGAAACTCACTCGATAAATTTTTTTAATGTAATTTTATTTACTTACATCATGTAAAATTTGTTCTAAATAATTTGATACTTGTCTATAATGAATGGTGAGTAATGATTCGAATAAAAGTAATCGAATCCTTATGTATTAAATTACTTCATTAATATAAACAGTTTTAGGGAAATTCAAATGACAAGAAAATTTGTATCTTCTAATAAAAATCATATATATGTAATAATCTAATCTTATATATTTTTTGTAACAAATATTACATTATTTAATTTATAATTAAACATTTGGTATACACAATGTACATCTGTATCATGGATGTTTGTTACTCGTTCACGCCAGAACGGCTGAACGGATCTGGATGAAATTTGGCACAGAGATAGATTATAATCTGGAATAGCACATAGGCTATATTAACTGTACATTTTTATTCCGGAAAAATATACGCTTCCCGTGGGATAGGTTTGTTTTTGTGTCCCTAGAGGCGAACCCGAGCGAAGCGAGGGTGAGCCACTGTAGTATATAATATGGCTTAAACTATTGAGATATTATTTTCACATTATACTTCCAGTGCAATGTAAATATTGATTGAATAAAATAATTTTCTATTCAAATGAAATAGTAAACGTTTTATAAGTGTAGATTTCATAAGACACCTATAAATAATTTAAAAATATGAAATGTTTTTATTAGATATTATTCAATTGATCTCTAAGAAGCGAATTACAGCTTGCAAACTTAATAATAACAATTTGTATAAAAGCCAACATTGCAAACTAAGTGATTTCGTAAACGTATTTAATTGCTTCCCGAAGGGTCCCTTTGAAGTTTTGTTGACAGTCGTCGCACAACTTCAGTTATTTGTGATAAACAACGCGTGGCATGCTAACTGCATTTGGTAACTTTCCTACAAAATAAATATTATACAAGTAAAATGGAGAATGGATAGCTCGGAAATATATAATTTCTGATACTAATTTTCTAATTCAAATCTAAAGTCTTTTCTAACGTCCCATTGCTGAGTTATCCCAAGATATTATTTTACTTTATCGTAAGACATGTGGTAATCATATTGAAAATGATTTGCACTTCTAAATATCTTGTGCTTGATGTGGGTTTGAATCAAAACTTATCGAAATTTGTTTATTAAAAAAGGCAGAAAAGGAATTCATGTAACATACTCATATTATTTACTTTCAGATACCTTGAGAATGTGCTTAGTAACTAAATCGAAAATACAGCTTCTTAGTTTATTATTTTGATGTAAAGGCATACGTGATCAGAATACTAAATTTGCTTAATAAGTTAGCTTAATTTAAATAGATCAGCTTTAAATTTAAACAGGACACGAATTTGAATTTGAAATTTTTTCTCTTACACTTTTGAATGACTTTTATGCAGTATTTTAATTTTATTCTTTAATTTGTCTCCCGTAAACTAACACGATATTTCCACAATGTCGTCATACATAAAAACTTTTTAACAAAAATAAAAACCAACTTCCAGGCACTAAAATGTACAAAATAACTAAGCGGAGGTTTTCATTTAGAATAGATAACTAATCAGATATTTTCGAAGTCGGTGCCGGCCGATGCAAAGCAAATCTAATATATTTCGATATGTAAAATACATATTTTCCTATTACATATTCATATCTTAAAATATTGTCGGCTGGCACCGACTTCGAAAATATCTGATTAGGTATCTATTCGAAATGAAAACCTCCGTTTAGTTATTTTTTACATTTTAGTGCCTAGAAGTTTGTTTTTATTTTTTGTTAAAAAGTTTTTACTTTCCATTTTTAGTGTAGACGTAATAAGCAGGTAATTTGTAAGAAGAAAGTTTTTTAATAACATATTCGATTAAACAATTTATTTAAAAAAAAAATTGTTGATTTTTTAAAAAACCGATCGACCGATTTCGATAAAGTTTATCTTTTTGGAATTAGAAGTCGGTTAAAAATCATGCATTTTTAGTGATTTAAAATTATATTTGAATTTAAATTATACACATTTTCAGTTTAAGTTGAACGTCCAAATTATAACACATTATATGTCTTAAATCCTAAAGTGCTATAAATACTATTTTCTAACTATGCGTTGATGAATCAATAACTTAATTCTGATAAGTCTCGATGTAAACACCAAATATTTGTAATAATTATCACTTGATAGAAATATATTAATTAAGAAAATCTCATTACAAATTCAATTTGATTTTAATTTTCCAAGCTTGTTTGCAATTGTTAATTTAGAAATCGCTTAATTTAGAATCCATGGCCAATCAAGTATAATTTATTGGAGTTACTCTTTAATTATAATTTATTGTGTGGCATCGTAAATCTAAAGTATATACATATAATAAACCATTTTCTTGATATTTAATTTATAAGTATAAAATAATATTAGAAAGCATATATTTAATACCTACTACAGTTATTATAGAAAGATAAAATCATTATTATGCTAACATACTTATATACATATATTATCCCTTTATATCTTTTTTCCCTTTCAGTCACTTTACCTCTCTTCCCTTGAAAAAGAGTGAGGGGACTCTATCTCTATTTCTTTCTCTCTCTCTCTCTCTCTCTCTAAAAAAAGAAACAGAAGCAGTTGTTTGTTTACTTAATCAGTTGTTAATTGTTATTCAAAAATCAATAGCTTTTCAACTAAGTCCTTTTTATATTATAGAGTCTACAAGTAACCTGTATTATTACATAAACTCGACCGTCAACGTTGCGAAAATCAATAAGCAACAATGATTACACGCAATCTAATAATACGTATTTTTATTTTCAGGGGAATAGTACTAGATAGAAAAGCAACGGAACCCCACAAATCCACAACGACCCGTCATCCAACCTATCGACCTATAATACAACCATGTGTCCTCTCGACTCAACCGACCTAAAGATAGGGTATTTCTTAATGAGATAGTCTCCTTCCTCACCCACAACTAAGGGGTTGCTCAGTCCACACATTTCTTTGCACATTGACGCAGACCGCTTTCCATTAACGTTTTACCGGACTAATCATGCCCCCTATCCGAGGCACCTAGTGGGTTTCTTAATCCTTAAGGGGAGAAAAATATTAAAACATTACATGACCAATAGCATTAGTGATTGATCAGTTAGAAATCGGTGTTGAATGAAAATATATTTTGTTATATTTTTATAAATTAGACGTTTATGGTGTACAGCTATGCCGTTAGTTAAGTAACTAGCGAGCAGCGAGCTAGAAAAACAGAAACAAATCTATCCCACGGGAACCGTACATTTTTCCGGGATAAAAAGTAGCCTGTGTTATTCCAGACTTTAATCTATATCTGTGTCTTTCATCCAGATCCGTTCAGCCGTTCTGGTGTGAAAGAGTAATAAACATCCACACATACAAACTTTCACATTTATAATATTAGTATAGATTAAAATTAAAATACGGAAATACTGATTTATATATACAGATTTATCTCAGGACAATAAAATAGAAAATAAGTAGAGTTTTATATGAAGTGTTTATTACTAAGTGCAAACTGTAGTAAGTACGATTGTTATTAAATGTCACATTTTATTACTTAAATTAAGAGATAATAGAAAAGTTTCAAGGAAAAAGAAAATGTTTATTACTTTAGAATCATATAATTCCGCACCGCTGGATTTTAGGCGTGAAAAAAGTCACACACTAATATAGAGTTAATGAAAAAAATATCCCACAATTACATTACGTATAAAGTTCCACTTAAATCTCTTTTATTTTTTAATCGACTTTAAAAAGGAGGTTCTCAATTCGAATGTTTTTATTATGTATGGTCGGGCATAATTATATGTATATATGTGTGTGTATGTTTATAGTATATATATATTATAGTCCAGTAAAATCCAATTTAAATTTGAAAAAAAAACCAGCTCAGTGTAGGAAATAGGGGTGATTGATTTTTTACCTACTGAATTTTTAAAACATTTTCTTCATATTTTGCTACTACTACGTCTACACTAAAAATGGAGAAAAAAAACTTAAAAGAATAATAAAAATCGACTTCAAAAAAATCACTAAATAGTAAAAAATAACTGATACGTAGTTTTCATCTATACATACATTAAATTGTAACTAAGCCGAATTTGTACATTAAATATTTTTTGGAAAATCTTTTTGAATTAAACATTATTATCGTTACAGAGGCCGAATCTATAGTTTTTAGAATTTTTGTCTGTATGTCTGTCTCTCTGTCTGTCTGTTACCGCATCATAGAATAACCATTGGAGGGATTTTGATGAAATTTGGTATGGTGTTGACCCGGGTAACTGGGTCAACAATGCTAGTTTACTATAGATACCTAAACAGATATTTTCAAAGTCGTGCCAGCCGATACAAATCAAAGCATACTGACTTCGAAAATATCTGACTAATCAGTCATTTTTTACTTTTAAGTTTTTTGTAATATCACTGCAGAACTGTCTAGCTATTTATATAAGACACCTACCTACTCAATTTTAGCTATGTAGCTCCAATAGTCTTCAAGTAAAAGGGCTGTGATATACGGACCGGCGGGCAAATTATAAGGATTTTGTTTTAGTCATTTGGCTATAGCCATACAAATGTAGATATTAAAAATAAAGTACAATTTTTAAATACTTAATTGTAATATTTAATGTTTAAAATAAATATTTCTACTGTATCTGTGCACAGTAATATGGTAAAATCTTAAGAAACTTTGTAAGATTTTTTTACTGATGATGCAAGTTTGTAAAGTGAAAAATAATTAAATTTTTCAACCAACAAGTCGTTAACCACAAATATTTTATATGTCTACGTCATTAGTCTACATAGCGCACCTTTTTATGAATACTTCAATGTAAAATAGCTAGACCTGTTAAACTTAGGTGGTATAATGAGGGGGAGGACATTAGCCTCTTAGGCTTGTGTACGAGGGTTGGTTTTTGTTTGCTGGTGTCCAGGATTGCGTGCTAGCCACTCCAATTAAGGGGCAAGCAAAGTGCGACGAGTGCACGTAAGCAGGTCGGGCGATATAACGTTAAAACACGACTTTTAAACGAGACTGCCTACATTTTCATGAGGTTTTCAGCTTTATTTTTTTAATGTTACACACGAAATGCGAACTACATAAAAATAAACATTACCATAAAATTATATGAAATGAGACGGCTATTTTCAGTGCTTTTTAAATATTTATACTTCCATATATGAATACATTTATTACAGTTCTTTTGTAAACGCACTTTCAGAGAATTATTCAAATGTTTGTAATTACGCGTGCCTACTATTGCCATTAAAATTCATAGCTCTTGTATCCTACAATAACGGAACCAACCACATTTATAAATACACTATACTTATGTATAGTCTAGTCAATAAAGACATAAAAGGAGTTTTTGCTAACAAAAGGACATGTAGAGCTTTGATTTGGTAAATATATAGCTTCTTTAATATTCAGAGTTTACGACCTGATGTCACGGTATGTAAAAAAAACGATACCGAAAAAACTATAGCAACAATTGTACAGCATCTAAGATTTCAGATACGCTCGAGACAAAACATCTCGAAAAATTCATTATCTTTTCACGGTCGAAAATTCGAAATATAAATTAGAATTGTTCTTGCCTTTTACAATGATCAGAATTATATTTTTCATGCTGGATATAAACTCTTAAGCCGTCGCGCGTGTCATATTTTATTAATATATAATGTCATAGTTTCTTTCGATCAATCGTTTTTATTAATCAGTGAATATTCTTGGTAAATTATCAACGTGTAATATTTTAAACAGCAAATTTTTGCAACTGATTAATTTTCCTATACATTCCTCTTCTACATGGATAATAAAACAACATATAAATGTAACTAAAATCAGTCATATTTTTATTTAGATGTTTAAATAAAATGAAAGGATTAAAGGTTGATACTTTGATAGGTTAAAAAAAACATTAAATTTATAATTATAATTTAATTGGTAAGTATTCTTCTGAGCATATCCCGTCAAGTTTAGCAAAAAAGGGCAATATATATATATATATATATATATATATATATATATATATATATATATATCTTTGATAAATAGAATGACTTGGCCATCGGACGGGAACATAATCACATTATATACCAGCCGCACAATTTTATAATAATATTTTAATCACGTATGGTACTCGTAATATGAATGTAAAATAAATGCATTAAAAGTAGAAAAATAGTTGCTATTTTTGACATCTTAATATATTCTCCCACCAAAATTTGTACAAATCATTTTTTATTAAAATTAGTAGGGGATTCTGTTGTATCTTGGACAGTGTTGTACCTTTTTTTTTTTTTAACGTTGGGAAATGCATTTACGGGGGGGACAGTGTTGTACCTAGGTCAACCGTATTTTTTTTAAACTTCCGCGCATTAAAATAAATATTCTTTATGGTAGTCCAAGTATCCTTAGCCAACTTCAAGGTGAGGTTAGTTGTGATTCGTCGGCGCCGCATCAATTATGTAAAAAAAGGGATTTTTTAATAATTCTTGCTCAAAAAGAACGTTTTTTGGACTTTACCTGTAGCCTATTTATTAAGTCTGATGTACATTTATATAAAAAACGTTTATTGACATTCTAATCTCAGTGTACGTCGGTAACATAGGTGTTTCAACAAAACCTCAATTTTTAATAAATTGTTGAAATGCTGTACCTTGATCCTCCAACTAAATATGTACCTTGTACATTGGTCGAGGTACATCATCATCATGTATGTACATTGTACAATGTGTATGTATTGTACCTTGGTTATAAAACAATTGCAACTAACATGAAAAAACCTAAAGATAAGAAAAAGTAAATAAAGTAAAAAGAAAAGTATTAGTTGGTTTTTTGTATTCTTGTCTTTTGTCTTTGGGTCTGTTGTACCTTGGACAGTTTTCCCTTTTTTTCAAACGGCGTTTGTTCCTAGTTTTATTTATGTATTATTCATAGATTTTATTAATGCATTATATAGTTAAATAATTGTTCTTTCCATATATGCATATTTTACACATATAATTATTGATATTGAAACAAAAATGTAAAAAACTGGAGATACAACACGTTGCCTAATATTATTTTTTGATGCATCGTGACAATATAATATACATACAGATAAACTTATGGTCAAAATTCAAGCAACAAAAAATAAAGGAAATTGTGTTTAAGTGTGATTCGAGCTCGTGCTAGAAATTTTAACTGCTATTCATTAAATGATAATATAATATGTTCTATTGATAAAATAATAGTATATTATGTTTGTTGTATGATAACGTGAATGATACGCGTTTATTTGATTTTATATATATACGTATATGTACAATGTACATATATGTATAGCGTCTGTATACAGTAACAATTATCTCGATATTATGTACGAAAACCTTGCTGATAAAATTAATTTTACATACAAAAGGATATTCACTTTAAATATAATAAAGGATGCTGAGTGGACACCTCATTATCCCGTTTAATGATCTCAACCGGGTTACGCTCCCAGGGCTTAATTACCTCTAATCTGGTATTCCCGAATCCACCACAAACCTCGCAATTAAGGCTAGTCTGCATAAACGCTTTGATAACTGGCAATCGAGTATGGAAATTTTTAATCCGATTTAAAAAGGTGTTACAAATGCATGTGTCATAATATTATAATGTTGCGACAGACACCAGCTTCTTCAATATATGATTAGGTTAGTATTGTGAATGAAAAAACTCCGTTCAGGTATACGTATCTTTCTTTTTAGTAGTTTGGATATAGGTACTAGCAGCTCACCCTCGTTTCGCTCGGGTTCGCCCCTAGACAAACAAAATATACAAATCTATCTCACGGGAACCGTACATCTTCCAGGATAAATACTAGTCTACTTGTTATTCTGATGTATGAACCGTATTATTGTAAAGCTTCATTAAAATCCAATCAGTAGTTTTTGTGTACTAAGTTGTATAAGTTACTATAGTTTTTTAATTATCCCACGGGAACTATTTAATTTTCCGGGATGAAAAGTATCTAAAATATTGATCGGGGATATAAGGTACCACCATGCAAAATTTCATTTCAACGGTCTAACAGTTTCGGAGATTAGTATAGTATATTATAGTATAGTATTTGAAATATATTATATGAAATATATATATATATATATATATATATATATATATATATATATATATATATAATTAATATATGTAAGATTGTAATAATAATTTATTATTGTTAGGTAATTATGTATTTAAAAATAAATATAACTATATATTTGTTGTATTTAGTTATTATCATGTATAATATTATTTAATTAATTGCGTACATCGATCATTACTATACGGTGTGCATATAAGCGCCTCATTTTAAAAAACCGGCCAAGTGCGAGCCGGACTCGCGCACGAAGGTTTCCGTACCATTATCTATAAAAACGGCAAAAACATCACGTTTGTTGTATGGGAGACCCCATTAAACATTTATTTTATTTTAATTTAACTATTTATTTTTTAAGTGAATATATAACTAAATATTCTGTAAATATTTCAAGCGTCTACCTTTTTCCGTTATCACTATCGACCAAGAACGAGCATAAAAATCACGTTTGTTGTATGGGAGCGCCCTTAAATATTTCTTTTATTCTATTTTTTAGTATTTGTTGTTATAGCGGCAACAATACATCATCTGTGAAAACTTCAACTGTCTAACTATCACGGTTCATTAGATACAGCTTGGTGACAGACGGACAGACAGACAGACAGACGGACGGACAGCGGAGTCTAAGTAATAGGGTCTCGTTTTACCCTTTCGGTACGGAACCCTAAAAAGTCGACTTAAAATCCTAAAATTATAATATAAGATTTTTGTATTTAAATTTAAATTAACCAAGGAGGACGAAATCAAAGTCGGTACCAAACAAATTAGGGCCCTATAATTTTTTTTGAGATTGTTCGTTCGATCTTATAACAAACATACATACCTATAATATACCTTTATTTCTTTGGAAGCCTTAATGTATAAATATTTGAATATTTTGCAGTTCAAATATTTAGTACATATTATGTGTCGAATTGATGTCCTTTTTTTGAATTCGGTTAAAATTACCTAGAATCGTCGCATTGATTTAATTAATTAATATCGATTTCATTATCTTCTATGATTAGTCAACTAGTTATTAATTACGTGAGTCAGGTATACGAGTATGATTATTATTTATTCAAATAGTTATCAAAGTATGTATTGATTTACCGAATCATACTATAATATTGTTACTTCTTCCTGCTGTAACTACTCAACGAAATTGAATGAAATTTTGATGAAGTACTTTCTAAACCCACGTTTCACTTTAAAAACGAAAGGAACAAGTTACTTATTGAATCTAAAACTAAAAATAGTATTATCATTAAGGCTATAATGGATTTATCTGAGAAAACATCTACGCTACATCAAAATAGGAGCAAATGGAAGGAAAATCTTACCCTTAAACATATTACCGTAAGTAGAAAGAATGTGAATGTTAATTTAATTTAAAAGAAGCAGATACGTGAGGCGTATAAAACGAACAATTTTGGAACCGCAATTCTATCCCTTTTATCCTGAAAGAGTTGTAAGCGGACTTTGCCAAATAGCGACGAAAATTCCATATCGTGTGTGCTCGCCACTGTTGCGTGCCTCACGTTTTCAGGTCGCACGAACGTCAAAAAATAGAATCAAATCAATTTTTTTATACCACAACTACGTTTAACTGTTGAACGAAATATAAATTCTTTAGGTAATTATTCGGCATTGAATTACAGCTTTTCAGCTGTAGTGTAGAATAATCTGTATACTCTTTAAAAAAAATTTACACGAGATTAACCATATTGTAGGTATATAATATTGTTCATGTCATCTATACGTCTATACCTATAATAAAACAGTAACAGAGGGAAATCTGTACATGAAATAGTTTTTAAAAACAATGGCTGTTACGTATTGTGTACAGAATATAGGACCCCGAAACAATAGTTATTAAAAAAATTGTCTGTTTGTCTGTGTGTAAGCAAAGTAAAAATATTGAACAGATTTTAACTAAATTTTGCGTAATGATAATTTAATACTCAGGTCAACATTTAGGATACCTTTTACTACAGGTAAATTTTTCGATCCCACGGGAAAACACAATAATTCGTTCTGTTGAGCCGTTCTTTGATATGTAGATGACTAACGCTGCACTGGCTAAACCTTAAGCGATACATTAAAATAATGTCCTGAAAAATTTTAGGTTTTAAAAAGGCCTACAGAAAAATGTAATAGCATAATAATATCTATTTCCTAAGGTACACTTGCAATAACTACTTTTATCTATTTAATAAGCATCTGCACTCGCACTTGGGGGACGCACTCGAGACAAGCGAGGGTAAGTCGCTAGTATTATAATAAAATTGCGATTGAGCCGAATATGTGCATTAAATATTCTTTAGAAAAATCTTACTGAAATAGTCATTATTATCGATACGGGGACCGAATCTATAATCATTAGAATTTATGTCTATCTGTGACCGCATCACGGGAAAGACACTGGAGGGATTTTAATACGTAATTAGTATTCCAAAAAAAATTATGACGTATATAGTAGTATTATATATAATATTATATTATATAGTATGAGCTTTCTATGATTTTATTAGACATTACTTTCTCAGAAACGTATTCTTTTATTATTAACTCATTTTTTTACCAATTTTACCACCTTCTTTTACCACCTTAGGGACTGCTTTTGAAAAATTCTAAAAAACGTGTTTAATTAATTGTATTAAAGAGCGTCAATACCAAGTTTCAAGTAATTCTGATCATAAAAAAGGCCTTTTTTGCCCATATAAACTTTATTACCCCCTTTTACCCATTTAATAGATGAATATCCAAAAAAATTAAATAAATAGATTTCTTATTCTTTATCGTAAAGCTAAATACCACTTTGTATGTATTTCACATTAAGAATGATAGAGGTTCGACGTTTACGTCATATCAAGAACATACCCTCCAAGTTTCAGGTCTCTACGATCAGCGATTTTTTCTGTGCGTGCTGTGGTTTAAACCGTCAGTCACTCAGTCATTCAGAACAAAGCATTTTATATGTATAGATAATATAGATTAACTTGTATATAAAGCATTTTTCATATCTGAATATGAGTCCGTATTAGACAGAAGACTATATAGTTTTTCGTAAGCAATTTTATTCATTTCGACTCAATATTCTTATATCGACTTTATATTCAGCGTAATGTGCTACTATCGATTTAACAAGTTAAAGCTACTTAAAAGCGGCTACGAAGTATTACATTTTAACATGAATGAGGAGATCGTGTTTTATATAACTTTTTCGACATAGCAGAAATTTCTAACAGAAAAGTTATAATACTATTAACAAAAAAACTAGAAAAAAAACGTTATTAAGTGAAAATATTTGTGCAACAACAATATTGGGGTGTAAATGGAAGATTTTTTTTAATAAGTCGAACATCAAGAGAAATGAAAAAAAATCGAGCTGTAGAAATTTCGATTTACGAAGGGTTTTTGTTTAAAAAGGTAAATAGTTTATAGTTGTGGAGACCAAATAAATAAAAAAAATCTTATTACAGCGGGTAACGTTTATTCGCAAGTTATTTTTTATTCATACCAAATTCCTTTCATAAAATCAATCCCTATTTATTGCATTACCCTAAAATTTTTGAAAGTATTGTTTTTCCTCTCCCTTATATTACATTTAAGCTATAAAGGGAAAATTTTATCAGTCACCTCGGGCTCTGATCTCGAGTAAGGGCATAGGAGCATGTGAAGGCAATTAAGTTTTTTTCGAGTTAAGATAAGGCATTCAGGATCAGGTTCTGCTAAGATTATAAGTAGTTTTGAATATATTAGATAAATACTACTCGAATATTGATACCAAGTAACTAATAAAAATCTACTTATTCAATTAATTGGCTCGCGTCTTCACAATATGATTTTAATTACGTAACGTGCCTATACAGCAAGATTTTTTCTTGAAATTCTATAAACAGTAGCAACAGAATGGCAAAACTTAAAATCAAAACTGTAGATTTAATATTCTACTACTAGCGGCTCGCCCTCGCTTCGCTCGGATTCGCTCTGGAGAAGTACAAACAGATCTATCCCACGGAAACCGTACATTTTTCTGGGATAAAAATAAAATATATTATTGTAAAGTTTTATTAAAATCCAATTAGTAGTTTTTATGTACTAAGCTGTATAAGTTACTATAGTTTTTTAACTATCCCACGGGAACTCTTTAATTTTCCGGGATCAAAAGTATCTAAGATGTTACCCGGGGATATAAGGTACCACCATGCAAAATTTCATTTAAATCGGATCAAAAGATTCGGAAATTAGCCCGTACAAACAGACAAACAGATAAACAGACAGACAGAAAAACAAAAAAATTGAAAAATCTGGATTTGTTCTATCTGTCTTTTTACGTCCCCCTGACTCGGTTTTTAGCTTTTTTTTTTATGTACAGACATTCGACCTCCACAGTTTTATTATAGTATAGATATTAAAAACTTCCCTTAAATGCAAATACACTTGTTTAAATAATAATAATATTATATTGTAAATTGAATGTACAAAGAGGCAGAGCTAAGGCAAAAACAATAAAGATGCCTAAGAGCTACCATAAATGCTGTCCTTATAATACTCGCGTATGGGGACACATATTTTAATATGGAACTGTAATATGATTCGTATATAAACGTACTGCCACTCATGTCGATTGTAGGGTTAATAAATTGTAACGTGATAGCATTTGCTATAGAATAAAATGTCTTATATATTTTTATCTGCTTATAGATACGTCCCAAAATACTAAAGGCCACTTGTAATAAAATTCTTATTTAAATGCTAATAATATAGTCATTTAAATTAATAATTTTTGTGCATGTGGTAAATACTAATTCATAGAGGTCAGAACTATTTTACGCCCAACCTTCACCCTTGTTTTACCAATTTTCAGTGTCTTCTTCCACATACATTGGCAAATTAGGCTGTTATCACCTGGCATGCTAACAAAGCATGTTAAAATAAAGTGTGCAAAAAACTTAAAACCATCAAAGTAACGTTTTAATTTTAAATAAAACTATCTTATCGGATTTTTTTGCGAATTTATTTTGATTTTTGGTTCCCGACGTTTCGAATGCTTTACAGTAATCATGGTCACGGGAGAGACTGAGGTGTTAGATGTCTCTAAGGTATTATATAGTTGTTACAGACAGCCTACCTACAATTAACAAAATGAATTCAAACATTGACCATGACCGCCCAAGCCATTATATTCGTTTTAATTGACTTCAAATCCTGGCGAAAGAAAACCGATATCGCCCTAGAATGATTCGAGAAGCCATAGAAATTAAAATCCGAAAAGATAGTTTTATTTAAAATGTCAAGTATTCGCGTAAACCTAAGAAAGTATAATGTTTTAATTGTGCACTTGTGAGATTATTCCATCTGAATCTTTATTCATGATCTAGAAATAATTTCATTTATTATTATAATCACAAAATTTTATTACTTATGCATAGCCCACGTCAATAAGCGGGGTTAAGTCACGGTTCGTCGCGGTTACCATCCAATTTACCTTTGAGCTTCACGTACTAAGCCGAATCCATAGAAACCAATGTTTTAGTAGAAAGTTCCCAACAAGGTGATTAGTTTGTTAGTGAATTCCGAAATTAGATTGTTATGAAATAATATTTGTTAGAATAATTCCAATGAATAGGAGTGTAAATTAAAGTCATTAAGAAATAACACGTGAAAATAAAATGATTTTGTATAATAGAGATAATCGAAATATTACATCAAAGACCACTTACTAAGGCTTTTAATATTATTATAATATGCGCTTCTCGCTCCCCAAGACAGTTAAACAGAGAGACAAAATATATGTCTTATATTTATTCTCCGCATGCGTCGGGAGATGCAAGTTCTTTTTTTTATTTGTTTTTTAAATAAAAATAGTAAGCATTTTAAATGAACCTATGTTTTCGGATTTTTTCGCGTCTTTATTTTGATTTTTGGTTCCTGACGTTAAAATAGTAAATGTAAGCAAAAACCAAATTTACCAAATATGGTAAAATATTATAAAAATAATCTTTATATAACTAGCGTATATTAAATCTAATACATTGCTTAATCCTAAGCCTAAGCTGAGCTTATAAATAATTTTATTGCGGTGGTTATAGTATTTTCTGTTAAAAATTCATAACAAAAGTTGAAAGTGAACATTCACGCTGCGGCATAAACTTTACTCTCTCATCACAGATTTACCAACTTTCTAGCGATATGCGTCGTTTTTCCTGTGTGTTTTGGCGTTACGGAACTACAATGGAAAACAAAATAAAAGAGAAACAAAAGCTGCAACTTTTACTATTATATAACGAATTTTTCTCTCATATACTCTCATATTTCAAAGTAACACATTTCGAAAATAAAATTAACTGCGCTAAACATGAAAGTCACAATTAAATGTTACTACTTTACGAAATAAGTGGATATTTTAAATCGTAAATTTTATTCAAGTACATAATATTCTGGCCGTGCCTTTTTCTTCACAATGACTTTATTTCATTTTTAATATGCTTAAATTAGCCAAAACATATATTTTCGTCCGTCTTGGTGTATTAGTTCCGCGTCAAACCGTGAATGGTACGACATGATGATGTACTGCTGGAATTTGATGAACCACATTTTATTTGTCTTATGGATCAGATATTCATTTTTGTTTAATATATAAACTAGCTGGTACGGAATTTATACCGGCCTGCTTGCCAGATAAACAAAACCTTATAAAAATATTATATATATAATATCGCGTTTTTCCACTGTCTGACATCGGCTTCCATAGTTTTTGCTAGCCACATGCTAGTGGAAAAACAGCGAAACTTTTTTGGACATGAACTTACTTAAAACAGCTTATAAAATGCAAAAAAAGAACAGAAAGTGACAGATTAATTAATTAGGTAATAATTATATCTAATTAGTTTTGAAAGGAGCTTTTCACTTTCTATATTTTATAATATTTTCGAGAACAATTTTTAAACAAATTAGGCATGTTCCACATGGTCTAGTACTGAGCATCGGCATATCGCTACACTAGCTCATCATTATGAAATAAATACTTGAGTGAACTTTAACAAAGCAGTCGGGACTGACAATATAACAATGATCAGCATCAGACTACTTCGGTTTTTAAAACTAGGTACTTAAAAAATATTAAAATTGCCTCATTAGTAGTACAAAATGCTTTAAAAGAATGATAACAATATATTTTAAAATATGAAAGTTAGATGATTAGGAAAAGTTTAGTTTAAAGTTATAAAATAATAATATTTTTTTGACTATTGAGTAACAATTCAAAAATGCTATGAACAATGAAATGTTATATATAAAGGTAAGTATAATACTATTAGATTTTTATTATTGGAAATTATTGTATATATTCAAAATGCTGTAACGCGACGAACGTTTTAAATCACGCTCCAAGAGACATATCGAAATAAGATACCTAATAGGAGATTAAAACGAGAATGAAAATTAATTTAATATGGTAAAAAATATTTTTGCTTCAAAATTGTATTTTAGGGGGAAATGCTAATCCTGTTAATTAGTGTCAGCCGTCCTCAGGCGGCTCGAGAAAAATACGTCGGCGCGCCGTGAGTTATGGACAACATTAATATTGTCCTCACTTCCTCTCGCTAACCGCCTATTTACCAGCCTGAAGCCGCACCGACCGCTAAGTAGCCAAATCATTAAAAACATCTGGATCAAAAGAAAATCTAATTACGAAACAGAATTGATAATTATCATTTAACATTTAAAATTACGTTTCGAGGAGACTAATGCGCTGTTCCACTGTTCTTGAAGAGTATCATTAATTTTGATAAATAAATGTACTGAATTTAATATATTTTATTCGCATTTAGAAAATAGTAGGTATCTAAAAATATTTACTATAAACATAATATAAAGACAAAGTTACAATAAGAAAATATTGCAGAAGAATTAATCTAGATTAGACTCTCATATTATAAAAGGATAAGAAAAAGTTATAAAAGTTGTATAAAAGATGCAAATAAAAGTTCATTTATGTACTCCTGCTTTCAAATTGATATGTACTTACGAGTAATATTATATAATTGACAATTAAAAGCTAATTGGCTTTTAGCTTCTACCTTGTAGCGTTATGTCATGCATTTTCAATGATAAGCTTTCAGTTTAATCAACCAATATCATTCAAGTTCGACGGAAACCGTAATCCAATCAAAAACTTTCCTCATTGCGCTATTTAGTCACCTGTTAAATTTAATCAGAATTATTTGAATACCTAAATATTCCGACATTGGGCATAACTATTCAACATCTGTTGATAGCTTCAATCAAATAAGTACTAGATACACAACCAGCGACAAAAAATGCCCTCATCGAATAAGCGCTCATTTGAGCACTTGAGCGCGCTTTATTTTTGGCTAAAAACAACTTTAAGCATTTCATTTAAAGTTCTATTTACATTGTTGTATATTTATTTCAACTAGAATAACTACCTAAACACATGCATGGTTGTGTATCTAGTACTTTTTGATCGATGGTTGATAGTGATTATTTAATAGCGTTTTAATCAAATTAAAGATAGCACAGTCTTTTCTTTTTTCATATAATACTAGCGGACCCGACAGACGTTGTCCTGTCTACACGTCTTTAATTTGAAAATTTCAAACTTTTTTTAATAATTTTTTTGATGAAAATTATTATTCAAATTGTGAATCTAAACCATTCCCAGATCCCCTTGAACACACACAAAAAATTTCATCAAAATCGGTCCAGTCGTTTGAGAGAAGTTCAGTGACATACACACTCACAGAAGAATTATATATATAAAGATTTTTCAAGGCATGAGCCTTGATTCTCTCTGAAAACTATTAAGTGAGATAAAATTTTGCGTCCTACATTTCGTAGAATTCGTATGACAGGGTCGTGTCGGTTAGTTGAAGCGTGTTCGTATCTTCCCTGAGGCAATGTAACTCGACTGCATCGTCTCTACGTACCAGCATGTCCGAGTAAAACATGTAGGTACCACTGCGTTTAGTTAATAACGAATTCCTCAAAATATTTACCATTAATGTATAAAGAATTCATAAGGGTCTAGATTTTGCTGTTGTGTGAGCGATAACATATTATTATTATATAATATAATATACTTAATTCCACCTTTGCCCTTAGTGGTTT
This sequence comes from Brenthis ino, assembly GCA_921882275.1. Lineage (NCBI taxonomy): Eukaryota > Metazoa > Arthropoda > Insecta > Lepidoptera > Nymphalidae > Brenthis > Brenthis ino. Next base: position 7,011,090 of record OV170225.1, read on the forward strand.
CTATATTATTTTTATTACTTTTAATGTTTAACATAAAAATTATATAATTGTACTACCAAGCTATAATTTGAACATAATATAACTAAACCGTAATACAGACGTAGACAGTATACGACTTAGTTAATTACAGCGCCAGGTTATTTGCATGTTATTTGTGAGGGAAAAGTTCAAATCATGATGTGTTGCAATAAAATGATTGCCAGCAAAGTCTTCATTATGAAAGGCATGACAAATGTTTTAATTAAAAAAAATCTGTACTTACTAATAATTTTCTCGTTTTTGACGACATTCATAAACAAGCCGGTGGTTATACAATGTATGGCTTATCAAAATACCTGTACAAATATAGTAAATTAATTTTAACCACTGAAAAAACACGCATTACGAGTATAATATCTGACTCTATAAAATGCAAAGCTAAAACTTAATCTGTCTGCATAACATGCTTAGCTTAAACTAAAAATTAATGTTTTAGATCAGTACACAAAAATATTTAAAAAGTTTTATTGAAACAAATCGAGACTATTTAGAGATTCATTCTTACGGCGCACGCAAGCAGGTTAATCTATCTCATTTCTGATTTACAACTAAATCTTTATAACAAGAAGAAATAATAAAAACATACGCATATACTATACTTATAGGCCACTTATAATTATTTATTTATATTATTTAAAATTAAGACACAAGTCATATTAAGTGAGTAACTAAAATAACAAAAATAAATAAAGGAAATACGCTTTTATATCAACAGGATATATACTTTGTATATATCCTGTTGATATAAAAGCGTAAATATATGTATAGGTTTTATCTATACTAATATTATAAAGAGGTAAAGTTTGTGATCTTGTGAGTTTGTGAGTTTGTGAGTTTGTGACGTTGTAGGGGGTAATCTCTGGATCTACTGAACCGATTTTCAAAATTCTTTTACCACTAGAAAGCCACGTTCTTTCTGAGTGTCATAGGCTATATATTAATCCGAAAAATGAAAAGGCTTTTTCGTGGTAGTCGGATTTGCAAAGTAAGTCGGAGAAAAAACGGTCGAACGAAAACGTTTCTTACGAACGCTGCCTTAACTATGAGAGATATATGATTATGTTCTAGAGAAAAGTTGTAGAGCTTAATAATGCCTACAAAAAAGTCAGCGACAGCATATGTCTAACTTTTATATTTAAGTCACAAAAAGTAGTTTTTTATATTAAAAAAACAATTTAAATCGGTAGGTCATGTTTATTGGTCATATTATCAACAATTATGAATTCTTATCAAAATAAGCAAATTAATCGTCTAAAATATTTAAAACAAAAGACTTTTCCCTTTTACTGCATATAATTTGGACAAATGGTTAAAGAGATAATACAACATATTCGTAGGTATGGACGAACCCGAGCGAGCTGTTTGTCTGTTTTTCTCTTTGTACGGGCTAATCTCCGGATCTATTGGACCTATTTAAATAAAATTTTGCATGGTGGTACCTTATATCCCCGGGCAACATATTACATACTTTTAATCCCGGAAAATTAAAGAGTTCCCGTGGGATAGTTAAAAAACTATAACAACTTATACAGCTTAGTACACAAAATCTACTGATTGGCTTTTAATAAAACTTTTTAATAATATAGTTCATACATGACAAAAACAAATCAGCTACTTTTCATCCCGGAAAATTAAAGAGTTTCCGTGGGATCGTCAAAAAACTATAGTAACTTATACAGCTTAGTACATAAAAACTACTGATTGGATTTTGATGAAACTTTACAATAATATAGTTCATACATCAGAATAACAAATAGGTTACTTTTTATCCCGGAAAAATGTACTTTTCCCGTGGGATAGATGTTTTTGTTTATTTGTAACGTATTATGTACACAACATAGACCCCAAAACAATAGTTATTAAAAAAAAATTGTCTGTTTGACTGTTTGCATGTATGATAACTTATTAATCGTGTTTAATTAATTATCGATCTAATTAAAATTAATGTTTGTATGTTGTATTCAGCCCTTTTTAACGTACCACTGCTGGGCACGGGCCTCCCTTCAGTACGAGGTGGATCAAGCCATAGTCCACCACGCTGGCCAAGTGCGGGTTGGCGGTCTTCACATGTCTTTCGAAAACTTGCTAGGTTCTGTCAGACATGCAGGTTTTCCTTTACCGTTAAGACAAGTGGTAATTGTGTTAGAAATGATTCGCACATGAAAATATCAGAGGTGCGAGACCCGGGATTTGAACTTGCTTCACTCGGTTTCTCAAGCGAGCGCGTTACCACTGGGATACCACTGCCTAGATACCTTTTACTTAAAGAAAATCTTTCCCACGGGAAAATAGAATAACTGGTTTTATTGAGTCCTCCCTAGAAACCTTCCGCTGGCTAAGCCTTAAGACTTACATACATCAAAACAATATGCTAAAAAATTGTAGGTCTTGAAAACTCCTACAGAAAAATTCTGAATAGTATATGTCTATCTCCTAAGGTTCACTCGCAATATTTATTCTTATATATACCTATAATAAAACTTAGTCAAATCGATGTGCGCGTTTCACGCAAAAAGTAATCAACCGATTTTAACTTAATTTTGTATAGTGTTAAAACTTAGTGCTCGGGTTAACAATTAGAATACCTTTTACGACAGGCAAATTATTCAATGCCACGGGAAAACACAATAACTGGTTCTATCGAATTGTCCTTAGAAATTTATATGGCTAACGTTGGCTCATCAAACATTGTACAAGAAAATTGTAAGTCTTACAAAGGTTTATAGAAAAATTCTTCGTAGTATATGTCTATATCTCCTCAGGTACACTCGCTATAACTATTTTCATTATTATATAGTACTGTTTTATTATACGTTATTTATTTTATCTGAATATACATATATGAAATAATAAAACTGTAGAGGTCGAATGTCTGTACATAGATGGTAGAAAAAAATGCTGAAAAACGAGTCAGTTCTCTTCTTACATCCCGTAAGGAGAGAAATAGAACAAATCCAGATTTTTTCAATTTTTTTCTTTCTATGTCTGTTTGTCTGTTTGTACGGGCTAATCTCCGATACTATTGAACCTATTTAAATGAAATTTGGCACTTTTCATTCCGGAAAATTAAAGAGTTCCCGTGGGATAGTTAAAAAACTATAGTAACTTATACATACAGCTCAGGACACAACAACTTATGCACGTAATTGAGTAATATAGGCATGCTGATACCTTATATTGCCGGTCGAACAACAGGTTACTTATTTTTATCCCGGAAAAATCAACGGTTCCCGTGGGATAGATCTGTTTGTACTTTTCTAGAGGTGAACCCGAGCGAAGCGAGGGTGAGCCGCTAGTTCTAAATATTTTTATAAGGTTAAAATAAGCTATTCTAGTATTATATAAAAGAAACCAAATTAACCCTTGAAGCATGCATGAATTTGGCATGATTACCCAATTTTCCTTAAATTTTCATTCAACTATTCTGCGAATACAATTTGTATACCAAAAATAAAATATTAAGTTTATATCTAATATTCACACATTTATTTAAGTAACAATCATACTAACATCCAAATCAATACAGTAGTTCCCTTCGTTCCTTCGAAATTCTATTATTTCCATATAATATATTATTTTATTCACCGTACAAAATTTAATTAAAAGTATTAAACTTTTTACAGGTATAGTAGAACCGATTTATGTTGTGGACCTCTCACTCTTTTTCCAGGCGAAATATATTCTTTTAACATTAACATAATATTAACAAACACGACCCAGGCGTGTTGTCAGTTTTGCTCCAGGCTATGTTTAATTTAAAAAAAAATTAATTCATTTTTTTAAAGTACAAGAACTCTTTTCCTGTGACAAATTAATATCAATGGAAAGTAAAGGACTTGTAGAAAATACCATCATACGGATGGCCGCCTTTTTCGAATCCACATTACCTGACATCCAGGTATAAACAGGTAAATTGAAGTAGTTAATTGCTCGTATCGGATCGTATTTTCCGGAACCAACCAAGTATCAAAATGCAGATAATTTAGGTATAAAATTAGTATGTATACTATAGAACACATAATATACAGATTTCTGTGAAACGGCTCGATGGTACTAACAACAATGTTACTGTTACAAAGCCTGTGGTCAGTTAGGAGCTGACAGCGGTTTACCTCAAAGTATGATGTGATTTATTAATTTATAAATCCAGATTATATACAAAAATATGTTTATGAAAAAAATAATATTTTGATCGAACTGAGTTTTATTAGTTGTAATAGTAAACACTTTACAGTTACTTAACAAACTTAACACATTTTAAAGATAAGTAATAAAGAATGGTGTCTATAGTAATCAAGTCTTAGTAACATTCTTTTCCAAAATGTAGAAAATACTTACTGTAAACACTTTCATATGATAAAAGTTGGTTTTATGAACAACTATGTAGTATGTACTCGTATATATGTATGTATATACGGATCCATCTTTAGAATTTTTTAAGTACTTACTAAATCAACATAACTATACAATAAATCGTTTTGATCCTCAACATTTCATAATAATATAATTACAAGATCCATATAAAACTTGATATCTTTAACTAATAATGAATTATAACATATAATAGTACTTTGATAATTTTCTAAATTTAGCTTGTACATGAATAAAACACTTTAATACACTTTAATGTTTCTCAGGATTTCGTTTAAGCATAAACATGCTTTTTATGTATAAGCACTGAACACATTTGCTGAATTAAAACGTTGCGCTGAGCCGACCCGAAAGTCTACGAGTATTTGAATCGAATACGTAACTTATTATAAAATTAAACTATTTTTCTCTGACTTTAAAATAATTCATACGAACATTAAACACCAACAGGAAAAATGTTTGGCCCCACTATATGTTCGTCCAGAATATTTTGTAATTATTTAATGTTCAGGAGTATTCTTTTAAATAACTACGAAAAATATAGAAAAAGAAAGTTCCTACTTAAAATGAATATTTATGGCCGAGAAGTTTAATTACCTTGAGTTAAACCGCGGATAACAGATAGTACTTACATAAAAACATAATATTATTTAAATGGAAATTACATTAGAGAAACTTGTTTCTTTATATTATCTTTAACCGTGGATATTCCTAACGCTGAACAAGTGACATAATCAGCTACAATTACATTGCATAGGGAAGAAATCGAGGGAATTGCAAATGGAATAAAATGCTTTAAAATGTAAATGTTAACTTGGAACTAGCGAGTGGCGAGAAATTGCATTCTGTCAGCAACGGGCGGTGCTGTTTACATAGGACAGACAATATGGCGGCTAGACTTACTCAGTATATAAATTAAATGTTAGGTATAGCAGTATTTTAAAGGAAGTGAGAACAGACTTTAAATTGCCTTAGCCGCAGATATATTCCTCTTGTTTTCCTTAGCACTTGTTTTTTTTAATTGTATAGGTTCATAGAGAAATATAAAATTAAGAATGTAAAATCCAGATCATATTATGTTTTTATTTCAGCCTACCGCAATTCACTATTGGACGAAAATTTCCCCGATAGAGCGACTTGGCTTGGCTTGGCTTTTTGCGTAGGGGTAGTATATGGGCAACAGATTATTATATATACCTACATAATTTGCGAGAACTTCCTAGGGTCCTGCGTAGAACGAAGGGGTCAAATTTTTATTTAGCATGGTCTCATGAAGAAAGAAAAATATGTTCAAATAAATGATCAAATCCAACAAATAATTAATTAAAACAATAGGCTCTTAAAATTAATTTCATTATTCAACCATTTTATTGAAGATTGGAAAATCATAGGTGCTGGGTGTATTTTATTAGTTATTTTCCCTTTATAAACAGTTATAGTTTTTACATAATACATTTTAATGCACATAATTTTATAACATAAGACACAAAAATTCAGTAATTTCTTGGTAAACGCCATCTATCGTCTATCCAGGCAGAACAAAATAGGCCGGAAAGTGACCCAAATTAAGGGCGTCCAATTTCTTTGGCCGGGAAGGGGTATCTGTGCTACTATGATGTTGTTAAACTATGTAGGGAACGAGAGGGAAATTTCATCTCCCCTTTCGTTTTTGAGCATTAATTAAAGTACTGAAAGATTTTACAATATTTTGTTAATATTATATAATACTAGCATTGCCCGCGGCTCCGCCCGCGTTTATATGACCAAAACCAATTTTTTAGGTTTTACATATTAGTATACATGTATTAGTATATTAGTTGACCCGGATAACCATACCAAATTTCTTCAAAATCCCTCCAGTGATCTTTCTGTGATGCGGTCACAGACAGACAGACAGACAAAAATTCTTAATACTATAGATTCGGCCTCTGTATAGATAATAATGTTTAATTCAATAAGATTTTCAATCAAATCTCCCTAATGTTTGGGATACGTGATACTAACTAGGAAAATTAGTATACAACTAGTTTACTAGATCTAACTAACATACATTTAAAGTCAAGGTAGATTAAAATACAAACAAATTTTTCGAGGTGAACCTTTTATTTTTTAATACCTGGTGGACCACCATCTGTCATCTTCAATTGCCAATATTTGCGAGAAAAATCATAAATGGCGGAAAGTGGTTCCCCACAGCATTAATGGCACCACAAACAGTTACTAGCTCCCCTCTTTCTCCTGACTTTGAACATCTGTTTCAAACCACGACAAGTAACAATTTTTTTATTTGAACTTGATCAGAGGATCAAATCTTCCATACAGTGGAGCTCACTAAATATATACCTAAAATGAAAATTAATTTACAGAATATAAGTTTGACATCTTTTAAGATGCTGGATATTTTGAGTTACGATTGCTAAAATTAAATTTATTTTTAAGAAATAATATAAAACACGAACTTATTTTTGCAAATAATAAAGTATGTATTGCGAAAAAGTTTGTTCGCAGTTTGATCGTGGGTGAAGCTACGGGTTCTGCTAGTATTGAGATAAAATGATAGGTATTTAAAAATATATCGTATAAGGTATCGAGTTTCTATGTTAAAAAATTGAGCGCAGCTCTCTTTTAAAGGATAAATATAGACTCAATTTCAATAGCACTGAACCTAAGAAAAATTCTGTAAGACAAGATCTTAAAAGTCTTTCAAGTATCTCTTAGTGATTCTGTATTGCGGTGTGCGATTCGATGTATAACTTTTAATATTTTCCAGAGATATTATAAGATAGTTGTAAAAAGCTTATAAGGTCTAATTTTTAATGTGCAAAGCCGTAGGCATTCGTAAAGTACATAAAATATAGATATAGTATAATAAATATATAGTATTAAAATTATAAAACTGAAATATCACTCTTAACCTTTTCACCAAAGTAATATTATATTTCAAGCAAAATAATTTAATCCCGATAGTACTAGTTTACACAGATTATACGATACAGGCTCATGTTAATATTTAAGAAGTAAACAAGCCATTCAATGCAAATTTAATATATATATTTTTTTTATATAATCTACATTTAAAGATTCATATCGAAAGGTAATAATTTGTAACAATTGCTGTTTTGTCTTGTGAAGGGTAAAGTTTAGCGAAGTGCCGCGAGCGTGTACAATTAACCCTCATTGTTGTTCCTTTATAAAGCGAAATATGCAAGATATCTTGTTACCAAACAATTATTATAATAATATATTGTACAATGTTGTAAAATCAGTAATGAAACCAGTGATACTTTTATGTAATGATTTAATTTATGATATTTATGTTTTATACCTTAAGTTTAATTATACATTTACTCAAATTCCAGGCCTCATATACAAATAATATTTACCAAAATGTATGTATTCAGAAATTAAAATGCCTAATAGTTCAGTCATTTGATGCTACAAAGAGTAAGTTTAATTACCATCTCGCATATTTGTCGCTCTCGAGCGGCAACTCGTTACCATATTGTAAAAACAGCGTTCAAGTATTATGTTATTGACAATATCTACCCTATACTTGTATAGAGCGCGTCAAAACCTATAAAATATAAATTTTAACAACTCCCGGAAAATATTCCCGGTCAAAACTACTAATATACTCTAGACTATAAAGTATTTTATTATCTCGTAAAAATAGTTAAGGTGACTTTAGAACCAGTTCATTGTTTTAGAGCAAAGCGTCTCTTCTTCAAGTCTGGCAAAATTTGCTTTCCTCTGTCAGTTTGTTGGTACCCCCTTCCAGGTCGTATATTACAGTCGATCTAAACGAAACTTGGCATACGGGTTTTACGACTTTATAAAAAATTTTCGTTGTCAAAAAGGGGGGCTCTGGATATCTCCGCCTTATGAGATCTAATTTCGATGGTTCTTTTTTGAAACGTAGTTGTATTAATTGTTGCAAAAAACTTTGTGTTCGCGAGATCTAATGTACGCTGCTATTAGTATTATGTGATATGTGTGTGTTACCTTAGTAACAATTACATTAACGTTGCATTACAGCATTTTTTTTAGATCCTTTAAAAATACAATAATAAATTAAACGTATCAGCTTAAAATGCGTCAAAAATTGAGCGAATGTTGATGAAACTTTGCAAACGGAGAAATTACGTTCTGTTTCTTTATGTTGGGAAATGCATTTACGCATACTACCTGTATACAAACAGGTGGTTATGTGAGACTCACCAGCTACAAAAGCCAGTACTACCCAAACCAGCCAAGCCAGTACTAAAACCCAACGGAACCTTCCCCGTCTCAATGGGGCGTCGCAGGATCGCTTACGCACTCAACCACGATGTCCTGACGGCATGCCTGCTGGAGCGGACCACAACAGCCGTTGCGTTGCTCCAATGGTCTACTCTGCTATCAAATAAGAACCAGGAGCAATTAGCATGACACACCACCCACCGAGGTGGGCCACCTCCCTGTGCGTAATAGTTAAACATAATAAATTAAAAGTTTTTTTTTTCTAAGAATTTGTCTATTGTCAATATAAGTTACTGCTATAAGATGCAGTGTTATATCAAACCTAAAAATATGGGTTCAATATCACCAAATTGCAAATATGGTTTAAGTCTCGAGCTAGTTTAAGTTTTTCAAATCTCATGTCTAAAATGATTTACCAATTGCGAATGTATTTACGTCAAAAGCTTAGAAAATTTATACGTACATATGTAGGTTCAAATACATCGAGTACTCGTGATTCGTATAAAAAAGTCTGTGTTCTATGCGGGCAACGCATAGCAGAAATTCCGTAAAAATATTTCTGCACTGTGTGGTAAAGAAATGGCAAATTCAAATACTGGCAAAACTCCAAACTGAAAATTGAAGGAGTAGCCAGATAGTGCCGAACTTTGATCAGAAGCCGATGTGTCACTATAATCTTAGGTTTCTCTAAATCTAAAACACTGAAACTGAATATATAAAAGCTGTGTTTATACCTTTTCAATTTGTAAAATAGTACTACTCAAAAAATTTACTAGTAATAACAACAACTGAATCGTTTAATTTTAGAGATAAGCGATATTAACCGCATATCAATAAATTTGTTACTTTTCTCAGATTCTATTCTATATATCTAGATTCTATTTTATATATCAGATTCTATTCTATGGTATCTAGATTAGTTTTAAATCGCTGTTATTACAGCGATTTAAAACTAATCTAGATATACGATTTCAAAGCGGTAGACCAAAACATATATGTTACTTTTTCCTTTTGCCAACGCTAGGTAACATGGCCTTCATGGGAAACTGTTCGTTTGTATAAACGAACATCACTACACGTGAGTTTAGGTCATAAAATAATATTTCGAGATGTTTTTAAAGTTAGTGCTAATTTATAGATGCTATGACGTTTGCCTTGATGTATATTTCTTTAAACCGAAAGTAAATTATAATAACTAATATTTACATCAAACGTGCACAACTATATTTAAAAAAAAACATAATGATTTTAAATTAAAGTTGTTACAAGTTATTCAACTAAAAGAAAATTATTACTTAATATATTGATATTTTTATTATATGTATGTATATATAAAAAGAAAAATCTAATGATACACTTGAAGGTTAAAAGTGTATACCGGTCACATTGATAAAATTGCAGTTTTTGTTCACTTGAAATACTTACAACAAAAACAAATTTCAATTGTAATACTTAGAGCTTATAATATGCTCTACCTTCATCTCTCGTCGCGGACGTTTGTGCTCTACAATAAAATGACCAGAGCGTGAGCAAGTTTTAATACCTTATCTCCAGGTAAATTTCTAAGAAATTAATTAGATTTCTAAGAAATCTATTGTTAACTGTAACGCCGGCGTGTCGGCGGTCGTTGAGGGACTAAATATGGTTTATGTTACGCAGAATTGGCCGTAACAGGAAATTATTATCGATACTATCAAAACCAGAGAACGAGACAGAAAAACAGTTTTGGATATACCTATCCATATTTCCGTCGTATGACAAAGGTACAATTTTATACGATTTACTCAGAATATTAATAGCATTGTTTTAATTTTTTAAATACCAACGCAAATACCGTGTTGTTTTTATGTGTCAATACACGATTGTGTAATCTAATAACTATATTTATATTAAATATTTTTTAAAATACTTATTTTTTATTTTTACGTAAGCATTGTTCGACTGAAAATAAAGTTTAATGGAATGCCCAACACAATCAGTCGACTGCTAAATCAGCACGTATGCAAATGTATACTGATTATTATACTTAGTCTAGTACCATTTTTTTAACGTTGGGAAATGCATTTACGCACGAGGTGTGGGACTCACCGGCAAAGCCAGTACTACCCACTAAAACCCAACAAAGCTTTCCCTCGTCTTAATGGGGCGTCGCAGGATCGCTTAAGCATTCAACTACGACGCCCCGACGGTAGGTCTGCCGAAGCAGACCACAACAACCATGGGCTTGCTCCAAGGTCCACTCTGCTATCAGAGAAGTACCAGGAGCAACCCGCATGGCACACCGCCCTCAGAAGAGGGCCACCTCCCACCGCCCACCGAAGTGGGCCACCTCCCTGTGCATTTTTTGACTTCGCGCCCGGCTGTATTGCCGGGAACTACTGAGCCCCCCACTACGAAAAGGTGAACGCACGTTTGGGGGCTTAGTCCAGTACCTACCATAACCAGTTAGTCTGTAGTATGTAGCAACTTTTATCTTTCTTTCGTATATCGTGCCTGATCTCACGACTAACTGCGTCCCTCATAAAAATAGTGAGTGTACTTAAAGATAGACACATGTTATCGCGGACTTTTGTATAGGCCTTTTTTAAGACCGACAATTTCGTAGTAAATTGTTTTGATGTAGGTTTAGCCAGCGTTAGTTTTTTTGCAACATATGTACAAAGAATATATATAACCCTTCTTTATTGAACTTTCTATTAGTAAAATTCGTATCAAAATCCATTGTGGTTCTAAACCACAAGTAAATATAAAAGCAGACAAAAGCAGCAACTTCGTTTTATACTATGTTTATGTAGATATATAAATATTGATGAGCGACTTGCGCCAAAACAAAATTTTGTATTTGCCTATGAAAATTCCTATTTCTATTATTCCTATGAAGATTTCACCACCCTGAATTGTTAAATATGTTGTTTGTTAACTTTGCTATTAATAGTTTTATATCACCATTAAAATAAGTTTCAAACTTTTGATGCTATAGCATAACTTTTACGATTCATGAAATTATCCTATTAAGTCGACTATTCTTCAAAATATCGTGAACTTTTAATTTAGTGGATGTATATTTTTTTTGGTGCAAAGTCATTCACCTCGTACAAACATACACTAAAATAACCAAAATTTTATGCAGACCTTATGTCTTCATAAAATTTTGGTTATTTTAGACGCAGTTCGCTATATTATGTTAGGTAAGATAGGTTTATATTTTACTAAAACTAACTTTACGTGGTTCGTGGTAGTCTTTGAGGCACGGGGGTGTAATACCGCCCACATCTCAGCTCCCGACTACTACCGAGAATATCTTGACAGAAAACTCATTACAGTAATTAAACTTGGTCCGACTCAGGAATCGAACTCAGGACTTCCACATCTACAGTCGTACATGCTAGCCACTAGGTCATCGAGGCAGATAAACCTATCATACCTTTAGCAACTTTAAGAGGTAAAACGAGGAGTAACAGTGCCTTTAACTTGTATATGTACTGCCATCCTCTTAATGTCGAAATATGCTATTTAGTTAAAACGTGAGAGAATCTGTAAAAGTAAATACACAGCTTTTAGGATTAATTGGGATAAGCATTAGGTAAAATGCACAACATATTTCGCTTTTATACAGTTATTGCTGCCTCTCGAACCAGCTGCTGTTTGTTAGTAGTTATGGCTTATAACTTTATTAACAAACTTTGAAATGCGTTTATAATAATAACAGTATTGTAGTACTGTTAGTTTTTCACTCTCAAAATAGATAATTGGATTTGAATGGTCTTTGCCTTTGTTACGAATTATTTTGATCTGTAATTGTTTGTATTATTAGGTAAAATTGTAGAGTAAATGAAATATACTCGTATACACTCATACATACGTTAATTAGATAATGTGTTTCATTCCATTGTGTGCATTATGTGTACATAATATTATAGAGTTGTAATAATACGTTTTATTAATTTCGTGAGTCTAAATGACATTACAGTTATTATCGACTAGTATGGAAATTTTGCTATATTTAAATATATTTAAAAAATAATATAATAACTCCCTTTTTGTAAAAGATACTAGCAGAACCTGCGGGTTCGCTCGCGCTAAAACTACAAAAAAAATCTCTAAAAAGTTAGTTTCATACAAACTTTCATCCCCTATTTTACCTCCTTATAGGAGAATTTCGAAAAATGCTAAAACCTGCATATAGAGCATCATAAACATCAAACGACGTATATTGTACGTGTTGAAACTCATCGAAGAAAGACCTACACGGAGTGCAAATGAATTTCTTACAACATGCATTCTTAAACATTTGTAATCGTCTGTTACTTATGATAACGTCACATTATCATTATAGCACCTGGGCCACCGAGCTTCGCTCGGTGGTTTTGGTCAAAAGTACAATTTTCTTTAAAAAAAACTTGAATAAATACAAAAAAAAAAACAAAAAAAATGTATACCTTTGTATCCGACTGGGCTACGAACCCGGGCACTTATTCAACCTTGCGCCTTGGCCGCTTGACCGTAATGCTTATATCCAAACGTGCGAAATTATCGAACATAATATTTTGCGTGGAATAATGCAAAAGAAAACTGCATGTTGCTATAGGTATGCTTGTATACTAAATTTCATGAAGATAGTTATATATACAAGAATAGCTCGTTTAAATATGTTAGATATTCTTGTGATGAGTTAGAGGGGACCACTTACCGAGCAGTCAGTGTCCTTTATATAGGAAGTCATGAGAGTGCATAAAACCTACTTACTACATACATTCCTCAACTCTTAAGATCGCCTGGTACTTATAATAACGTTGCATGGGATGTTAGTAAATAATAAAAAGTGTCGTAACGGTTGAAGTATTATACTTTTTTACGTCTAAATCTCATTCACCAAGTGTGCCGATGTGTATCACGTGCGATAAGGAACTTCGTTATAAAAATATGAGTTAAATAATTACTAAATAATCACAAAATTCGTAAAAATACAATGATTATATTACAATTATAAATAAATAGCGACTCACTCTCGCTTCGCTCGGGTTCGTCCCTAGTTTGCTTCCCATTACAAACTTTCATCCCCATTTTCACCCCATTAAGGCATGAATTTCGGGATAAAAATTTCCTATGTCTTCCCAGGATCTCAAACTATCTTCTTACCAAATTTTCAGTAGATCCAGAGATTACCCCCTACAATCTCACTAACTCACAAACTTTACCTCTTTATAATATTAGTATAGATATCTTAAACCATACACCATGTCATGTATACAGACGGCCACAGTTTTGTCTATCCAACGTTTTGATAAAGATGAAAAATTGTTTTTCCAGCTTAAGGGGCTTCTTTGGACGATTAATCTTTCTACGAACCTATTGTTAATCTCGTCAGTTGGGACTTTTGTGTCCAACTCCAACTGAAATCAAAAGGTTTGCCCTGATGCTGATGATTTTTACAAACGTTTTTACTTAAAGTGATAAGCTTTGAAATATGTACAGTGTACACGTGTGCCTTATTTTTTTATTCAAAAAATAATTTTCAAATGAAACTATTTTTGAATATTTACTTCAGATCATTTTATTACATCACACTACTATTATATAAATGCGAATGTTTGTACGTGTTGTATGTTTATGAAGTACTTCTTCACGCTAAAACGGCTTGACATTGTGATAAAATTTAGTACTCAGGCAGAATATGACCCAGAGTAACATATCTACAGTTAGGTTACCTCGGGACGTAACCGAGCGATGCGACGGTAAGTCGCTAGTATAACATGTGGCGAAATGCGGATTCTTAATGTAAAATTTGTAACTCAATTACGTTATTTATTCAGGAGTGTAGTTTACTATAAAATTCTCATTAAAAGTTCCCTCCACCCTATGAAGAATATTACTAACGTGAAACGGCTTCATTAGCCACTGCAGCTGTGCACGATATTTTAGTGCTCTATAATTTCCGTAGTGACATTTTCTGCTTACAGGATTAAAAAACTATTTACATATATTTATTTCTTTTTAATGATGCTTAAATGAAATATATTTTAAGTCCCTAGTACTTTAATATGTAGCTCTATTATCAACATATTTTGAACACACTAACTGCTCGTCAAATTTGACTTATTAGAGAAAAATGAAAATTTTCGTAAAACTTTTATAAATGTATTTACAAATTCCTATAACTTTTTGATATGAAATAACAGGGAAAGGCTGTAAAATATGGGTAATAATATTTCATCTGCTTCGAAGATAAACCGTTGTTTCCAGTAATTAAGTTTTGAAATAGGATTAACGTCCGGGTAATTTGAACAACCTTAATATAAACAGAATAGAAATATTTACGGAAAATGACTGTGATAATCTATTTATATATATATATATATATATATATATATATATATATATTTACAGTTAATTATTATTGTATTAGATATGTACTATTTTATTCTGAATATTTAAATAAAATATAATTTCTATACGTATGTAATAAACGATATCGCCGCATGTACATATATATCGTACAGATGTTTTAATCACAACAAAATCTTATTAGATTGGTAATCTATTATAAATTATCCATACGACAGCTGCGTGTGAAATTTTAAATAAACGCTTATTTTCCTCGCAAAGGTTAAAACCGTGAAATATGTATGGTCACGATCGAATTTATATAAATTTTATAGGGACAACGTATTTGTATTTGAAATTGAATTCCAATATTGTTTTATACCTAAATAGCTATTATAATGGCTTTGTTTATAAAATTAGGAGGATTTATTCATGATAAATGTTGAATAGAATCATTTTAGTATTCAAATATATATTATTTATACGTTAAAGTTACACTGACCTCTTTCTCTGAACATCTAAAATATGTGGGCTCTGAAACTAACCCGCCCGAAAAGTTTAGAATTTACATACGCTATCAATGTATTGAATAGGATGTGTACTGTTCAGCGCTGGGTTTCAGAGAGTTTATGTTTTAAAGAGTTAACAACTGGATACATATTACATATACTATTTATTATATAACCCACAGTTGTGAAAAGATTAAAAAACTCTTTGGTATTCAGTAAGTACCTATATAATGAAAACTTTTTTTGTTAACGGAGTGTCCATTCGTCCTTTAATAAACAGCCATAATTATTTATTACTAGCGGCTCACCCTCGCTTCGTTCGGGTTCGCCTCTAGAAAAACAAAAACACACCTATCCAACGGATACCGTACATCTTTCCAAGATAAAAAGTGATGATGATGATGTTCTCCTAGCCGATTCCGGCCACGGCGGCCAATCTTATTACATTACATTTCAAGACTAGCCAACTGCGCAGGAGATATTATAGTGCACAAGTGTACGCGCAGACACAAGGGCACTCTCTATTCCTGTCACTCTCATACTCCGGTGGGACGACTACTCGACACGACCAGTGAGAGTTAAGGCGCAGGACCGACGGCTTTACGTGCTCTCCGAGGCACGGGGGTGAAACACCGCCAACTTCCCAACTCCGGGCTGTTACTGAGACTTACTATACAGAAAGTCTCAATAACTAAACTTGGCCCGACCCAGGACTCGAACCCAGGACCTCCGAGTGTGCAGCCGTACATGCTAGCCACTACACCACCGAGGCAGTTAGATGTATTATTCCAGACTAATCTATCTCTGTGCCAAGTTTCATCCATATCCGTTCAGCCGATCTGGCGTGAAAGAGTAACAAATATCCATATATCCATACTCACATACTTGCACATTTATAATATTAGTATAGATTCGTCCTATTAAAGCAGGCAGATTTTTTATTCGTACTTATTTTAAGTACGAATAGCAATAGCCTTTTATTAAACGAAATATTTCAAAAGAAAAATTGTATCATCTATCATTCGACCAACGATTCAGTGAACGGAAGCTCTGAATGTTTCCAATACAAAATAATACGGCCTTGGCTGGACGTAAATAAAATAGCGTGTAACATCACAATGCTGCCGTCGCTGATATTAAATTCCGCATTTAAATTATGGCATGTTTCTTTTGTACTTGAGCTCGCCTCTATACCTCAATATAGAAGTTTTCTAAGAGCGAATTATGAAAATTGTAATTTGTTGTCGTAACTAGAGTCTTTATTTTTACTATATAATAAGTTTCCCAGAATATTTATAGAGCATTGTTTCACGTTTCAATTATAAACGAAATATCTTTTACGAATTTATTCAGATGTAAATTCCGTAAATAAGTAGAAATAATTTCACTATAACAATATTTGGGGAAAATAACCTATTATTTACTAAGGAATTGAAATAATAATCCCTTTATATAAAAAGGTAGAGTTCATAAATTTTCTTTACCCTTTTTGAATATAAAGTTGTTTTTTACTTAATTTGTGTTCACAATAACTCCAGATCAATTCCCAGTATTTTACACCTTTTCATTGGTTTTAAGTAACACATGTTTAGCAAATAGTATTTCTTCTATATATACATTCTATATATATATATGTACTATTGCCACGGCATAACGCAGGCGAAAGCTTACTTCACCGTGCGTATTTCTGTTTAGTCTAAAACCAGTAAGTCAGCATTGAAATCCTACAATTTGCATTTTAGGGCTTAAAGCATGCTACATAAAAATATCATCTAGAATTTTGCCCAATGACGCTTGATGAAAAGGAAAATAAATATGGAAATATAACAAGGATTGATTTGAGTAAATATTTATAGTACATACATGCATCATACATTCATTTGAGACTAACTGCTATTTTGCTTTTAGATACTATGTATTATGCAAAAGTTGGTAGTTTGATGCGTGAACATTTGTTTCGAACTGTATTGGAAACTTTCGCCAAATATGCAAAATTTCGAAGTTGGATTCTACTATCTCTATTAGATATACTGGGGTCGGGATAAATCATTAATCTATATTACAGTCCCTATCGAATTAAACATTTTCAGCCCTGTAGAGGATTAAGTCGGAAAGGTCTTAATTTTATTAAAATAACGTACCTACTCTATTTTTCTGAATCTTAGTCAAAATTTAACAGAAAATCGCTAAAAAAGATCATTCCCTCATATGATTAGAGGTCAAATCTTAGCATTCAAAACAATTAAAATATAATACACAGAGCATTTTCCGTTCTTTTTCTTTTGAAAAATATTGTTGTTATTTAACAGTTACAAATAATTTAAAAGAAAATTAATAAGCCTTGTAAAGTGTCTAACACTGATGTGGAAAAGTTATTCTACAGATACAAAGTACAAATCTTTCTATTCTAATTGCTCGTTACGGATCCATACAAATATATGTTACGTAAGATTTTTTAAATCCGACAAAAAACTTTTCATTTCAGACGCCATTACTCAAACGTGTAGGTTCTCTCAAATGAGATTTCATAATTAACGTAAGCCAGGTCGACCCGTCAAGTGCATGTGAAAATTTAACGAGAGGAGCGAGGCTTTAGACCTATCTCAGTGTCATACCGTTGAAATATTGCGAAATCGCAGTAATTAATGCTACCCAAGTACATTTCTATATTGACGTCCAAATTAATAAAAAAAATATTTAAGACTTTCTTAAGCATATGTAATACCTTTTAAATTTCAATTAATAAGAATTTTTTTTTATAATAAATGCTGAACTAAAAATATGCCTAGACCGCTTATAATAATTAATAATTTTCTTCAATCTTGTTTGTTCTACATTTTTAAAAGTATATTTTTAAATTATAAAATTATATATGAAATGTATGACTACTACATAATTTCTGATACCGACTTATAGTACTAATAAATTAGGAATTTTAATATTTTTAAATAAAATATTTGATTATATTTCATGATGTTGATTAAATTCACATTATTAAAAATTTATCATTTAAAAATATATAATTAATAAATTTTAAGTTACATTCGTGCTTACAAAAAGAACAAAATAAATTGTATTTTCAAGATTGCTACGAAATGTGCTTTAAGAAGCGTACAAATAAAGAAAACATGAATGTAGAACGAGGCCTAATAAGCATTTTTTTTATAATTGCAGATGCAGCGGTACGACCGACCTCAAACAAGTTTGTAGTATGTATTATATTAAAAGTATACGGTGCGCTGGAAAATTATAATTTCGTTACATGGGCCAGCTACGGTGAGAGTAAGTATTTCGTATTAATAATAACAAATATCGTACCTTAATTGTAGATCCTCATATAAAATATAAAATAAAAAATAGATTTTATTTTTATATTTTATTAAATAACCTAAATTCTAACAAATGTCAATTATAATTAATAATACGAATTTCCAAATTAATAGTAAAAAAAAACTATTTTTAAGCTTATCTGTTTACGAATAAATCAATATTAATGTTTATATTGTTACGATATATGAGTTCTGGGATCAGAAATTAAAGAACGCCTTTTGCACTACAAATCTTTTATACCTTTTGTTTCACGAGATTCACTTCTGGCGGTTCACGAACACACGCAGTACATGCACAGATATGACTTAGCACAGTCTCTGAGCACTATTTCCACTAGTTACACTTTCACTTTACTCCATTTTTGCTCACTTTTTGGTATTTCTTATTACCTTCTCTTATCTCAAAAATTCAACTGAACACTCGACACGCCGCATTTTTTATATGCATTAACAAAGAACGTTCTAGTGTTCGAGAATTTGGATGTTTCCTAATTTCAATTCCTTTCTAGAAAATGTTTTATTTCTTTCTCACTTACGGCATTTTACGATTAACTGTCCTTGTCGTTAATTTTCACACGTTGACAACTATCTTAGGATGTGTTAAGCAATAAGCATGCTTCAATTAATTAATTATTATTTTTGGTATAAAGACGTTACACACTCACTTCTACGCGACAATATTTTACTAATGATAACTTGATTAAATTAATACACTGGGATTTCACGTACTTGAGCGGGTCCAAAATTAACATATTTTGCAAACCCACAAAATAAAAAGGGTACTTTAATTTATTTTTTACTTTAAAAGAATGGGTGCGTGTAACCTTTACACGCGGTTGAAGTAAATATTTTTTTGCAAATATCGCAATCAATTTAAAACAAATCAATAATTAAATACGGCATATTAGGCATATTACAATCATATATTTATAGAATATCATTTAAGGAAAGAATATAATATTGTATATTTGTCAGATAATAACACTGTGTAATGTATTCTATGTATTCTCATTCTCTCGCCGGCTTAATCTATATATATAATAAAATTGTAACTAAGACGAATCTGTACGTTAGATATTTCTTGGAAAATCTTATTGAAATAGACATTATTATCGATACAGAGGCCGAATCTATAGTTTTTAGAATTTTTGTCTGTCTGTCTGTTACCGCATCACAGAAAAAACCACTGGAGGGATTTTGATGAAATTTGATATGTTGATAGCTGGTTATCCGGGTCAACATATAGGATCCTTTTTACCGCGGTAAAATATTTCATTTTTGAGAAAAAATACAAAAACTGCAATGTAAGAGTATACTAATATGTAAAACCTAAGAATTTGATTTTTGGTCATTTGAACGCGGGCGGAGCCGCGGGCAATGCTAGTCTTATATATTTATGTGTTTGTCTCTTTTTAGTGTCGCATCTCCGATTCATCGTGTTTCAAATCATAACGATTCTAAAGAAATTTCACTACAATAATTTTTATAATATTTCTCTCGGAGTGACGTCGAAGTTAATAAGTAAATAATATGATTTATATAATAATAATTTTATTGAAACATTTAAGGTGGACCCCTATTTTCACTGCAACGATATTTAAGTTTATTTGGCGGAACAAAATGGAACAAATGTAAATAATAAGCTGTGGAGGTTTTTTTTAATTGTATCTTTATCGGTATTTCAATAGATTATCATAGATAACACCAAGCAGGTGTCGAGTACACAAATTAATATTCATAGTATATCGCCTTCCAATATACCATGTTGATTCAGTCTGTATTATCTACAACCTACATCCTAGAGAGATGTATTAGTGCATTAGCGTATGTACCTACTCAGTTAGATAGGTATATTACGTAACGTCTAAGTGTTTTGGATTAGGCAAACGGCTTAAGCATGCTATATAATTCTGGCAGTGACGTTTATAGTGCTTATATCAATATATGTATGTAATTAATAATGTTACATGTAAAACACGAATAGGGATTAGACCGACTGAGTCGAGTATATAGTAACATACAAAATATACCTAAGTTTCTAACATTAATTAATCATCATATACATATATGTATGTATTATGTATCTATAAAGGCTTGGCAATATATTAAAATTTGAATAAAAAGTTAGATTATGGTGTGACTTTCAACTGGCTGCTTTGAAGCCATTAAAAAGAGAATTGAATGTGTGACTTGTACCCTTGTTTCGCTCGGGTGCCTTTTTAGGTGCCTAACAGTAACCTATGTATCTATTACTCCAGGTCATAGTCTGTTTAATTTTTTTTTGGGACCAAGGAGACAAACGGGCAGGAGGCTCACCTGATGGCAAGTGATCACCGCCGCCCATGGACACACCGCAGGGCTTGCAGATACGTTGCCGGCCTTTCAGGAATGAATACGCTCTCTTCTTGAAGGTTGCCAGGTCGTAACGGTCCGGAAAGACCGCTGGCGACAGCTGGTTTTACAGAGTGGTTGTGCGGGGCAGAAAATGTCTTAAGAATCGCGCTGTTGTGGAACGTTGGACATCGAGGAGGTAATTAAATCTATCCAACAGTTTCAGTAACACACATAAACTTTTGAATTTAGTATTATAGTAATCCGAACATGAGTTTTTATGAACATCGCTATAAATTAAGTAATAACTAAAAAGTTAGAGATTATGGTGTAATAAAATGTATTTACTTTATTATACTAGTATACTTTGTCTTACTTTTATAGAACTTTTTAATGTAGGCGGTAGCAAAAGATTGGGTTGCGTCGCTACGTTCTTTATAGGAAACCGCAAAGGAAATGGATTAAAAGCTATGGTATATTAAAATGTAAATAATGTTTAGTAAGAAAGTAGAAATCACAATCATATTATTTCGCTCTATTTTTACGTGATTTCTACTGCAATCAATATTCCATATATTTATGGGATGTTTTAATATATTTACTCTTTATTTGTAGTGGTTTTTTAAAATATAAAGTAGTTTTATTATTATGAAATGCAAAATCACATTTTCGATAAACTGACATGTAAAAAATTTAAAGCAAGGACTAGAAAAATAATAGAAAATTTAAACTTTGCACATTGAAATGACATAGTATTGAAGGCATGTTATTTTCCGTTTGTTGCTACCGGGTAAACTTTAAATGCTAGAGGTTGGCTTCAGCCCAATTTTTTGTGGGCCATGTCCTTCGCAAAGCGTTCAGCTATGTAAAGTATTGTATCTGAGCACAATGCAGCAATAATTTATAAAAGCCAGGGTTTTAAACGAGCGAAATTCTTGTTTATTTATACATATTTGAAAATTGATTTGTAAGTAAAGGTTCTGTAAATTTTTTTTTAATGTGGGCATATCTTCAATTATATTTCTTATATAATATCTGATTAAAATTTGTAAAAAAAAATAAAAAAATACTATGAGAACTTGGTAGTGATTAATATCAATGTGTGTTTTTTCTAATAGATTTGTTTTAAATATAAAATTCTTCGTAAAGCCCGAAAATGTTTTAAAATAATGTCACTAATTAAGGAGCACCTGTTGCATGGCCAGAATGTATATAAAATATTGAATGTATGTACATAATCACAAAAAATGTTTATATTACTGACTAATAACTGTACAAATTATGGAAAAAATGACATCACCATCAAGTTTTTTCCTTCAGAGTCGAGTATTCAAAATCGCTCACGTTACATAAGATGGTAGCTGATATTTAATGCTTATAGAACCGCTGGAACCGCTGAACTGGTTTGGGCTGTGCATTGCATATGAGAGTCCCACAGAAATCTTAATAATAAGGTAATTATTAAGATTTCTATGGAGAGTCCTTTATAAAAGTTTGTCAATAGACATTATTATTTCAACAACATTATACACAGTAAAGCATACATTTCATGGCGCATAAAATTTATTTATACCAGTCTAAGATAGAAAGAAAAGTCTTATTCCAATATGCGCGTAATAAATTTTTACTCAAATCTGGGTATTACACCTTATTACGAAAAACGCTCGTAACACATATTTCTGAGATGGCGTAACGTTTAATTTACTAGTCATATTTTAATCAATCTTGTGATGCGAGCACATTTACTCAATTCCCCTCGTGTCACACATAATACGAGCTAATTTCGACCGTCTTGTACTCTACTGGAAACTGGAACTGTTACAACGCGTAGCGGCAGTCGGTAGGTAAGTAAGCATTACGCTGCAACCGTAGCAATTAGGCGCTGGCGTCAGTAGGTAAATATTAACACTGGTAATTGTATCCTGAACGTCAGCTCCCTCGATGTTCGTTACAGTGCCCACTTGCAACCTGAATACAAATGAATCTATTAGCAGAAAGAGCCGAGATAGTGGATCGGCGCCGATATCACGTCCCCACTCTCGTGTATGTTAGAGTTCTATCATTTGAGCAAACATCAAACGGATATTAGACTACGGATATTTGTCAGCCCGAGCCAATTGAAACACATAAATTGCAAGCGTTTTTTAAATATTATTTATGCTAACTGATAAGTCCTAAGGACTTATAAAGTAAGTGGCCGTGCTTTGTCGCATACTAGTTGATTTCCGACTCATTTCGTGTTAAATCGGTATAAGGAAACTGTGGGCTCATTGAGTAATACAATTTACTGTACGGAAACGTTGATGGCTATTCGGACCCAACCCATACACAATTTGGCTCCCCGTATATTATTTTGAAAGTATAATTTATTTGTGGAACCGGTTCGACCCTCACAACTCAAAGGTTTTGCTGACCATGATCAAAAGATTACTGCTATATTCCAATTATTTTTTATATCAGAGACCTATCAAACATAAATATTTCTATCAATAAATATTTATAGCTCCATTATGATGAATACATTATGATTTTGAATGCATTAAAATAAATGTCCTACTGTTGTATATTGTGTTGTTGTCTGGCTTAGCTTTTTATTATCTTACATGAGTACGCCTGAAGCTGGCCTAATTATTATCAATCCACGTCAAAGGCCGTTAAGAAAATATGCTATGTGTCTTCAATAGACGGAGAAAAAAGACTTAGAAATAATAATCTCATTTCATTGCAAGTTCATTAGCCTCTAAATGGATTAATTTACATTGGGTTACCGATAAGTTTAAATTGTCCTTTTTTTGTATAGTTGCCAAAATCTCGATGTAACCACATCATGATAAAAAAACTGTTGTAGTAGGATTAGTGGTGAAATATTGTTTGGCGATAGTGTAGCGTGAGTGTACGTGAAATGTCATAAGTGA
The DNA here is from genome assembly GCA_921882275.1 of Brenthis ino. Taxonomy (NCBI): domain Eukaryota; kingdom Metazoa; phylum Arthropoda; class Insecta; order Lepidoptera; family Nymphalidae; genus Brenthis; species Brenthis ino. The sequence continues at coordinate 7,035,147 of OV170225.1, forward strand.
CAGCTACGACCGTGTAAGCGACAAAACATCTAAATTGGCTTTAATTAACCGACTACCAAAAAGGAGGAGGTTTTACATTCGTCGGATTCTTTTTTTTGATTCTATATTCTCAGCTCGTAACAATATAAACAATGCAGATCACATATAAATATAAACCTTCATTTTATTGGCCTGCGAATATTACAATTTACTATAAAAGCCCAATACTGTTATTTTTGGAATTTATCAAAAAAAAATTAAGAATTATAATAAAAGATTTTAGTTACATACATTTTTTATTAAAAGATAGATATATACCTACTCAATTTATTAAATTTTATTAGATAAATATACCTAAATAAATCTATCAGCTGCGAAACGTATAATTTTTTGATGTCACATGGGTAAGGAAAAATAATATTTTCAACTACTTTTTAAATGAAGATTGCTGTTTTATTACCATAAAATAATATCTTCTCAAGAAAGTGAAGCATCATTTAAAAAAATGTATTTAAAATACTTATAATCACGCCCTTTAAGTTTTGTTTAAATTGTATACAATATATATTGTCACGCATCTGTCGATATAGGCATATATTATAATATCAGGATTTTTTCATGAAGCATAACTCAATGTGATTCATCTAAAACCGAGTTTTATTTAAGTATTAAATACAGATAAATTTTACATAACAAATATCAACTAATGAAATACTAACCTAAAACAGAGAATCGACAATTAAATGTTCATGCTGTACTATTCTTATTATTAAAACTTAAATCGTCTTTTGCACTTTTAAATTAAAGCAAATTCACAAACATCACTGAGTTTTAATGTAATTATTAAACAACGTTTGTAATTTAACTATACGTTATTATTCGATTGGAAAAAGAAATCTGACACACTCAAATGTCAATGTCAGTGTCAAAATAAAGCTTACATGTACGAGTATATCCAAATCCTACCTATTATTCTGTTGTTTTTTGGTTATATGAAATCACTTTTCTTAAGCTTTCTTTATTCTTCTTACTTTTGGATTCTACAACTGAAAAATCACTCTTTTAATCACTAATATCAAATACAACTGTTAAAAATAATCAAACAATGTTTGTTCTTATTTGGAAATTATTTTACAAAATCACTGCTAGTAATCCCTTTATCCTAAATATGCCAACATGGCTCTTTCTTTAGAGAAGTTTAATTTTATTTCCACTTACCGTAATCTCTCATGCGTACTCGTTCTTTTCAACATACTCATTCCTTTTACGTGTGAAGTAAACGCCTAAAAATCTCAAATCGCAGTTCACATAAAGTTAAAATAATTATAAATATAAAATAAGGAAGTTTTTAAAGGGACGTCTAACCAAGAAAATAAAGGAAGCGGCGATGTAACTTCAAAATCCTAAGAATCAGAGTTCAATAATATTGGAGGTATGCGAATTCTTTTTTTTTTATGTAAAACATATCATTATTACTATTTTATATTAATAAATTGACAGAAATATAAATCTTTCATTATTATTAGTTTTAAATCCAGATTGTCAATCATGATAAAAAATTAGCTGCGAGCTAATTGGCCGAAGTATGGGTCGTAAGTATGTCTTATATATGTCTTATATATAAATGAAAAATATATTATATTATGTTATAAAATAAATCTTTATTTTACATAAGATTATTGGTTATATCGGAATTGACTGTGAGTGAAGCACGATATTATAATTAGTGGCAAGAAAAAAACATTTTTGATATAGATGAACTTGCAACTCATCTACAAGAACTACGCAACTTGCACTAGAACAAAATTTTGAATTTTCCCATGAAATTGATTTGAATAAGATTTTACCGCACTGAGTAGTCAAATGTGTTAAGTTTTAACCCTGCTACAGGATAACTAGGCCGAACTAGTTATTGTTTTTTCCCGTGGGAATGAGAGATTTCCCTGTAGTAAAATAAATGCTATAAGTTCACCCAAGTAATAATTTATCACAAAACAAAAAGTTAAAGCTCGTTCAGTACTTTTTGCGTGAACAACATCTTTGCTCTGTTGATACACAGATAAATAAATATGTTGGTATATTAGCTAACACGCAGCACCATCTAGTTACATACAGCTTTGGCTTTATTGAAATTTTCTTATAATATAACAAAAATGTGGTATAATAGTAAGCGCGTGACATTATATATATATTATTACTAGCAGAACCCGCGGCTTCGCGCGCGCTAAAACTACAAAAAAATCTCTGAAAAGGTAGTTTCATACAAACTTTCATCCCCTATTTTACCCAAATATATGATGAATTTCAAAAAATGCTTAAACACATATTTATTTAATTTTATTGAAGAGCATTAATACCAAGTTTCAAGTTATTCTGATCATAAATATTTTTTTGGATTGTATTATAACGTATATTCCCGTGGGCATTAGATAATCTCACGTGGAAAAAGTAGCCTATGTCGCTCTCCAGCTCTCCAACTATCTTTACACAAAACGCCAATCTGTCACTTCGTTTTGACGTGAAAGAAGGACAAACAAACACACTTTTACATTCATAATATTAGTATGGATACGTAATATTATACTTAATATACAAAATTGTCTAAAGTACCCAAATATGAAATTCTAAATAACCCTATCATGTATAGATTTTACGTAATTTTATTATCTTTAATTATACTAGGAGTTATAATAATATGTTCCATATCATAACGTAACGTGTTTAATAAAACTTTATTAAAGAATTTTCCATGTAGAAATATCTCATAATATTTTTATTCGTTGTTTATTGGTTTTGTTATGTTTGCTTAGGACTGACATCGTTGAAATAGAAACTGAAAATATAGGTATAAAGCTTTCAGTTCTATATTTTTTATATTACTTTGCAATAATATAAAGTAAATTAAAGTGTGCATGAAATAAAAAGAAATAAATCTTAATAATTAGGAAACATATTATGTTAAAGAAAGAAATAATGGCAAAGAAATTCAAAAAACTGTTTTTTAATTAAAGTAATATTACATATGACCTTCTACGTTGAAAATGTAAGAAAGTAAAGCAAAAGCGTCTAAGGCTTTGAAATAGGTCGAGGATCACTTTTTCAAGCCACTAAAAACGGTCTGCTTACAAAAAAAAACTCTTTTAAGAAAGTCGCATAGGTAAAACTTTTTTGTAAAGTCGCGTGTAAGTTATTCTCATTAAATGTTTCTCATGGTTATTTATTACATATGTATGTTTTAACTGATATAAGATAGGTCAAGAATAAAAATGTCTTAGTCGAGAATCGAACAAGTACTAGGCAAGAAAGCATATAGACTGAATTACTGTAAAAATAAGTATATATCTCACTAATAATAACATACAATTAGTTTCAGTTTATATGATACATTAACTAAACCTCATAGTTGGTTATGACTTGCAATACATTGAACAACCATTTCCTTAAGAGATACGAGTACTTCCATTATCGGCTTAGTGTCGTGCTCATAATCCAAGACGTCAATACTAAATGCGTACTTTAGCTCATTTCCCTTGGCGTAAGCCTTTAAGTGTCAATTAGGATAAGTGTCTGCTTGAACACCTATACCATCCAGACGTCATCCGGTTAATGTTTTATTCAAGTCTATGAAATTTGAGATTACTAATGCTATTTTAATAGAATAAAATTATAAGTATTTTATTTTGTTATCTCTGTTTCTTTAAGTAGCATTGTGTATTTTTTTTCAGTAGGTAAGTAACTACATCTAAAATAAAACAATTTTATATTTATGGCAACAATTTAATAAATATTTTGTCATCTACTATCTACTATTTATAAATAGTTTCTATATCTACAGTTTAGCAATTTATTCACCTATTTATAAATTCTACTATCTATTTCTATAAATACTTTGCCTATTGTATAATGTAACTATTTATTAACCAGACTAGGCCCTAAAATAATAATAAAAATTTGCAGGCTATACTGTTTTCGTCGTAATTATTTAATTTAACATATAAGAAGTACAAGTTTTTAATATAAACTATTGTAACTGTCGTAATTTATTTCATTTTGTCAAAAGATATAGTACGATTTTTTGTCATTCCTAACAATATATTATCTGTGGATGCGGTTGTTGAATTTTGTAAGATATCTTCCTTACTCTGTAAAGAATGGTAGTCATTCATTTCCGCCCACGCCGGATCCGATTTGGCTATACGTTTTCTCTCTTTAAATTTAGTGTACAATAAAATAGTGACCATGACAAAAAATACTATAAACCCTAAACAACATCCTACTATCAACCCTGTGCGTCTATTTAAAATAGAAGATATTTTAAATCCTTTATTCGGTTTAATTTTCACATTCGAAATTTTTCTTATGGTATCAAAAGAAACACATTCACTTGCCGGTGATTGCGAGATCAGAGATGCTGCAAAATTGCGACTCATCTTTAAAGTGATATTGGATTCCAAATCTGTTCCGTTATATTCCCCTAATCCATCTTCTTCAAAATTTAATACGGGATTATCGTACATTGTTAGTACGCATACGATATAATTTATATTCGATTGTAGATTAGTTATCAGTGTTGACATTGAATATTTGTCTATATCTTTCAACTTAACCTGAAAATTAAATTTATAAATATATTGAACGTACTCTATAAAGTCATAACCATGATGTTGTTTCGAAGTAAATAAAAACGAATTGTACAAAACAATTGTAATAACATTTGTTTTATAGTGTGGGCATAAAAGAGAGTAATAGTCGTATCGTTACACGAACTTTTTAAATACTTTCAGTTACTATGAGATTGATTTTATCTTAATTAAATGAAAACGTAAATTAACAATTTCAAAATAGTGACTCTAAAGTAAGTATGTTCTTACAAATACGGTGAATATTTATTTGCGTAAATAAAAAATGCATAGAATTCTTTCTTTATCTATGACGGGCGAGGCTCACGCCTTAGCTCGCGTTAAAAAAACATTCATCGACATTATATATGTGAGTATAATGTATTAGGGAATTCAAACGAAACGATTTTCATATGAAAATGCTTTTAAACTAGGAGAAAAAGTATGTATGTATGTATTCAGCCCTTTTTAACGTCCCACTGCTGGGCACGGGCCTCCCTTCAATACGAGGGGGTTCTGACATAGTCTACCACGCTGGCCGAGTGCGCGTTGGCGGACTTCACATGACGTCTTTCGAAAACTTGCAAGGTTCTCTCAAATGTGCAGGTTTCCTCACGATGTTTTCTTTCAGCGTAAGGCAAGTGGTAATCGTGTTAGACATGATTCGCACATGAAAATATCAGAGGTGCGGAACCCGGGATTTGAACCCGCTTCACTTGGTTTTCTAAGCGAGCGCGTTATCACTGGGCTACCGCTGCCTTGCACTTGATAAAAAGTAAGAGCAATTAATAGTAAAATAGTAGAAATGCCTGTAGAATGCACATATATTATGTAGCTAATGTTATGTAATTTAAAATACTTACATCAGAATCTACGTTATCACTGTAGTACAATATTTTTAAAGCTTTTATTGCTGTGCGATTCCTTATTAACCATGAGACTAAAACAGAATTATCATTATGTTTTTCAACGGATAACTGGACAATTAAGGGAAAATCACATTTTTCTTTTGGATAGTCATCATTAAAACAAATAACTGAGTATGGTTTTATTATTTTAGGATGGTCTTGTATCCAAGTCCAAGTATTATTTTTTTGGCAACGACAAATAATGACATTATCTGAAATCAAATGGGTCTATTAAATTCATCGTAAACGATAAATATATTAAAATATCAGAGTACAAAATGTACCTACCTTTGATTGATATATTTTGAACATGATTTTCGATCGATGTGAGTAATTCCAAAGGTATAGTTTGAAGTTTATTGTGCTCTAAGTCTATTTGTGTTACTTTATTTAAATTATTAAATGCAGTAGCTGATAGGTATTTAATGTTGTTAAAAGATAGATTTAATACAGTGAGTTCTTTCAAATGAATTAAGTGTTCATTTATAATATTTTGCAGTTTATTATAAGAGAGATCCAGAAGTTTAAGATTATTTAAGTCTTCATCAAAAGATTCCATTGATTCTATATTATTATTGGATAGACACAAAGCATTCAATTTGATGAGACCGCGAAAATTGCTTGTCTTAAGATGAGTAATTCTATTGAAACTCAAATCTAAGTTTTCTAAAAATGACAATTTAGAAAACGGACTTATTGAAAACCGTCGGATTTGGTTAAATTTTAAATAAAGATGCTGTAAGTTAGTAAAGAAATCGAATGTTATATCTTCGATATTAGTTAAGTTAGTAGAACAGATATGTAATTCGTAGAAGCTTGTTGATATGGTGTTGTTGTATGGTTTATTATTTCCACTCCAAGTGATAGCGGGATTTTTACTAAGATCTATGTTTATTAGTGAACCTCCCACATTTCTATGAGATGTAAAGAAATCAAAATGTATGATATTATTGTATGAAATGTTGATATTTTGAATATTTGGAAAGCTTTCAAAAATAAACCCAGGCAAATTATCAAGTCTATTAAAACTGATGTCGAACAGTAACAATTCATCAAATACAACCTTTTTACTGCATGAAATTAATTGTATTTCATTTTTACGTAGTATCAAAGATTTTAATTTTATTAGTTTTTCAAAACCACTTATTTCTAATTTAGGTATTAAATTATCAGCGAAATCAATAGATTTTACTGAATGTAAGTTTTCGAATAAGTTATATGGAACGTAATCTAAAAAGTTATTACTTATATTAAATTCCGATACTGTATTATATGGACTGAAAATTGTTTCTGGAATATCATTTAGAATATTCTGTGCAATGTTTAAATTATATAGGTTTTTATTATTAACAAAACTGCCTTCTATAATTCTTTCAATATTACAGTGTTCTAAAAAAAGAGTTTCCAAAAGTGGAAGATTATAAAAGGCTTCAACGGGTAAATGATCTAAAATATTATATGACAAAGATAAATATTTTAAGCCTGGAATGTCAAGACATAGTAAATCGCTTGATTTTAAAGAATTATTTTTTAAAGACAGATATTTTAAGTTATTTAGACCTTGAAATGTTCCATTTTCTACCACCTCTATTTCACAGTTATCTAATAATAAAGAGCTTAAGGGTAAACCTTGTTGAAAAAGATTTTTATTTAAAATTTTTAAAGGATTAAAAGAAAGATTAATGCTTCTTAACTTTTTCAGCGAATCAAAGGCCATATCGAAAATGTAAACTATTCTATTATATGAAAGATCTAAGTCTTCTAATTCGCTTAAACCAAAAAATGTATAACTTGTAATATTTTTGATTTTATTATTATGCAAATCTAAATATCGTGCTGAACTTAAGCGTTGAAAAGAAAAATCATTAATAATTAATATTTCATTATGGCTCAACTCCAATCGAGTGAGATAAGTTAGATTATTAAATGTATTTTTCGATATGAATTTTAAGTGGTTATTTCTCAAGCTCAATTGATGCAATCTTTTCTGTGGCCCCAATACTATGTCATTTATTGAAGTTAGACGATTGAAATCCAATAAAAGTAAAAGTAATTTTGAATTTAATTTAGGTAAAATATCATTAATATCAACCAAATTGTTGTTATTTAAAGCGATATATTTTAAATGTGACATTTTTTCAAATGTTCCTGCTTCAATAAAATTTATTTTATTATGATTCAAATATATATCTTCTAAATATATAGAATTCATGAAAATATTTTTAGTTACGCTTTTGAGCCAATTATTATTCAGTTTTATCTCTTTAAGATTTATTAGTGTTACTAAAGTATCATTATTTAAATTACTAAAATTATTATTGTCTAATCTTAACTTTATTAAGTTTCTATTAGTCATGAAAATACTATGTGGCACTTGATTTAAATAGTTAAAATCTAATTGCAGTTCTTCTAAATTTTCTAAATCACTAAAGCTCTCACTGTTTATATTATTAATGCAATTTTTATCTAAGTGTATCACGCTAATTTTGCTAGAATTGGAAAAGGAATCTATTGGCACTTCAAGAATATTATTATCACTTAAAAATACTTTGCTAAGAGACGACATATTGCAAAACAAGCCATGAATATGGTGCAAATGATTATGACTTAAGTCTATAAATTCTAAGTTCTTGTTATTTTGAAAAAGATTTGTGTGTAATATTTTTATTTTATTATGGCTCAAATCTAATGATTTTAAATTGGTAAGTGAATGAAATGCTCGATGATGTATGTTTGTAATAAAATTGAAATGAAATGATAAAACCTGTAGGGACGGACTAAATTTAAGGCAGTCTTCTGAAATAAATTCAAAATTATTGGAGTTCAAATCTAGGTACTCTAATGATAATAGATAAAAATTATTAACAGATGCAAATGAAAAAATCTCGTTCCAAGCTAATTTAAGGGTTCGCAGATGTTTAAGATTTGATATAGAAACTATTGGAAATGAAGTCAGATTGTTTTCGCTTAGGTCTATTTCAGTCAGACTCAATTCTAAGCTTGTAAATGCTGTGTCAGATACACGTCGAATAATGTTTCCTTTAAGGTTTAATTTTGTTAATGGAAGTCCATAGAAGCTGTAGCTTGGAATTTCTTCTATATAATTTGAGATTAGTTCGAGGGACATTAACTTTAACATGCCAGCAAGTGCTTTTTGCGGAATAAACTTAATCTTGCTCGATAAAATACTTAATGTTTCAAGGCACTTTCTTAGTGGCATAAATGTTTCATCATCGACTTCTTTTATGTTAGTTCGTGAAATGTATATGTGTTTGATACAAGCGCCTTGCGGTATAAAATGTGGTCCCAAAGCTTCTTCGCTATCGTCGAGGTCGTAAATAGAAAACGAATGCACTTTTGTTATACTTTTTAGTACATTTTTTATATCCCTTATTGTTGTGTCTTGGCAATCGAGATATATAGCTGGAACACAAATGTGCATCTATTAATTTTAATGTGCTCCTAAATAAAAAATCAAAAAAATGTTGTCTTACCATCTTCAAATGAATAACACGAGCATTTATTATTTTGTATCAACTCGGAGCACTCCAGGGTATTTTGAGCTCGGTAAATTGGAGGTAAAAATAGAAGCAATGAAAAAAATTGGAAAACACCATTTTCGTTCCTCTTTGTTTCACAGCGAAAAACCCTTTTCATAATTACATTATTATTGTAATTTATTTTCTCATACTGCTGTCTTCATTGTTCGTATCTGAAACAAAAGAGCGTTGAAATAATTCAATACTGCATATTGTATTGTTCCTATATAGCTTTTAAATTTATTTTTATATTTATTAAGTAATTAAATACATGTAATTTCTTATTTATAGTGATTGTCTTTTCAAATGCTGAAATACGGTATTAATACTTCAAAATACGTTAAAAATTTGCTTAAACAATATTGTTTGAAAATACAAGAAGTGTAACTGAGATTGAAAATGGTGAATTAACAGCGAGCTTAAGCTGTCACTTAGAAAATAAAAGAATTATTAAAATAGTGCATTAAATAAATAACAATTAAATATTTCAAGTTAAAGAAATTTTATGTTGTGTATTTAATCGTGTGTATTCATTCACATGAACAGTATATGTTCACTCACAAGATTATTTTCGAATTCATATCAATTACACTAGCTACAATAAACATTTATTTTTGAAAATGCTTACCTAAAATTTCCTGCGTTTCGCGCTCGCCAATTAAAAACAAAGTTATCTTTTAGTAGTTAGGGTTCATTTTTGTGACGCAACTTCCCAAGGACCGAAGTGCGCCTGTCCTTGAATTGTAAGGGTTCACCACACGTAACCAGCGAAATTTTAATCGCAGCAAGTTTTTATCTAATACAAACTACTGAATGCTTTATCGCGCAACACAGAACGCCTGAGGTCATTAGAAAGCTCGACAGAAGACTGCCGCGGCGGCGCGCGCTGTGTAGGTCAACGCTGTTGTTGCGGCACCCCCGACCCACTATTATTATACTTTTATGACGAATCAGATTCTGCCAGTATCGCTATTTTTCGTATAAACACGATATACTCATCTTGCAAACGTAGCATCTTTGTATTTACGCGATATAGATACCATATAAAAGTTAAAATGTAAATATTTGCCAATATTTGTATATGGTTTTTGACATACTTAAGTTAATAGACTGTTAAATAAACACGTTGCTTAAAAAGAATTTGTTAATTTAAAATGTATTGATTAGTTTTAAATTGACTTAGGTAAATTGAATTCGTTTTTAATTTGATTTATACTATTTATGTTTTCAGATTCTAGTATGTTTCGTTTCTTTATTTTAAAAATGAATAATTCTTTGTTTCTAGGAAAATTCATATTGTGCTTAAAAATTCTTATTGCCAGCAGCAATGACGCAACGAGCTGGAACGCCAACTAAGTGGTACTTGTCGATTTGATTCGGAACCCAATGACGTCAACTTTGGAATTTTGTTCAACGAGAAAATATCGATTTTTGCATGCATAATTGCATAATTATTAATAAATTTTACTTAAAATTTAGTTATCAAATTTTAAATAGCACAAAAAATTTCTACCTCTTCTCTAAAAGAATTTTCAATAACAATGATTAGGTATGTACTTTATTTTAGGCGAAACCATAACAATATTAAAATAACCACATAATGCTTGATTAGCTCTTAGAAATTAACTTTTAAAATTAAAAAATATATTATATAAACTTAAAAATTGAGATGTAATCACTTTAAACAATACGAAAAGAAAAAAACGTAATTTCCCTTAAATATTAGAACCCATTTGTACTAATTTAGGTATGTAAGCTGTATAAAAATCCGAATCGCGATGACAGTGTAAAGCGAAGGTGTAAAGGCTTATAAAACATCCATGTTTTCACAGTTTAAGTTTGACGCTGCATTCGTGAAACTTGTAAGCAGAAAATCCAAGCAAGCGTTTCACCTACGCTTTTAGACACAAATCTAGGTCACAGAAACGCTAGCTATTCATTATCACCTGATAGATATTTGTCAGTATTATAGGACCATTTTAAATTATAGTAAAACTAGCAAAATCTGCGACTTCGCCCGCGATCAAACTACGAAAAAAAAACTTTTTCGCTACACATACTTTATTATTTGCAAAATTAAGTTTTATTATTTCTTAAAGATATATGGAAAACAAATTTAATTTTAGCGATCGTAACTCAAAATATCCAGTATCTTAAAAGATGTTAAACATATGTATATTCTGTAAATAAATTTTCATTTTAGTTATTTAGTAAGCTCCACTATGTATGCTGTATTTTTTACACATTTTCTACTCCATCTTTTCAAAGTTAGAGGAAGAGAGTAAAATGATAGAAATTGCATACAATGTTTACGACTTTAGATCATGTAATTTGGCTAATATGGTTTTTTTTATTTACTAACATACTAACAGGCTAACATTTCCGTAATTTTTGAAGACCCAATGCTATATACCTGAAGTTACAGTCTCTCTCCTTCTCCTTCTTTTTTAAGTTACATATATAAAGTGCCATTTTTATTTTGCTGTAGCTTTTTGCCCGCAGCTACACTCGCTTGGACTAAAAAAAATGCTCAATTTTAATTTCCATTGAATTTATATGTTATCATATCGAATATCTATAATATAATATATGTAATCTATTATATATTAATGGTCATTGCAAAGCAAACTTTCGGGAGGGATTAAATTCAAAGGCGTAGTCAGAAGTTATCAGTGGTAGTCGAGGTATGAATTCTGATTCCCCCCGAGCACATCCAGCAAACCCGGTGACCACTATGATGGTTAATGAATTACTCATAGTCTAATCCCGTTACATAGCTTAGGTGACTTTTTCATTACAGTTGTGCCAACTTTTAGAAAGAGGATATAGATAGCAGGATAGCTAGGTTCTCTTTTTCTCTCTCTCTCGCGCTCTAGGTCTATTATAGTTGTCACTGCTGTGGCCAGCCGAGAAGTTATGCATAATTTTCCTTTGGGTTTGGAACTTGACTTATGTTACTCTGTTTAAATATATTCAACAACTCCGACTTCACCGCCCAGTTTTACCTACTAAGGGGCTGAATAAAAAAAAATCTAAAATACGTGTTAACTTAATTGTATTGAAGAGCATTAATAACAACTTTTAAGTAATTTTGATTTTAAGCAATTTTTCCTCATATAAATAGCACGACCCTGTTTTACCCTTTTAAGGAATGAATTCCAAAAAAAAACTAATACATATATTTCTTATTTTTCATCTCAAAGCTAAATACCATTTTCCATGCATTTCGCGTTAAGAATAACAGAGTTTCATACAATATTTATCCCTTATTTTACCCTCTTTAGGGATGAACTTCGAAAAATTCTTAGCGTATGCCTACATTGTCCCTATAAGGAATATGTTCTCCAAATATCACGTGTCTCCGTCCATCGGTTTAGGCTGTGCGTTGATCGATCAGACAGTCAGTCAGGACAAAGCATTTTATGTATATACTATATAAGTATATAGATTTACTACTACTACTACTACTACTATTACTACTACTACTAACTGCCTCGGTGGTGTAGTGGCTAGCATGTACGGCTGCACACTCGGAGGTCCTAGGTTCGAGTCCCGGATCGGGCCAAGTTTAGTTATTGAGTCTTTCTGTATAGCAAGTCTCAGTAACAGCCCGGAGTTGGGAAGTTGGCGGCGTTTCAACCCCGTGCCTCGGAGAGCACGTAAAGCTGTCGGTCCTGCGCCTTAACTCTCACTGGTCGTGTCGAGCAGTCGTCACACCGGAGTATGAGAGTGACAGGAATAGAGAGTGCACGTTGTGTCTGCGCGTACACTTGTGCACTATAATATCTCCTGCGCAGTTGGCTAGTCTCAATGAGATTGGCCGCCGTGGCCGGAATCGGCTAGGAGAACATCATCATCATCATCATCATAGATTTAATGAATATTGTCATAAATTACTTTACTAAATATGCTGACTAAATTATAGGTAGATATAAAATTACGACGAATGAAGCAGTAACTATGCTCCAGAAAATACATTATAGCTACTTTTCTTGTATTAATTAGAATTTTTTATATAGGTAGTAAAAATGTTTGCAAACTTTATTATATTCAAAATATGAATTATAATTATGTCAAAATAAATCAAAGTGCTACATACACTTGAGACGCTATATATACGTTTGAAGAGGGAAAAGTAGTAGGATTTGTTTGAGCCAGAAAAACCATATTATTATAACGAGGATTGCCGAGTGCCGACTCAGCATTACGTCTTTAGTTATGAAATAACTGTATTTCTTTTTCATATAATCTTCCTGAGCTTTTGTTATGATGTCATTATTGTATTAAATAGAAGGTCACACAAGCATATACAAAAATGTATAACAAATTAAAAATATATGAAATTTGTGTCTTATCAACACTCATTTAAGTTTTTCTTGGCTTAGTTTGGGAAGCAAAATAATTTAAAGTTTACTCGCAACATTGCAAAAATGCACAATTTTGTTATTTGTGTGGTTTTTAGCATTATCCATAATGAATTTACAGGGGGGGCGAAAAATGTCCTGAATGGCTTAGAGAAAGGGATGGTAGGGCTATGACTTTCTTACTCGACTTAGCGGGGGAACTGCTGTGCCCCTAGAAACTATAAATAATAAAAAGAAAAATACAGTTTCTTAGCACAATTAAAAAAGTATTAGGAAAAATAAATTGAAAGATTACCATACCTATAACTTAGAAAAGAAAAAAATATTTCATTAAAAACTCTATATATGTAAGTGATAAATTCTACAATCTTTTGTTTTTCGTTTTTGCAAATAACGTGAATCACTAACATCAATTACAATGTCTCGATGGATATTTAGATTACCACAGATCATATAATACTATACTATTAGTAATACTAGACCAATAATAATAAATAATATAGAAACTAGTAAGACAATTAAGTCGCTCTTCATCCATATACGTACGTACCCACGTAGCCATGTTTAAGGTATCGTAAAGTCGAAAATAACTGTTCTGCTGCTGCTACACTTGGAATTGGGAGGGGCTTGAAGTGGGTTGTGTTTCACTCCCGTACCTCTGTGTTCACGTTCCACGTAAAACCGTTGAGCAGGATTACTGGTTGTGTCGTTCCACTGGAGTGTGAGAGTGACAGGAATAGAGAGTGCATTAGTGTATGTGCGTACACTTGTGCACAATAAAATAATATCTTCTCCGCAGGTAACTAGTGACCGCCGTGGCCGTGAAGGAAGACATCATATTTGACTGCTTGGCGTAGTGGTTTGATTATTATTTATTATTATATTATTTATTATTATTATATATTTTATGAGTATTTATCGTCGTCCTCATCAACCCTTGATTCTAAGAAACATAGTGGGGGCCGTTGAGTTCTTGGACAAATAAAAAAATAGTGTTTTATTCAATCTACAAACATTACACAATAAAAAAATATCTTTATTTATTTCTATAATTTAATATACAAGTAAAATAATAAAACTATGTCTTTAATTTTCATTTTACCTTTTAAATAGTGGCGATATATGATGTTATGTTCGACCTGGTATACATTTTTATTGTTGTGGTTCAGATTACCTGAAAGGTTAAGAGGATTAAATATGAAATCAATTTACGTGTGAATTTTCAGAAGCCGCAAACTTGATCGTTTCGTTTGTTTGAAAAGGGGTTAAGAGTATGAGAACAATATGATGTTGAACATTACTATTACGTATTTCAATTTGTAATTTTAATATTTATTTAGCTTAAATATCAGATATGCAAAATTAGATATCTATATATTTAACTAGGTGTGTAAGGTCTTTTGAAAAATCATATTTAATAGGGATGAAAGCTTGCACGACAGAGAGTTCGTTAATTTTCAAATGATTGTGATTCATCCCCAATCACGTCGTCACGTCGCCGCTGCTAAGACAACACGAGACAATTGATCAATTAAATCTTACACAAAGACATATTTTAACCAATGGCATTCCACCTTTTTTTTAACGCAAGGAAATTATTTACGCATACCACTTGCGACATATGTACAGGTGGCTGGTGGTATGTGGGTCTAAAACGACACAACCTAACGGAACCTCTCCCGTCTTAATAGGGCATCACAGGATCACTTACGCACATAATCACGACGCCCCAATGCCTTGGCTGCCGATGCAAATCAAAGCACCATGGAGTTGCTCCCTTGGTCCCACCCTCCCTTCTCCCGACAAGGTATGTAAAAACAAGCATTTATGTAATTAGGCTTGACTGCTTATAATTAAAAATCAGATGTTTAATCGTATTTGGGATCCTTTCTCTTATTCTTTAAGGAAGTATATAGAAAAGTAATTCCCATCAAGCACGCTGCTGGTATAACAATAAATTGTAATGGTGCCATAGTTAAACATTAACAAATACGCAAACAAAGTCGCAGCAGGCAGGTAAGTGCTTAATATTGTTGACTATGGCGCATGACACTTATCCTCTAAGGATTGGGAGCTTATTTTAAAAGCCTTATTTTCTACGTTTAAAGTTGTTGAGAGTTTTCAATTTTTTTGTATAACTATTTAATTTATTTTATGCATATGAAGCGCTTTTTGAAATATTAGGAAATATTAGTACAACGTCTTAATTAATAGAGTCTTTGTGATCTACAGACTTAAATTGCCATCAATCTTTTAAATAAAACTATCTTCTCATATATTTTGCGGATTTACTTTGATTTTCTGTAACAAGTATATAATGACCTTCGAGATGTCTAAAATCTTAGTCTCTCCCGTGACCATGAATTCTGTAAAGCACTCGAAAGGTCGGGAATCAAAAATCGAAATAAATCCGCGAAAAATCCGAAAAGATAGTTTTATTTAAAATGTCAAATATTCGCGTAAATCTAAGAACGTATTTCCATCAGTCTTTAATAAGCTTTTTTTATTACGTTCTAATATATGTACAATAAACTGATTTATTACTTTGAGTTAAAGGTTGTATTGCGCTTTGCGATTGTATTGTATAAAAAAACTTTTCTTAGAAAAATATTTTTACAATTTCATACATTTCTTTTTCAACAGTACTTTCATTGTTAATCTGCCTAAACTTGGTTGTTGAAGTTGACAAGAGTTCCACACGAGTATGCAAAAGTTGATATGTAAGCACTGTCACGGTCCCGGTATTAAAGCTGTACTACGTGGCATAAATTTCCCCGAAGAATTTGAGTATTAAGTGGGGTTTTATTTGTTATGACACGCGTTAAAGGGACCCTTTCAGTCTTTGTCTATTTATGCCGGAATACGTTTTCGGATAATCCTTTTCAATTCGTCATCGAACACGAGCTGCTTCGATTAGGAAAATCCACATACAGTCGACGTGATAGCGCATCTGTTATAATATACCACACGTTGGTGTATACATACATTAAGAACATTGCACTAATTTTAGCTAACCAGTACAGTAATATGGAATTATATATTCTATACGTTAGGGATAGTAAAAAGAAAAAGTATTAAGTACAGCAAATAAAAAAACTGCTAAAATATAATCTATGTATTTTAGAAGTGTTTTCAGATTCGATTTCTGCTCAAAACGGTTTAAAGTAAATATTTTTTGTTAATATTCTATATCTTGAATCATATAAAAACCTACGATTTTTTTTTAAATATCATCTTTATGATAGGTAATAAACATAATTTGTTTTGATATATAAATAACACATAGCATTTTAAATATTATTTACATTTTATTTCCGTTTGATAGTTACAAAGTTATATAAACGTACATTTCTATTGAAACCAATCTGTTGATTGCTTTGCGGTTTATTGAATCGATTTCATTCTCTCTTTTTGTATAAATGTGTGAATATGTAGCAAATTTTATTATTGTAAATGAATCCCTTTTTGATAGAGGTACTTAGCATCACTTTGCCGAAGCCATGAATATTCTAATAAATCAATTTGCTTGTTATATTGTTATTACATAAAAATTGATATGGGAGTCGCAAAAACAAAATATCTCCATTTTATTTCGAAATAAATCCTCTTAAGACTGAATAAAAATAAAACAAGCCAATACCCCTATCGAAAAAAGAATTATATCAAAAAAATTGTTCTGATACAACATTATTAATAAATATTTCTCGTTTAATATTTACATGCTGATATAGATAATTTATAATATTAAGGAGTAGAATAATATTACGATACTTTGTTCAAATATAGTCTAAAGATAAATGATGTGAAAAAAATGTATGAGCATTTGTATCTATTATAAAATAAGACCAATCTCATTGTATTCTCGTTGTAGTAGAGTCACGTTAAAGTTGTAATTCTGCTAGGGGTGATTGCGGAGCTCGTAAAATCGCTTTGTTTTGTCGGCCACAATCTGTAACCATGAAATGAGTTTTACTTTATCCATTAACACACACGTCACATACATAAACTATTCAATACGGTTTATAAGCTTCACCATTTTTTCAATTTTTGATATTTTAATAATATCATGTTGTATATTTTATGAAAGATTACATGTAAATGATTGAAGTAGTAGTATAAAAAACTAACGGTTTGATGATTTTTGTCAGTTGGTCTGTTTATTTTTTAATAGCAAATAATTCAGCAATGAGACATGCATTCACTTGGACGACGTTGACGATGTAATTTTCATTTCATACTGTTAAGCTTGAGCTTACGTGCTCCGATATAAATTGGGAACTTAACACAAACACAAAATGGGCGGTACCACAGGCAGGAGCTTCTATATATTATTATTGTAAATATTACTGCTCGTGTTAGTAACTTAGATATGAATATGAGATGAAATACATTTATTATATTATTTATTATATGAAACTATGATAAAAATACTGACAATTACAATTTAATAATTATACAATATTATATAAATGTTTTCATCTCTCGCATAGTATTATAGTTCAGAAGTCGTACCGTGGCACATTTTGACGAAACTGAAAATTGAGAAGAGGGTGTCAGGTTCGATCTTCATATAGAGCAAAGGTTGGTTTCGATTTCATAGAAGTTAATGCTAGTCAGGTTAAATTATACAAGGAATCTCTACCGAAACGTGTATATAGGCTCTTTTAGAAGAGACCGCACCAATGTATCCCATCCAGTAGATTAGAAATAAATCCACAGATCTCGTGTCTGCCACGACCTTAGTGTACGTTGAAAATGAATCTGCCAAATGAACTGAATTAAATTTTTAACATATTAATTACTAGCAGAATAACCGATTTTGCCCGCGTTCAGACTATAAAAAAGTATTTGGATGCATAAAGATATATTTATCTATACATATAATAAAACTGTAGAGGTCGAATGTCCGTACATAGAAAAAATATGCTAAAAACCGTGTCAGGGGGATGTAAGAAGAGAAATAGAACAAATCTAGATTTTTTGTTTGTCTGCCTGTTTGTACGGGCTAATCTCCGAAACTGTTAGACTGATTTATATAAATGTTTGTTTGTTTTTTAAAGAGAAAAGGGAAGGAGAGGAGAGGAGCGGCGAGGGGATGCGAGGAGAGGAGAGGACAGGCGAAGAAGACAAGCGCAGTAGTTGTCAGTACACAAACTTAGTTAAAATGTATTCAGTACTTTTTTCGTGAAACGCGCACACCCAAACAGTCAAACAGATATACAGAAAACAGACAAACAGAATTTTTTTTTCGTAATCATTGTTTTGGGGTCTGTAGGACACAATACGTTACAGTCATTGTTTTGAAAAAATATTTCACGTATAAATTTTTTAGCTTAGTTACTATTTATAAAATGTATAAATATTAGTTAGTTATTAGTTTAAATACATATTTATTTACTCATAAAAAATCACTACGGTTCAAAAACAAAATCATGCTCCAAAACATTTATTCACTGTTATTATCGCGCTCACGCACTCTCAGTTCTCACTCAGCGTCACAAAGTGATTTGAACCTCCAATATTTTTTTAAATGTAGTCCGAAGTCGTATCCCTGGGGTTTTTTTTATTTTTTCGATATCTCATTTCATTTCGAGATATGATTTTTTTTCTGACCAAAACCGAGCGAAAAGCGACCGCATTTTTCACATTTTTTCGATTTAAAAAAAAGCCTTTAAGTGTTTTCAAATTTTTTTTTTGCATTTTGTAGCCCTCATTCACGCGCATCTTTTAACATCCCAATCAACCCCGTAGTCCCAAAATCCACGACACCAGGGCGATGTCGCACTTTCGCTGAAAATCGGGCCTATACTGAAGCGACAAAAAAAACATTTTCAATGTTAAAATAAGGATAGAAGGACAGGCATAATCTTATAAGAGTTTTATTTACTTTGAGACACGGAAACCTAATATTAAGTCACTTGTTATAACTTGTGTCGCACTCTAGTTATATGAAAGAATTAGTTCTAGGAAAGATGATTGTGGGACTCTTCTTTAGCGGGGCCGCCTTGTTGGACACAATCGGAATGCGGGCGTGTCCCACCACCAAATGAGCTAACTTTACTCATTAATACTCACGTTATTGCCATTAACATCGTCCCCGGAATGTGTATCCACTTAGAGTCTGATAATAGCCACTTGCATAATGAAATCTAGGTTCTTGCAAAACATTTATGTTCTAAGGAATATGTATTTAAAAGTTTTATATTTTGTGTAACTGTTTAATAATCTGTCATTATTTTATGTAAATAATAACTAAAGAATAATATCTTAACCTATAAAATGCTAAATGGTGCCTTATTTTATATGTACAATGTTTATATGTGTGTATGTATGTATGTATTTATAAGATTGTTAGCACCCCTTCCATCTTTCTTCCTCTCTACCCAAAGGTTGCCTAGAATAAGATCGCTTTCTAACGAAGGCCGCCTATTGTACTATTTCTCTTTAATCTGTTTCAACTATGTGATGTAAAATATTGGTGTGCAATAAAGAATATTTTATTTAATTTAATTTTCTGTTTCTTTATCTAATCTATGATAAGTATCGCGTTCCAATACTTAATATCCCGATATGGAAATACCAAAAGCAGTATACGGAGAGCGTTATTCTCGTATTTTTCGCTTGTAAAATTGTGCAAAAAATCCATAAAATACACTTATACTTAACAATAATATATGCTTTTTACTGTAAGCCCTGATATTATGTTAATTATTAAAATGTTATATTCAAAACAATAAAAACGTATATTATTTTAGAAGTTCTCGCGACAATATGAATGAATCTTTGTCGTACTTGTGATAATAACATTATAATGCAGCGTTGCAGCTTAAACTGGGATTTAAATTTGCGGTTCTTAAAAGCATTTCGGTGGCCATTCTCACTCTATTCAAACTTTACTGTATGCCGTATCTATCTGGCACAATTAAAGCTAGCCGCGTATGATGTATAACATTTGTAGCAATACTCTTAACCAAATTTTATGTACTTTGAAAGTTTCTTTATTTATCCAATTATATTTTTTGTATTATATTCATATTTTAAAGCTTTTACTTATTTTAATTAGTATTTTTTATATTAATTTGACAAATAAAAATAATTAAGTATTACTTAATAACATCTTTCTACAAACATATTCTGAAGTTTCTATGCATTTTTTTTCCTTATTTCCGAAACGTGAAACATTTTTCTTAATTGCAATTATGTAATAAGTTTTGTTCAAATTTAAAATAAGCGATTAATAAATAAAATGGAGCCTTAGTTACAGATCTTTAAACAAAATTGGGTTATCCATGGATCCGTTCACCTGTAATTATTGTTCTTTTTTCATTTATATATATTAGGGTGTGCCAAAAAACGACGATATTTTTTTTCTTCGCTCTCCCCCCAAAATATCTCAGAGAATGTCCCAACAAAGCTCCTGTTAAAAGCGGAGCTTAAAATTCCAATTCTAAGAGGTTCTCCATCGAATTTTAAATTTTCCCATACAAATTACATGGAAAACATGGTTTTTATTACTTTTTTGTCCTGCAAACTGTCACGAAAATATTTTTCAAAAAGTGAATGAATGGACCTTTTTTAGTATTAAATTTACTACAAAAAGTTCCATTGAGTCGAATTTCTATCTTCAATATTTGATTTGTTATATAGCTTTGAAGTTCAAATTTACGGTTTTTTGCATTTTTTAGCTAAACTATAAGAGTTAGAGAAAAATGTTAAATGAAAAATTTGTAGTACGTTTAAAATCCTATAAAAAAGTTTTTGTCAACTGTTTCATATCATCAATAACAACATAGTTACAGGCTCACGAATATCTATTTTTTCAAACTTTTGCTTTGAGCGATATATATAGAGCACCTACTAAATAAATATATTTATTTTTGAAGCAGATGCAAAATGTAAGATAAAGTATATATTTAATAATATGATTTTTGACAGACTACTTTGTTGTTGTTACGATAAATATTCAGTATGGAAGTAATACACAGACTGTATATATTTTATTTCATTATTATTTATATAAAAAAGGAAAAAATAAGGTATACATACAATTACTTTAATTATATATTTTACTTGGTTAATTTTATAATAAACATATTTAATGAAAGAATATTTACTCTCATGTAACGTTTGTACTTAAATGTTTATTTTTTGTCAGTGTGTGGCGCTGAATACTACCAACTAAATCTGGCTGAAAATTTTACTACAATGCAAACTACAGTTCTGGTAGCTTAGCTTCAGTATTTGCATTGACTTTCTCGAGCCATGTCGGTGGCAAACAAAAAATTTCAACCATTTTACTTTTTTAAATGTTAAAAAAGTATATTCATTATGTACATATTTTTATAGTATATACAAAAAATATTCATAATACACACGGTTTTTATGAAAAAACTGTTTTAAGGCTTGATCATGGTATATTTTAAAAATATCGCAACAGTCAAAAAAATATACATACAATATACATATATATTAGAATTTTCATTCGAGTCTGTTATTACGCTATGAATTCTATAGAAAAAAATGCTAATTTCTTACGAGGCTTGCATTTATGAAATTAATATAATACATCTATGAAATTTCCTGTAGCGTTAAACTTTAAAATGTTGCAATAAATAATCACTCGCGTGCGCGAGGGAAACACTTATGCATATTTTTATTTTTTTAAATTATTCGTGTAAATAACTAAAAGGTAAAAACGTAGCAGCAGGTACTATAAATATATATATATATCAATCGCCATATATGAGCAGCAAAGCATAGTTACATTTAATATAGGAATATGTAATATTATGTGCCTTTTTTATATCGTAGGTGTTGCAAAAGAATTTTCAATTTGAAGTATCTATCGATATTTTAAAATTCTCGTCTGAAATCCAGTCTGCTTTAGCCCATATGTCTCATGAATTATTCAAGCACGGCGGCGGCCTGTCCCGCCCGCTGACATATATGTGTGTTATGTCGGTCTCACTCACCGGGGACAACAAGAGCAAGCTGCCTATCCATATATATTTCATACTCTACCTAATTCACTGTACAGTGTACAATACAGGTGTAAAAATCCTGTCATCTTGACATAATTCATATAATATTCTTTAATGTACAAAAAAGTTATACAAAATATTATACAGAAAGTGACGTGGACAAAGGTGGACTGGAAGAGATCTCATGAAGAGATATTAAGAGTTTTTCTTCTAGTCAACCCATGTATATGGAAAATAGTGTTAAATAGCGGGGCAGAAGGAGAAAGTGTAAAGAAACAATAGGAAAGTATATAAGTATAAAAGCTTAAATGAAACAAAAATAAATACAATATAAATAGGTACATAATAATAAATACACATATACAATATACATACATACATGTACATACTATAATTACATACATAAAATTCTTATCTATTTTTTTTTATAAGCCATTCAGACTTCTACAGTGCCAAAATTTATTAGAGTTTTGTTTATGTATAATATATTAATAAAAAAATATATATTATAAAAATTAAAAAAAAAACTCCTATAAAAGCTAACTAAAATATTCAAAACAAGTTGACGAAGGAATATAGCATTATATCGGAGACATACACGTTTTATCATTGCCGCAAGATGTATAATGTAGGTACATAATGTGTACAATATACACAATAGTACATAATTATTTTATAGACTAATAAACCCATTACCCTCCTTTGCGTTGCGCAGTCGGGTAAAAACAAGACATTTTGCTGTTTTTATAGATATGTAAAATATTTTTTATACTATATGTACATAATAATATCACACATATTATTATGTACATATAGTATAAAAATTTTTGCTTATTACTTCTTTACGCTGAAATCGCTGGATTGATTTGGATGGAATTTAGATAGATCTAGTGTAAGACATAGGCTATTACATATGACATAGATATATTATTGTTAGGCACCGAGGGGCGCACCTTTTTTTTTTAACGTTGGGAAATGCATTTACGCACGACGTGTGGGACTCACCGGCGTAATACAGCCAGTACTACCCTCTAAAACCCAACAAAACCTTCCCCCGTCTTAATGGGGCGTCGCAGGATCGCTTACGCATTCAACTACGACACCCCGACGGCAGGTCTGCCGAAGCAGACCACCACAACCATGGGGTTGCTCCAAGGTCCACTCTGCTATCAGAGAAGTACCAGGAGCAACCCGCATGGTACACCTCCCTCCGAAGAGGGCTACCTCCCACCGCCCACCGAAGTGAGCCACCTCCCTGTGCGTTTCTTAGCTTCGCACCCGGTTGGATTGCCGGGCACTACTGAGCCCCCTCACCACGACAAGGTGAACGCACGTTGGGGGGAGGGGGGGGGGGTGTGCGAGGTCCGCACCTGAGTTATGCAACGATAAGTCGCAAATTCTTTTTATATACAGAACTTGTCCTACTTCTGTGATACACATTGCGCCGGTTACTAATATTTTCAGCGTTTGTAACTTATCTTGTATGAGAATATAATAAAGTGCTATTCATTAACGCAAACATTCTCGGAGAAACTAGATACTAGGTTTACTTTGCAATGTCTCCTATGTACATAGCCACTGAGGTAAATATATATCTTCTTGTCAATTCAGTCAATATATTAAATACAGTATACATTTAATGTAAAATGTTCAAGAATATTATAAATATTCGTGAGCTCTCCACATCATAAGACATTGAATAGTTTTACTGAGTGCTATAAAAGTAAATATTGGCTTTAATTTGTTCATTTGAAATAACTGAGGCACAAATCAGAATGAAAGGAACCCACTCTCAGTGAATTCGTTTGCCAGAAATATTTCAAATGAATAGAATCGAAACGAGGTAGACGACAAAATGCGGGCAATCAATCAGTCGGTTAGGTGTTAGCTTCCTTCTTATCACACTATTCGAAAGGGCGGAACCCTTGAATGTATTAAAGGGAAACAAGGGTCTACATGTGATCGAATTAATCTGAATAATATTTGATATTACGTTATATAAATCTTACAAACATGTCATCACTTGACACTCTCAAATACGTTTGTCAAATATTTATCAAACCTATGTACTGTGTTTTTTTGTCGAACAATTAAACATTATTATCAAACGCGTAGTTTATTTGTCAAATTAAACATTCAACAAGGTTTGAGCGTTCAAATTTTTAGGCTAACACGTAACCTAAATTTCATAAATATTATTTGAACATCTCTTTATTCTACTAATGTTAACGAATATATCATACTAAAAACGTTATAAGGGTATGGAATAACCATTTAATAAACATTAATTAAAATAGTTCTTTTTTGAAAATCATTTACAATCAACTTTTCAACTGTAAAATTACTAGAGTTATTATCGGGGTCGTCAAATTGATAGACAAGTGTTTGGATTATTTTCATAAAAAATCTATTATTTGTGAACTAAATGAAATTACTATATATTATCACAAGTCTGTCCAGCAAGCGCAGCCTAACAATTATAAAAAATAAAAGCAGTGAAACTTAAAAAAATCCTATATTATAACTCTCTATATATCTACAAGAATTTTTTAAAACTAATTCGAATATCATTTTAATTTGTTTTTCATTGAGCAGGTGACTGATGGGTAACATGTTTAAGGGTTCATATAATACAGTTCGTAACGCGCTAAGCATATTTGGTAGTTAGTACGAAGCTCGGACGATCTTTATAGGCGAAAACTTTGTCAGAGCTCGTTGAAAAGCTTGCAGGGTAAAGCGCATTACATAAAGGAACTTTTTACTTTTTTGGTGTCATACATAAAACATAATATGCTTTATAACTGCTTTGAACTGGTTTTAAATTGACTTATTAAATCGATACTAAATCGATTTTATGATTTTTTTTAATGAGTAGATTACCTCAAAGGTCCCATGTAAATTTTAAAAAATATTCACCTATCAGTAGACTTTTCAAGTGTACCTTTTTAATTAAAAGGTAGTTTTGTGGTAGTTTAGAATTCAAAATTTCCATTTTCATACATATATGTAGTATGGATTTTACTCGAAGCTTAACTTACGTTTTAAACGCAAGAAATTCAAGTGAAAAAATCATACATGGTTATTTTATTTAGAGTAGATACTTTAATGTAACATGAAACTTGATGTGAGAGGTATTTTCTAGATATATTGAGTTTTTGAGAGTTGTTTTCAAAATAAAATATACAAAATAGTAAGCATTTTTTTGGTTTCATATGGACGTATGAAATTACCTAGCAGTTGTATGTTTATTTTATACTATATATATATATATATATATATATATATATATATATATATATATATACACATACATATATACAATTTATAATTATTACTTGTACCGACTATAGTTGCAAAGATTACGAGTAACTGTAAAAATCTGTTTGGTTTTGTAAAATTTTTTAGTATTACATGACAATTTAATACACATGACATTTTAAATAAAACTATCTTTTTGGATTATTTCGTGGATTTATTTTGATTTTTGGTTCCCGACGTTTCGAATGCTTAACAGCTGACATGGTCACGGGAGAGACTAAGGTTTTAAAATTTATATTAAAAACTCAACCGAATTGAGTACCTACCATTATGTATATTAAAAATCATTTTAACACAATATTACCTGTTGTATTAAAAAGTTAATAAGGCTGTTTTAATCGAATTTTGTTTAGTTCAAATTATTTACTTGTTTCACAATTGTTTAACATAAAATTCTTGGATGGAAATTGGAACAATGGAAATGTTACTTAAATGTATAAGTTTTATCCAACAACTTACATAACTTTTAATTTTATTGAAGCACTTCTTTATAAAAGGAATTAATTTATTAATATTTAACTACCATTTCATTACTGAAAGACCATACTATTTGGTAAATTACTGATATCGACAAGTTTCATAAAATACGATTAAATTGGTAACCATAAGAGCCATACTGTAACGATTCTATTATAATATTAGTTCACATTTTGATTAATGTTTTTCAGTCACGCTACAATTTGCTACAGATTAAGGTTACTAGATAAATTCATTATGGGTATAAAAAATAAAATCTAGTGTATTCAAGTAATGTAACTTTCGTGGAATCTTGGTTTTAGTTGAGGTAAATGACTAGCATGAACATGTTTATTTTAAAATATTAAGTTATTCTATACTTGTTTCATGAGAATGAGTATTTCACTGTAGAGAAATAACAGTTTATAAATATTTTTTCATACTATATAAAAAAGTACGAAAATGATATTTTTTTATACTCTATAGTAAAAACTGTTTTTTTACGTTTAGAATTATTATTATCTATATATAGCTACTCATCTGAATGAATACGGCATTTTATTTTCGGCCAGGATAATACAGCTTGAGCTTATCATTCTAAGGGCTTCCATTTATAATGGGGTCATATCAAGTGACATTATAATTGATATGTTGCCAGATACAATATTGAATATAATATTTTCTTTACACAATACGAGTCCTCGATAAAGTAGGCTAGAAATAAAAAAAATGACACTATTTTCCTCCGGATTTTTTCATTCTTAGCCACATTTAATTCAGCCAAGAATAATTTTTCCTTGTTATCCTTTCAAGAAATGCTTTGTGATGTGATGCCTTCGTTAAACCAAGCGTTTTAAAAATTTTGTTAAAAATGTTTCAACTGCCCCCGGCCCACCCTATTTACAACCTTGCGGAAGGAAATCATACCGACTAATACTTTTTATTATCAAGTAATCATAATAATATCTAATTTAAACTCTAACTAAGAATAATAGTTTTTATTAAAGAAAGGAATACGTTTATGCAATTACAGATTAATAACAAAGAAAAGACAGTAAGTAGTAACAATTACAGTAATCATAAATGGTTTAGTTTGTATACTCCAAGATATACGGGCGGATAATCCCGAGTGGCGTGTGAGGCTTACATTGTTATATATGAGAGCATTCAATAGCCAATTTACGGACTTCAAATAGGTATTTGTTAATTTTTAATTTATTATTTGCTAATTTCTATAAAATATTATATTTAACAATAGATTATATTTTACACTAGCGACTCACCCTCGCTTCGCTCAGGTTTCGTCCCTAGCTTGATTCCCCATACAAACTTTTATCCCCATTTTCACCCCCACCTTTCACACCTTTTCACTTTTCACCAACAAATGATTGGATAGGAGATGATTTCCGGCATAAAAAGTATCCTATCCTTGTCCTAGTATTTCACAGGGCTCAAACTATCTTCTTACCAAATTTCATCTAAATCGGTTCAGTAGATCCAGAGATTATCCCCTACAACGTCACAATCTCACAAACTTTACTTCTTTATAATATTAGTATAAATTCTCCAATGTTATTTGTAATGAGTACATTCTAATGAAATAATAATATAATCATAGGTACGGCCGGCATCATAACAATAATATTTCCAACATAGTGTAGGAATATTAATATGTTACATATAAATTAAATTATAAAATAAAAACTTTTTTTTTTAATTGTTCTATTCTATATTTGAAACTTGATTTAAATAATTTTTATATACCTTCATGTATTAGACATATACAAATAGGATTGTAGTGGAAACAAATAATAAAAACTAAGTTTAAGGCTTTATAAATTTTTTAAAATACACTATCTTTATCCCATCCTTGGTACATCAATATTAAAGAGTTAGCCATAAAACGAATTTAGACGAACTGATGTTTATTGTTTACCTTTAATAATTTAGATTGATAAGTAACATGAATAAATCATTAAAGCCTAACCATTTGGAACCTAACAATTAAATATTGAACAAATTTTCGATCACAATGTGAAGTGAAAACATTAGGTAGACAGCATCCCTGCGGCATCAGGACCGTGTGATTTGAATCTAATGACTTGTTAGATAGAATCTAACGACTCTAGTTAGATTTGCTTTGAGAATATTTGTTTGAAGCTTGCAAAAAGATTTTTAACTACAGTGGTTTAAAAGTGGGTAAGGTAAGATATTATCCACCGACACTTACAATAAAGAACCAACTTGTATTTATTTTTTAATCTCCACTCCGCCAAGTTTTCTAAGGCAATCTATTTTTTAGATAAAATATAACTTTTGTTTTACTATCCTTAAAAATACTTTTTTCTATTTTTTATTTTACTTAATTACACCTAAAGGCAGGTTAATTATATTCTCAATACCACCTGAGTGGTCTATATCTGAAGCCGGGCGCAAAGTGAAAAAGATTGAAGATAACGCATTGGGTGGAAGCCCACCTTGGTTGGCGGTTAGCCATGCGGGTTGCTCCTGGTACTTTGATAGCAAAGGGGACTGTTGGAGCAACTATGAGGTTTACTTCGACAGATCTGCCGTCAGAGCTTCGTGACTCGTGGTTGAGTGGGTAAGCGATCCTGCGACGCCCATTGAAACGAGGGAGGTTCCGTTGGTCATTAGTGGGTAGTACTGGCTTTGCCGGCGAGTCTCACATAACCACCTGTATGTATGCAGGTGGTTTTCCCAACGTTAAAAACAAGATTAATTATATTCTAGAATATATCCTTAATATTGCCATAATGCGGATATAATTATAATAACCGAAAACATTGCAGATTAATCTTTGTCTTATAGTTCCTGAGACCACTTAACAATCCCATTTCAACTCTGCATATTATGTTTATGTAGTATACAGACGCTTATTTATGATGTGCTTGCTGTTAGTGTTTCTTAAGTGCACTTTATTAATGTTAAAATTTCTCATGGGAATTATACACTTCAGTGAACTGTAAGTTTAAATGGAAATAATTATTATAATAGCGATTATAGCGATTATTACATAAATATAATATTGGCTCAGTGGATGATGGACGGTGGTTCGATTCTTGGAACTGGTGAATTTATAGAGACTTTATGCTTGGCTAAGTAATCTATCTATCTCTAATGGCGGTACTCAATCTATACTAATATTATAAAGAGGTAAAGTTTGTGAAGTTGTGAGTTTGAGGGGATAATCTCTGGATCTACTGAACTGGTTTAGATGAAAGGTAAGAAGATAGTTTGAGACCTTGAGAAAGACATATGATACTTTTTATCCCGGACATCATCCCTTAAGTGGGTGAAAATGGGGATGAAATTTGTATTGGGAAGCAACCTGGGGACGAAACGAGCGAAGCGAGGGTGAGTCGCTAGTATATAATAATTACTAAAGATAGATTGACAAACACTTCATACAAATTATACATTCCTACCGTTGTATTCTGCTTATTGTATTATCTAGGCAGTATTTTCTTCGAGATCAACTTTAGTTTGCACAAATTTTTCGCTCATTATAAGTGACCAGTATTTAATTTTGATTATAAGACCCAAAGCAGTATGTAAGAATATTATTATTTACTTTATGTAAGAATAATATTAAAGCATAGAAACGGTAATGCTTTTATTTTTTATTTTTGTACTCTGCCCAGCTTATGCCAGCTGAGCCAATTAACACTTGTCAATCAAGATACCCTTATATACTAATAAATTATTTAAATATGTGTCAGTTGTAGCCCAGTGGTAATGACATCATGAGGAAACCTGCATTTCTAAGAGAACCTAGCAAGTTTCCGAAAGACTAAAGTCTGCTAACCCGCACTTGACCATCTTATGGTCTATGGCCTAAGTCGTATTGAAGGGAAGTCCGTGCCTAGCAGCGGGTCGTTTAAAACGCCTAAATACAAACATAATACTCATACTATGTAATATATATATATATACACTTAGTTTTTTTAAATTATTTATAAATGAAAAGAATAAGTTCGGCGTGATATGTGGTATTGTGGAAACGAAGGACATACTTACAAACCTATAAAAGAATTAACACGTGTATTCATTTATATATTTATTTATATTTAATATTTATTAAAAAAACTTATATCTAAAAGAATGTTTTCAAAGAGAGAGTATTATTTATTCTTAAGTTGTTTGCTATCTGGTGTTTCTACAGTGCACTTTATGACGTTAGAACTTCTCATGCCAATTATTCACATCACTTCACGACGAGCTTGATGCGCTTGGCTGACTCGTTTTAATATTTACACTTAGGTATACTATATAATAATATAACTTTGTAAAATACAGTTTACGCAATAGGACTGTGCAAATAAAACTAGTAAAATAAGTACTTACATTTTAAGTAATCTTATTCTTATCCTTGCTTCGATTGGGTGCTTAACAGTTGTGTATGTGTTACTTCAGGTAATGTCTATCTGTGTATCATCTATATCCGTGCAGCTGTTTTAGCTTGAAAGAGAAACAAACATACAGACACAAATTATCGCATTTACAATAGTAGTCAGATATAAATATAATTCAATATTTTAAAATCAGAAATATTTTTATTAAAACCAAATTGATGAACTATATTCAGTTTGGGCTACTTGTAATCTGGTAAACTTATTTATGAGTGTAATAACGAATGGAGAGTTTTCACTTCGCCCCTTTACGCTGATATCATCAATACGAGTTATAGGGCTTCCTCACCAGATTTAAGGGTTAAAATTTATCTCTGCTAATAAATTACGATACGCTTACGTTGAACCTTGCTTAAACAAACACGATGCTCGCACCATATTTTTCATTCTGCCAGGCGCTTTAAGATAACTAGATGCACTCTATAATATAATGTAGTGGAAATAAAAGTTATAATCAAACTTATTTACGTCTGCTTGTCAGCTCGTCTGTCGTACTTTTAAAATAATACAACTTTTGAATCGCAACACTGCCGTTTAATTTTTGTTAGAATATGTACGATCAATGATCAAACAAATGGTGTAATCCAAACCCGTCTTGTGAAAAGTAAATTTTTGGTTTGGTTTGGTTGGTGGGAACCTAAAATCAAAATAAATCCGCGAAAAAATCCGAAAAGATAGTTTTATTTCAAATTTCAAATATTTAAATTGTTCCTCTTTTAAAAAGGGAATGTATACCTATCTATTTGTAACATCGTTCCTAAACTATTCATACCTATTCATGTTATTGATTTTTCTCATGCGTGATGGTGAAACGTTGTGTGCAAGACCGCAAAGGTTTCTGACATAGTACTGTACTATTAATGTACGATAGCGTACTAGTTGTATGGGATAATTTAAGATTTATTAGTCTCAATACAACAGCTACAAGTAGATTTTTAAGTGTTAATACTATATCTGAGCGTGTATGTATGAATGCCACTTAACACCTGGTTCTTCACTCATTCTCTTTCTTCTTCAATCACTTCATCAAAGCGGATCATGCTTTATTCTGTTTAACAATGTTTTTTTTTTGCGTATTTGTATCTTTTTCTAAAGATGAATTTCATGATCATCATTTATTCATGTCTTAAAACCAGAAACAAATATTATTCTATTTTATATTAATTTATGCTCTTATAAAAAATTTATTTTTATGACAAAATATTCTAAGTCAGAAGTAAAATTATGAAAATATAATAAATATCCCTTGAGGCCCAAGGCTGCTTTGAAACAAGGTATTAATTACTTTTATATGATAAAACGTACATCGGATAGTCTGGAACGTATGCACAAATAAATAAAAAAGTACCTAATAAAGAAGAACTAAGCAACACCGCCAGCGTTTTAATTGAATTTCTGTGAGGAAAATGAATAATATCGTTGATATGTTGATGATCATATGTATGAAGTTACTAACGTGAGAATTGGATTAACGTGAGAGTTACGCTTGAATTGAGAATTCCGTGCATAATTTAGAAATAGAAAAAAAAAGTTGGCTCGTCCTAGATTTCATATAGAAATATTCTACAACAGAATTATAAATACAAAAAATTGTACATATTTAAATAAAACTTATTTAAAGATAAACTCGCTGGAGCGAGATATCACACATGATGTTATTTCGTAAATTAAAGACTCACTTCGCTCTATTTTCTAGTAAAGTTGAGAGAGGTCGCATATTTTTTGTATTTGTATCAAATTCTTGCTTGAGTAATTTCATAGATAAGGTAAGGAGAATGACAATTTTTTCTACATGTTTATTAATATAATACCCAAAATTAGAAACTTATTTACAATCACTAAACTGCGATGGACAGATATCAAAATCAAAGGTTTAAATTAATAATATAACTAATTTTTATTTTGTCCAAGTGGTTCCAGAAAACTTGATTTGCTCTGTAAACTGCAATATTAAACAGAGGTAATTGTTGATTGAATTAAAATATACACCGGAGCCAGTGAAAGTAGTAGTTCTTGATTAGTGCTGCTTACATGTCAAAAAAAGCGTGCTCAATACCTGCAAAAAGGATTTATCTTAATAATGTTATGATTATTATAAAAGTTTTAAGAGCATTTATCTAGTAGGTTCCATTAATTATAAACGTAGTGGAAAATACAATAGAACATGTTCCTGATTATTATAAACTAGCGACACGACCACACTTCGTTCGTGTCCTACGTCCCTATATAACATTTATTTTAATTTAATAATCGTTATCTGCTAGATAACAAATAACTATAAAAATGAAGGATAAACCGTATATAACTCATTATCTTTATTAAGTACTTGTAACGAAGAAAAAATACTTTTATAAGAGTTAATTAACCGACTTACAAAAAGGAGGAAGTCATCAATTCGTCGGAATCTTTTTTTTTCTTTTTTTTATGTATGTTCACCGATTACTTGAAGACGCCTGAACCGATTACGAATTTTTTTTTGTTTCAAAGGGTATACTTCCCAGGTGGTCCCATATAAATTTTATCGAAATCGGTCGAGCGGTTTTTTAAAAAATCAACAATAAATATATTTTTTAAATAAATTGCTTAATCGAATATGTTATTAAAAAACTTTCTTCTTACCAATTACCTGCTTATTACGTCTACACTAAAAATGGGAAAATAAAAACTTTTTAACAAAAAATAAAAACCGACTTCCAGGCACTAAAATGTAAAAAAAATAACTAAACGGAGGTTTTCATTTAGAATAGATACCTAATCAGATATTTTCGAAGTCGGTGCCAGCCGACAATATTTTAAGATATGAAATGTACTCCTGTTAGTAATTACTGATATTGAGTTGATTTGATGATATTTTTTTGTACTTATGCCTGGATGTTTCTAAGCTATAATTGGATCCAATAGGTGGCGCTTTAATTTTCCAACCAAAGAGTTCTGTGGCAACACAATGTCTACCTACAGGATCCGCTAGAATATACAATAATTTACATTACATAATATACCTATATATAAAAGTAATCTATAAGTAATCAATTAACTTAATATATTTACATTACATTATTTTACTTACTGAGTACCGAAGTATCAAGACGTTGGATGCATTGAAAGCTTGGGACGATACAATTTATGTGTCCAATATAATTGTTCCATATTAAGCTGGTAGCCCTTCAGAAAGCAAATAACATCATTAATTAGTTGTCATCTGCTTGGATTTAATGACGTTTTAGATTGGTTAACCACGAACAGCATACATTCAATTAACCTTACTGTATGTGTTGCCTACTAATATAAATGTGCTCTATTCTTAATAAAATAGGTAACCACATGCTACATATAATCTCAAACATATATCAAAATTTTATCAGCGAGTACTACCCACTAAAACCCAACAGAAACCTTTCCCGTCTTAATAGGTTGCCGTATGATCACCATGACACCCCGATGGCTGGCCAATCGAGGACCTCCACACGAAATCGTTAGTGTTTAATGAGGTTGTCTCTACCTCCCTGTCCACGATGTTCCAAAGGGTTGCTGGGTACTAATATTTGAAAAATACCAGGAGCAGCCCTACCTCGACAAAGTGAACACACACTAGTTCGTGTTGATCCAGAGGAAATTATTAGCTTCTTGAGTAGATGTCCTAACGAAGAGCATATTTAAAAAAAACAAGAACTATTAATGTACCTATATTAATAAACAATTAAAGCGATCGCGGGACGCC
The DNA here is from genome assembly GCA_921882275.1 of Brenthis ino. Lineage (NCBI taxonomy): Eukaryota > Metazoa > Arthropoda > Insecta > Lepidoptera > Nymphalidae > Brenthis > Brenthis ino. The sequence continues at coordinate 7,069,459 of OV170225.1, forward strand.
TGAAACATCGAAACTATTTTGTATATACAACTATGTAGAAAATATGCATGACAAGATGGTTTTATAAAGGTTATAAATATGTCATATTCAAAAATAACATATTTAGATTTTTTAAAAGAAATAAAATCTTCATTATAAAAATAAACATTCATTTAATACCAACATTAAAAATTTAAATACGAGCTCAGCACGGTGACAGATACAGGGCGGTTATAGCATAAACAGTCAAATAAAGCCATGGGAAATAATAAATTATAGTAAAAACTTTTATATATATTAATATGCTCATTTCATTTAAAAATTGCAGCACTTTGCTGTATTAAAACTTCACTTATTCCTTGATATGAGTTAACATATTCTCTACGTTAAAATTAAACTTTTATAATGATTAAACAAAAGTTTAGAATATTTGACATTATGGAGAATTTTTAATTATCATTCTCTCTATTTCATTTTCCCAGGCGCAATTTAGTAGGGTCTGGTATTCCAAGCTTTTAAATACCTAAATTAAAACTTCTATTTCTTTATAGACAGCATTGTATGTAGAGTTTCATAGCGATGAGATAAATATTTCTAAACAATTTTTTTCTTAAGTCAACATTTGCTGAGTTATATGCTTCTAAAGATGTTTAAAATATTACGTCTTCTCACTCCACATTTTATTCTCGTATGTATAGGAAAAAATTCGAAAAAAAATCACTTAGCACAGCTTTTCTGAGATAATATGACATATTTATCTGTTTGTTGAGCTTTGATAGATTCACGGCCGTAGTGTTAACTGTGTTTTATAAAATATACTCGTATGATATCTTAAATTTTAATTATCATTAATCATCATGACGTTTTTACTCTTGAAGGTAATTCTTTTATGGTAAGACATGTATTCTTTGTTCGTTCAAAAAATATAATAAAATTGGATTGCATATACATAAATAATCAAATATGTTTTTTAGAAAATTTGTAAAATAATGAAATAAATTTCTTATTTTTTTTTATTCTAGTATTTTGTGTTTTAATAATAAAATAATAAATTATTCGTTTTTACTTTGCTTATTTTATTTTGGTATTATAAATGTTGGTGAATTGAATAAATAACAAAGTTAGTGTCATGGCATGTGACAAAATAGGCTGTAATTTTTTTTTATATGTCAGGACATTAACACACTACGCCATCTAGTTCCATGGTAAGCTACGAGGCTTGTGCTATGGATACCAGATAGTTGATACATTATACATATATAACTTTAAATAAATAAATAAATAAACTTTAAATATTATAAATATAAACACCCATGACTGGAGTACAAACATTCGTGCTCATCACACAAACGAATGCCCCCAGCGGGACTCGAACCCGCGACCGCTGGCGTAGCAAGTAGGGTCACTACAAACTGAGCCAAACATGTCGTGTAATTATTTATTAATTTGCGTCTGTTAACGCAACTATAAGCCATTATAGAAAAAAAAGATATTTATAAATCCATGTTCATGCATCTTTAACTTATATTCATAAAACAACATATCCATTAAAATTGAAAAACAAGTTTATTGCATCTGTCGGGTGCTCAACTGTAAAGTTTAAAATACATATTGTAGGTACACGATTACTACTCTATGGTTTTACCTCGTAAAACTAAAGCGGTGAAGTTTATTTTGTTTGTTTTTATCCATGAGTCAAAGAATATTTCTGTCTGAAATTCTCAGTTAAGCCCATTTAGGAAGTTGGTGGATTACATTTTTGTACCTTGGGGAGTACATAAAGCCATCGGTCTTGAAACCAATCTGTGTCCGATCGTGCTGAATTGCCGTCACATGGGAGGGACTATGGGAGTTAGAGGTCAACGATTGCACCCTACATAACATTTTCATACATATTTTATAATAACTCTTACTTCTATCTACATAGAGAGCTAATTTTAATAGAGCATATTTTTAAAAAGCTTGCTAGTCCTAATGGACTTGAAAAAAATTGTATATTTTAAATAAAATTTGTATACTTTAAAATAAGAAAATTTTATTTATTAATAATACAATAATTTTGCATGATGACTTAAAAAGCCTCTTACAGAGAAATGCAAAGAAAATATAACGGGCAAATAGCTTTTGTTCTATATTATTTATTTAAGTTTTATTTAATAATAAATATAATTAAAACAATGTATATTATATGAAGCCAGCCATCATCCACTGTCTCTCATTACAGTATATTTATGTACAATAACTGATGTGATAATCAAAATATTTTAGTGGTGGAAAATATTTTGATATAACTTTGAAGGGTATTGTTACATTACACCTTTCAAAAAATAATATATCCTATAATCTGTACTGTCCATATAGTACAGTAAATATACATATATATTATGTAAATTATTTTATTATGTAATATATATATATATATATATATATATATATATATATATATATTATATACTCGTACATGTGTACTAAATTATTTAAAATTTACGAATTATTGAAAAGCAATACACAAGTTAAACTATTTTCAATGAGTCGAAATCGACTTATCATTTGACGGAGCCAACAGTCTGTTGGCTCACAAATATAGAGACAGTTTTAATAAACGCTATTATTTATAAATCGAATTGAATGAAACTTAAAAGTTATAAATTTTGTTATAACTTTATTATCTACTTAACAAAGTATTTCCTAAAATAGAATATATAATATCAAAGTACGGAAGAGCCCGTTTTGTTAATCTTGTTTATCGTACTATCGGATACAGGGTCCTATTTATTGTTAGCCTGATACGGTTGTCTGGTATGACATAATAGAAGATAAGAAATATTCATAGTATATACTTACGTATATAATACATGTGCAGACTTTCGTTCAGTAAAAATGTAATAATTTAATGCTAAGTAAAGAATTTGAACAAAGCTATAATGGCCGAACTTGCACTATTGAAAGTAATAAAAACAAAAGAGAAATAGATAAATGCTTATGTAATTTTTAGCTAATAGTCTAAATTAAAGGTATCTAATATAGATATTTTTTAATTGGGCTATATATAATATAGATCAATACGCCGACGAAAATTTAGAAATAAATTAAGTCACTTGAGAAGATGTCGATGTGCACTTAAATATAATTTTGTGGAAAGAGGATGTTAAAGTTTATATGAAAAGACTTCTTTGCTTGCGTCAATTTAAAAGTTAGAAAAAACTTTTTAACAAAAAAATAAAAACCGACTTCAAACAAAAGCACTAAAAAGTAAAAAATAACTGATTGGTAGTTTTCATTTACTATACATACCTAATCAAATATTTTCGAAGTCGGTGTGCTTTGCTTTGTATGGGCTGGCACCGATTTCGAAAATATTTGATTAGGTATGTATTTAATAGGTAGGCTTTAATTACTTAGCCAAAGCACACCGACTTCGAAAATATTTGATTAGGTATGTATAGTAAATGAAAACTACCAATCAGTTATTTTTTACTTTTTAGTGCTTTTGTTTGAAGTCGGTTTTTATTTTTTTGTTAAAAAGTTTTTATTTTTCCCTTTTTAGTGTAGACAGTAGTAGCAAAGTAAGGATTCTAACGTGTTAGGCTTGTCAAATCAAACAAAATAAGCCCGAACTCAAAGTATCTACTATTAGCCGTTGAAGAGTTCCACCTATCCACCTTCTGGCCTTGCCATCAGATCAGGTCAACAACACCGAACCACTGTACTATCAACGAAAATAGAAATACTTGCAAAGTTTCAAGTCAATATGACAATTAGAAGTAGGTTAAATTCATTATTAGTTGTTTTTCCACCCTTAGGGGTGGTATTTTTTTTTTTGAAATTTAAATGGGACCAATCTGGAAGTATACCCTTTCAAACAAAACAAAAATTGTCCAAATCGGTTAATAAATGACGGAGTTCTGAGGTAACAAACATAAAAAAAAAAAAAAAAAAAAACATACAGTCGAATTGAGAACCTCCTCCTTTTTGAAGTCGGTTGATAAAAAGTCTTTTGAATAGTTATACGAGTTATATAAGGTGTTTTTCTACAATAATAGGAAATAAGCAACGTTGCTTTTATAATAATGAAATATGATAAAATTAAGAAATTAAAAATTTATCAAAATGCCTGTTAGAAGAAAGAACAATATTCTGAAGCTACAGTGAATTATAATTTGTTTGTTATTCTTGGCATAGAAATATGAAAATATAATAAAATAAAATATACTTCTTTAATTTATAAGGTAAACTAGAACATAAAAGTAGCACATGGTTTCAGTATTTTACTATATATTACACAAACAGACCTATTAATTATTTAAAACATATTTTTTTATGATGATGATGATGTTCTCCTGGCCGATTCCGGCTACGGCGGCCAATCTCATTCAGACTAGCCAACTGTGCAGGAGATATTATAGTGCACAAGTGTACGCACAGACACAAGTGCACTCTCTATTCCTGTCACTCTCATACTCCGGTGGGATGACTGTTCGACACGACCGGTGAGAGTTAAGGCGCAGGACCGACGGCTTTACGTGCTCTCCGAGGCACGGGGGTGAAACACCGCCAACTTCCCAACTCCGGGCTGTTACTGAGACTTACTATACAGAAAGACTCAATAACTAAACTTGGCCCGACCCGGGATTCGAACCCAGGACCTCCGAGTGCGCAGCCGTACATGCTAGCCACTACACCACCGAGGCAGTTTGATTTTGTTATAATCATCACGTAAAAGACTATATTAATTTAGTGACCCAAATAAGTTTAATGTTATTTGCAAAGGAGGCTTACGAGCACTTAGGAATTAGGATTTGGATAGTGCGGTGTTGGTACCTGTATTCGTATGTTATAAGTGGCATCCACTAGAGCAGTGGCCCTGACAGCTGTAAGGAAGATTACGTCTTAGGTAAATCCTGATCTTCTGTTATAATAGCTAATACCAGTTGACAGAATGAAATCATCATAGGCTATCCTAATTAAAATGCATTCAAAGCGTAGCGTTTGTTGGACTTCAAAATATTCCCAAATTAAATCTGTGAAAATTTGCGATCCGAAAAATCTCCCTTTATAAATATTTTGTTTTTCCTATAAAATACGCACATTAAAATTAGTCGTGAAATGCACGTTTGAATAAAAAATATATAAATAATATTGTGTTTGTTTAAGCTTTTTCAATTTAAATTACAACGCGCTTCCATCGTTATTTATTAGCGGAAATAAACAAGCCGAAAACTCGTGGGACAAGATATATCTCGTATCGCGAATACCACTTGGGATATTATGTTGTTACGTTAAATACGAATACAATATTTTATTTAACCCTCCGTGTACAAGGTGACCTACCGTCCCAGATAGGATGTGGCATACCCCAAAGATGACATGAAAATTACTAAAAAAATTAAGCTTTTTGTCATTTGTGAAAGAGGAAAAATGTATTACAACTAATAATAAATGGAATTGAACACAATATATAATATATTATTTTATTTTTTATAAAGTTATTTTCAAAAGGTAAATAAAAATCAACTTTTTTGAAACTATAATAATGAAATCTTTTCTTACTCCATATCTTCAAATTATTATATGAGAAAGTTACCGGTTTTTTACTTAGGAAAGCTAAGTAATTCATTACATGGACTAACAACAATTTATAGTTTAGAAACATTTTTGAAATCAACACCTTCAAATCTATTGCAATAAAAGGACAAACAGGAAACAGTACGTACTAAATCTACCCGATTTTGGATTTTATGCAGTGGTGTCTCGTGTCTTCATGTTTGTTTCTATGACATAAGAAAAATCTCTGTGTCGTACTTAATATTTTACTTTGTGTTTCTACATGTTATACCCTGAAAAATTGGCATCTACGTTCCAGTAGTAGCCCATACTGTGATATTATTTTGACAACCACATTTTTTTAACTTCGAGCGTTAAGGTATCTTTAATATACTCGTATATTATAATTCTTCTGTACGTGTGTTTGTCACTCCTCCTAAAGGGCTGCAACGATTTGGTTGAAATTTTGTGTGTATATTTCAATGGGCTCCTGGATGGTTTGAAAACACAATTGGACGCGATAGGTGGCGCTGCTGTCTGTGTATCAAAGAGTTGGTTTTTTAGTAGTTTGAACGCGACCGAAGCCGCGGGTACTGCTAGTATAATTATATATTTCAAAATAGTCTTTTGCCTTATTGCAGCATTGAAAAATTTTCCTTTGTTGTTTTAAGTGTTTAAACATAAATTACCAGAAGACATTTTATTTATTAGTGCTTATAATGTTATCAAATCCGTTCCAATATAAAAAAAATATCAGCATTCACTTCACTGATTATGTTGAATCATTATTGCTTTAAATGTTCATATAATTTTATTTGACGTCAGGCGCTCGTTGTACATTCACATACTCAAAATATTTTGTTTTCATCTTACTAAAGCATTTGTCCACTATAACGTTTTGTAACGAGTACAGTGAAGTGAGGAGCGGGAGAGAGAGAGGTGTTAGAGTTGCGGAGTAAAGTGTGAGGCGAGTAAACTATTTTTTATTTTCCCTGATTGCTTCAGTTTTTTAAAGCAATAATTATCTAAATTTATGTAGTTTTAACATTAAAAATATATATAAAAATGTAAAGCAGCAAAAAAATAAATTAATTGTAACTTTTTACGGTATGTGGCTACATACCGTATTGAGTGGGGTGTGTGATACCTAGGCCGACTTAACAAGAGTATAACGCGCCAGGTCAAAGCCGCTTAGCTAATCATTTGCAGCTATTAAGACAACGAACGCCCATTTATCAAGCAATCGCGATTTTTCAACGGCTGGGATTTGTTATACCGTAACTTGTGGACGGAGGGTTAAGAAAATTATGTCCACAGTGATGGTCATTACATCTTTGATATACATTAATTACTAGCTTTTTCCCTATTTAGGCAAAATATTAACTATATATATATATATATATATATATATATATATATATATATTATATATATATATATATGTATATGTATATATATGTATATATATATATATGTATATGTATATATATATATATATATATATATATATATATATATATATATATATATATAGGTACTTGCTCTCTCAATGCTCTAATAGTAATTAATTTTATTCCCATTATTCATATTTCATTCTTATTATTTTATTAAATGTCATCTTAGATATTTATATAGCTTTTATTAATTTACAATACTACAGTTTTTTAAATAAAAGTTATGTTTTAAGATTTTTACGTTTTTTGTTGTTATTATCGATATGTTTGTTTTTGTTTTCGGACTTTTCAAATGCGTTATCATGGTCACGGGAGAGATTAAGGTCTGATGTCGCAAGAGTTATTATAATATAGACGGTATCATCCCACAACATTATAGAATAATTTGGGCTAGTATTATTATAATTCTTACATTTTTAATACTTTAATAAATAATCTTATTTAGTTTTGCTATTACTATATTAATAAATTAAGAAAATCAAAATACAAAGACGTGGCAATACGGAGACTGTCAGCAAGTCTGTCAGGATCGCCCGAGCCACTTCACTAAATTCTATAAACCTCTAACTGTCGCAAAAGAACATCGTTATCGCCGTAAAATGTCAACAATCACAGATCAATAGAACATCAACAACAGGCTGAGAGCTTTGATCATCATGGGATCCCGTAATTACTATATGTAAAATCAATAACCGACAATAAACTATACATAAATGGTATTTTTCAGTAATGATATGAAATATGTGTTTCATAATAAAGGAAAAATTCATATTAGGACCCTACGATACACGAACCAAATATATATTATATAAAAAAATCTATTTTTTTTACGATTATCTCACTAAAATCTTTAATGGCAATGGCCAAGTGTAGGAATATTGGATTTTGCGTTATTGCGTAAAACTCCTTTTGACAGTTAGTCCTTTTGTCATTTCATAAAATGTCAATATGCATATATTGCTATAGAGTTATAAACGTATGATCAATTTATTTATCAATCTGTGCTTTGTATACATTTTTGATGTATTTTAGCAAAATTATGTTTTATGCAAAATATTAAACACAGAACAACAAAAAAGATAAAACACATAAATAACTATTTTCCTACAATATTAAACACCTCTTTTAGCAATAAATATCATTATACAAATGTGTCATTCATTTTTCGTATTAGTAGGTACAGAAATATGTGTTTTATTTTACCTCTTCACGTAGGTATACTAGAAGCTGATATTGCTTCCTGACTCACTATTGCTTGAACATTGGACACCACACTACCACTCTTGTTCAGTATAATATTGCCTTATTGACTATTGAATGGTGACACCTTGGAGCCTATGTATTGTAGGATAACAACGAACCACTCTAATATAATAAGGATATGCTTTTTGGGAAATAAAGAATTTCCCATCATAAGGGAATGAATAAAATAAATAAAGGGCTGAATACATACAAGGGAATGAATTGCGCTTCAAACAGCTTTGTTTTATTTTGTGTTACTATTTTAGTATAATACTGATAATGATGAGAAATAAAATAAATTATAACATCTAAGCATTTTTTTATTTCTTCATATTACTGTACCAAGTAGCCTGACAAATATGTACATTTGGTAGACATCAGTTTTGTACATATTTAAGGTAAAGGGATCTTTTACGCTCAAACTTTTATATATAGATTACAATTCGGACCTTAAATAATTAATACGTCTGATATTCTAACAATAAGTTTTTTTATAGTCGTCACTCGTCAGACATAATATAAGACCCGCGCTTTCCACGTAGTTCAATAAAAAAATTCATGTCGAAATATTGTAGATGTGTAAGGAAGCCCGTTCCTCACTTGTATGTAATAAATACTTTAAAATAAATATTGTGTGCATTTATTAATAGACCAGGAATAGAATAAGATAGCAATATAAAATTTATATTTTTTCTGGGTATAACTTATAATTAAACGATTTTGTGCACAAAATTAGAAGCCGAACACCAGCTCTATGTTACGAAGCACTTTTAACATATAATAGAGTCTTCCTACAAACTTTTGAGAAGGGAGCGCATTTCCTTGTCAAAAGGCAGCTTTATCATTCACTACTGGTAGTTTCATTAGCGCTACAACTTTATGAAGCAACACTTCGAGCTTTTATTATCGAAGTATAAAGGAAAAGAAACTAAAACGTCGTCGCTTTTGGTAAGAATAAGTTCAAATTTGGCAAGTGGAGGACGAATTTTCATTGCAGCTCGACGGTAGCAGGTGTGCATACCGTGAATAAGGAAAACCCGCTTTTGCATTTGGCAAGAATATTTTTATAAGGAAAGTGTATCGTGCAATGGTATATTCGCCGCTCGCCGTGAATTATTGCCTAAAGTTTAAAATTTTATGTTATTTAACAGGTTAGGAAGTCTTCCAATGTAATAATTATTAAATATATTTATATGTTATGATTCTGCCCTTTTTAACGTCCCACTACTGGGCACGGGTCTCTCTTTCAATACGTGGGATGAGGCTATAGTCCACCACGCTGGCCAAGTCCCGCTAGGGGCATTCATTTGTGTGATGAGCACGAATGTTTGTACTCCAGTCATGGGTGTTTATATGTATAATGTGTATGTATTTAAAGTTATATATGTGTAGTGTATCAACTATCAGGTATCCATAACACAGGCCTCGTAGCTTACCATGGTACAAGATGGCGCTGTGTGTTAATGTCACAACATTTATTTATTTATTATTTATTTTAAGGTATCCGCTTACAATCTTCTAATCTCAACTTTATCTAACTGTAATATTTGACGTAAAATTATTAATGGCATGAAAACTAAACTAAAAACTGAATTACAGTGCAGTTACGATAAAGCTACGAATAAATAATAAGTTTATTTATTCGTAGCGATAAAGGTTGATTATTTATATTATATTGTAATAATACAATATGAACGAAATGTACATAAATATATTATATTATACTTTGTTATTTGCTATTGCTTACAGCTTAACCTGTATTTTTTTTCAATATAGTTTAAAGATTTAACAAAGAATTTCTTGTTCTATTTACAACTATAAAAGCTTCATTTTATATCCTGGTACATAGAATTAATAGCTTAACACTGCATCTTTAATTCGATTAAACCAATAAAAATAAAATAAAAATAGTGTTAAAACTTTAGCGTTTCATGCCACAAACTGGAATGAAAACTTTAAAATTTATTGCAAATATACATAGAGTATATAGAGTTTGTTGACCATAAGATAAATATGAAGTGTAATTATATGAATTATATATTGCAAGCAGGACCCGCGGCTTCGCTCGCGCTAAAACTACAATACCGCCTGGTATGGGATGTATTTCGAAAAATACTAAAACATAATATTATATTTATTTAATTGTATTGAAGATCATAAAAACCAAGTTTTAATTAATTCTGATCATAAATATTATTTTTTGAGTTATATTATAACGTGTTTTTCCGTGGGAATGAGATAATCTCCCGCGATAAAAAGTCTATGTCACTCTCCAGCCCTACAACTATCTCCACACAAAAAATCACGCCAATCCGTCACTCTTTTTCGACGTGAAAGACAAACAAACAGAAAATAAACAAACATACTTTCACACTCATAATATTAAAAGTATGGATTATAAATTAGTATGAATTTAATAATATAAACAAGAAATATTTTCTTAAGGAACTTTTTCCTATTTTTATTTAACAAACTTTGTGATAACAAGTCTCATTTCTATAACATCTTCTAACATAAAAGATTTTTTTTCTCAGTAATTGCCTGGTAAAAGTTTTAATCTAGATTAAAGAGTAGATTACACAATTGTAAAACTCATCAAATTCTAGACTCGTTAGCCCTCTCTGTAGTACGCAGAGTAATATAAATCATAATATTTATTTTTCATATTAGCAATATGAAAGTACATTTTAACTTTAAATGAGTATTTAACTTATAATTTATAAGTTCATTGTCGCAGTTTAACTCAAACACAAACTTTACCTCTTTATAATATTATTAGTATAGATGTTACGAACAGTAATTCTGTACAGCTGCCTGCATTACATGATGTTCTTATTATTCATAGCCGATAAACTGAAACGAAAAATTATTTGTATGCATGTATTCCGACTTTTTTAACTGCCTATTGGGCGTACTCCCGCTTCAATATAAGGGGGAATGTTAACCAAGCTGGCCAAGTGCAGGTTGGTGAACTTCACATGACTTTCAAAAACTTGCTAGGTTTCCTTATGATGTTTCTTTTCACAGTGAGACAAGTTTTGAAAATAATTCCCACATGAACATACTATGAAAAAAACAAAACTGACTTCAAAAAAACTCTAAAAAGTAAAAAATAACTGATTGGTAGTTTCATTTACTATACATACCTTTTTTTTAACGTTGGGAAATGCATTTACGCACGACGTGTGGGACTCACCGGCGTAATACAGCCAGTACTACCCACTAAAACCCAACAAAACCTTCCCCCGTCTTAATGGGGCGTCGCAGGATCGCTTACGCATTCAACTACGACGCCCCGACGGCAGGTCTGCCGAAGCAGACCACCATAACCATGGGGTTGCTCCACAGTCCACTCTGCTATCAGAGAAGTACCAGGAGCAACCCGCATGGTACACCGCCCCCCGAAGAGGGCCACCACCCTCCGCCCACCGAAGTGGGCAACCTCCCTGTGCGTTTCTTAGCTTCGCGCCCGGTTGGATTGCCGGGCACTACTGAGCCCGGGGGGGCACCACGACAAGGTGAACGCACGTTGGGGGGGATTTACTATACATACCTAATCAAATATATTCGAAGACGGTGTGCTTTGTTTTGTGGCTGGCATAATCACTGTATATAAAGTTGATAATCGAAATACTTTGCTACGAATTATTAAGTTTCACAACTCAAAATCCTTATTATTATAATTATAAATTAGTGCATCACTGTACACGTACAGTGCAACACTTAAGTTATTGTGAAGCATGCGAATATGTAATTAAGAATAGTAGGTTAATTTCAATTTGTCGTGCTTATACCTGTTAGTGAAGTCATAACACGCATTTATTATATACTAACAGAACCCGCGGCTTCGCTCGCGCTAAAACTACAACAAAATCTCTAAAAAGATAGTTTCATACAAACTTTCATCCGATTTTGATCATAATTTTTTTTTGGATTGTATTATAACGTGTTTTCCCATGGGAATTAGATAATCTCCCGCGGTAAAAAGTAGCCTATGTCACTCTTGAGCCCTCCAACTATCTCCACACAAAAAAACACGCCAATCCGTCACTCCGTTTCGACGTGAAAGAAGGACAAACAAACAAACACACTTTCACACTCATAATATTAGTATGGATTATTATATGTTTATATATGTTTGTATATTGTAGGTATATGTATATTTAAAAACCTTACACGACCTAGTGATTAATTGTTGTTTCTTACTACATTCAAGCTGGTAGAATTAAATGAAACTAAAGAGTTTATATTCATATAGTATAGAACATGAGTAAGTAACGTTTATCACATCTTTTTAATATCGGAACGTTCCAAGAATCTTGATATTAATCAAGATTCTGCACTAATTGGAGAGCTCGTTTCATTTAGATGAAATGGACTGAATCTTCTTTTAACGTTTCGAGGAACAAATATTTTCTAGTAACACCTATTATGACCGATTTCAAAGAGGTAACCCCTGTACTATAGGTGTATAAGTTACTTATTCTACTACACGACATCTTCGCCAATTGTAAACTTACTACCATATTTTTTATAGTAAATAGATTGTATCTCAAGTCTGCATATTTTTGTAAAGAGTTTATCAAGAATTTTACAAGAATGGATACAACTTTTATTTAGAAAAATATAAGAAAACTGTCTCTTGTATATTGTTCAAGGATATAATCGCCATAAAGCTGAACGTCGACGGCTACGGCATCAATCACTTACGACGCCCGGGATTACTAAAACCGGGCGTCATCCCAGCCGAGGCAACGCAAATTTACATAAATAAGCTAATCTGTATTCAGCATGCAGCGGAGAGGAGCCCATGCAACAACATGTGGCATTCTACAGACCTCTATTATTAATTGTGAACAAGTGACGTGAGCGAACCGCACACTCACTTTAATGAAATCATTCTAACTTTACTTTACATACCGGTTTCACTTTAATGAAATCATTCTAACTTTACTTTACATATTGGTCCATGTTTGCATTAAATATTATTGTTTTTGTACCAATATCTCACAGTTGTTACAAAACATACTGCGAATAACCCTTTGTAACGACTACTTTATTGGATAATTCCAATTTTACGTAACGGCTCAACGATTTCATTTTTTGTTTTAAGCAATGACTTCATTTTGTTAAAGTTGTGTAAAATAATTCACTTATAAGACACTTTGTTATTAGAATATGGTTGGGTTGTCTACTCATAAGTTTTAAATTAGAATTACGATAATTTAAAATGACGTACTGTTTATGTGAGCAACTGCTCTGAATAACTGAGAACGTCTATAACTAGAAAGTAATTATCTTGGCGCTGCTAATATCGCTAGTTAATTAAAAGCGCATATAATATACAACACAAAGTTATATTCATTAGATATATTTGTATATAAATAACATTAATCTTTTTGACGACTATAAAAAAGAGCGTAATAGTACATTGTTGTGATACAAATATTTGTTTATTGTAAATAATGGCAAATGTACAAAAACAGCAAGCAGCTTCGCGTATAAGATCTACGCGAAAAATGTGTAATCTTATATATTTGTTGTTTTGTAGTAAAAAAAAGTTTTGAAAATAATATTCATGGTAAACATAAAAGTGGCCAAGCAATTCTAAGAATTTTGGATTCTCGGGAGATTTCTATCAAATTTTAAACTTTTCAACTGAAAGCGCTTCCGCGATGCGGAGACCTCAAGCGGAAATGTGTTATGAAATTTTCAAAAACTTTTAGCAGTTGCGAGCTTTTTAACGAACGTTTATGTGCACGAATACTTTTGTAGTCTAATCTGAAAAAAACATATTCGCATTTATTTAGATTTCATCATAATCTATATCATAAGTTATATGGTAAACTTAAATTCATATAAAGCTGTATTGTGTGATGTTGTTGACTCACATTTATGTTTAAGGATAAACATTTTATTAACAAAACAAATTATATTTACGAATTATTAGAATTAATAAAGCTCATAGGAAATCTTATATGTATAAAACCTATAAAGCTTAGTCAACTTACAAAAAAAAGCTTTAAACTGTAATGTCCCAAAATGAGCCCAACCTATTGTCATGTAGAATTCTACTTACTGGATTTCTAAACGCCCATTACCACCATAATTATAACTTTAAATTCCTTACTTTCAGAAGTCTTACATGTGATTACAAAGTGCATTATAAGTAAGCTAATAAAAGCATGAGAAAAATTGATTGTAGGTGCAATATACCTACATTTATCTTACAACTCTGTATACATAGTTCTTTTAAATTCATAAGCTTTCTTTTTGGTAGGTTTCTTTCAGTGTTTAAGGTAGCCTCAGAGGACCTTTTGTAGAGTTACATAGCTGTCAATGTAATTAAACTCATAAGGGTTTATAATAATACAGTTTAACAACACAGTTAACCCCGCAGCTAACATTAGGCAAGTTGGTCATAGATTTAAATTTTAAGCTCGTAAATTAACCCTTCATCCTTTTGAAATAGCAAAGGGATTGGGGGCCTAATGGTCTATTTGTAAAACGAAATGGGCCGGTCAGGGCAAGCGTATTAGACAATTTAGCCATATTCTGAGTTTACTCTATTCATAAAGTTAATATATATCTATATTACAGCGGTGAACTCCGGTAAAACAAACTTTACTGATTTGTCGGAGAGCCAACAAAGCCAGATCGCTTTTCCAAATGTTTTGTAATGTATCCTATATATTTAAAATGAGAAAGGTTTCCTGTTGTGCAAGATTTTACCAAAATAAAATTGTATTCGGAAAATTCGTAAAAATAACTTTCTGTTATATTTATATTTTTTGTTTATCGAAGTATTAAAGTATTTTTTGAAATTTGTAATAGAATTCTACTAGTAGGAGATCCCGATCTATGTGGTGGACCCCTCACTCTTCTTTCAAACGAAATATATTTTTAAACCATATATATATATATAAGAACTCTTTTCCTGTGACAAATTAGTGTCAATCGAAAGTAAAAGACCTTTTTCGAACACATTACCTACCTGACATCCAGGTAAATTGAAGTAGTTAATTGCTCGTATCGTTTTTCAGAACAAACCAAGTATCAAAATGTACATAATTGTATAACAAATGATATAGGGTTGTCATACCAAAACATCTCCAGAGTAGAGATTTATAAAAAAAAATCCTGGAGCAAACTTTTGGTAATTTATGCAATTTGGCTTTGGCAATAAAAAATATAAATATACCTAGGCTTAAATCAAAAGCAATACAGATTATAAAAAAATATTTCACCCTTATTTAAATCACATGCATATTCCTTATTTATACTATTCCATATCCATAGTACCAAAAACCATTGGCAAAGTCCAACAATGTTAGCATTGTGACTTGCTGCATATATATGCCTAACCGGATGTTATCAGTAAACTTAGCGAACGCAGTAGTCATACTATAACCACAACAGAAGTCGGATTGCAGAAAAGTTTGAAGATTACTGCTAGAAAGAAATTGAGTGAGTTTCTGGTGTATTAGACGCTTAAGTACTTTCATGGACAGGAAAGGAAGGTTTCAGATGGGACGAAGTCACAATATCTTGCAGGATTGGGTTTTAGGCAACTGCATAATTTGAGTGTCTTTCGATGATGCAGGAAATTCATTGTATTGAATATAGTAATTTAAAATGTAAGTAATAATAGGAGATAATACTCTTGTCTTTGCATCTAGTCAAGGTTAAATTCAAGATCGAACGAGTTTTGGCTAGCAAGAGCAAAGATTTTTGCAGGTCCGTTGTTTTTACAAACACGTACCAAATTTCAAGCTATTATATACAATAAATGTATAGCTATTTAATGTTAAAATAACTCATAACGCTTCGGAAAACATTCATATATTTAAACAGCTTACATTTTAACAGCAAAATTATAATTATATTTAACTAAGAACCATTCAAAAAGCTCACAAATAAAAACACGTTTCAATTCATCTGTTTTCCAATTCCTATCACCGACACAGAAAGTCATAAGCGTCAAACTTAATACATCTATAGGTACATATAATTAAATTCTAACTTAGTCGAATATGTACATTAAATATATTTTAAAAAATCTTATTTGAGATTCACCGTTCAGGTACCTATCAGTATGGGTCTTCTTTCTATACACAGTATGACTCAAGGTGTTGTCTGGGTTACGTTTAACTAATACATCTAGGAAAGCTAAGGTTTTGTCCGATTCTAATTCCATTGTAAATTGAATTTTAGGATTTATAGAATTAAGGTGTTCTAAGAATACAGTTATTTATTGTAAAAGTGTCATCTACATACCGCTTGTAGAAACGAGGGGTCACGGGTGATGTGTTCAGAGCAGTCTCCTCGAAGTCCTCCATGAAGATGTCGGCTACGACGGGGGAGACTGGCGAACCCATAGCCACTCCATCCACTTGCCTGTAGAATTCACCATTCCACAGTAGATAGCCGGATGTTAGGCAGTGTTTTAAAAGTTCAATGTATTCTATTGACATGTTGTGATCTAGTAGCTTCCTAGATATTATTTCAATACAGTCTTCCAATTGTTTCATTGTCCATGAGTTTTAGGTGTTTAACTTCATTGACAAAATGGTAAGAGTCCTTTGTGAACGCTCTTGTTAATCCTCTGAGTGGTGAGAGTACTTTTGCTACTAGTTTAGCCAATTTGTAAGTCGGTGAGTCGATTTGACTCACAATTGGACGTAGCGGAGCGTTAGTCTTGTGTATTTTCGGAAGTCCATACAACTTAGGTGGTTTTGCACATGATGGAATAAGATTTTTAACATCAAGATTTAATGTGTCGGAGTGTTCCTTAATTAGCTTTTTAGTATTATTTAAAACGGTGGTAGTTGGATCCGTTTTAACCTTTTTGTACGTGCTCTCGTCCGACAAAAGTTGTTTTATTTTATCATTATAATCTGATGTATCCATCACAACGGTTGCATTTCCTTTGTCTGCGCGTAGAACGGTGATGTCTGACCTATTGCGTAGGTTCTTCAACGCTAAATACTCTTGTTTATTGAGGTTTGGTTTGGGCCTAGTACTACGACGTAATAAAGACGAAACATCTTGACGTATGGCCTCCATATCCTCAGTTTTCATAATATTTTGGGCCAGGGCATCTTCAACTGCGCAAATAATGTTTTCATAAGGAATGCGCGTAGGCGTTACAGCAAAATTCAAACCTTTATTTAGTACCCGAATGGTAGGTTCGTCTAACGTTTGTTTTGACAGATTGACAACCTGAGGTCCGCACGAGTGTGTATCTGTGGTAGACGGGCGCGTTCCGTTATACTACACGTTATACGACTCTTACCATTTTGTCAATGAAGTTAAACACCTAAAACTCATGGACAATGAAACAATGGTTAGTTTCGATGTACAGTCTTTATTTACCAGCCTACCAGTGGAAGACTGTATTGAAATAATATCTAGGAAGCTACTAGATCACAACATGTCAATAGAATACATTGAACTTTTAAAACACTGCCTAACATCCGGCTATCTACTGTGGAATGGTGAATTCTACAGGCAAGTGGATGGAGTGGCTATGGGTTCGCCAGTCTCCCCCGTCGTAGCCGACATCTTCATGGAGGACTTCGAGGAGACTGCTCTGAACACATCACCCGTGACCCCTCGTTTCTACAAGCGGTATGTAGATGACACTTTTACAATATTACCTTCTGATAAAATAACTGTATTCTTAGAACACCTTAATTCTATAAATCCTAAAATTCAATTTACAATGGAATTAGAATCGGACAAAACCTTAGCTTTCCTAGATGTATTAGTTAAACGTAACCCAGACAACACCTTGAGTCATACTGTGTATAGAAAGAAGACCCATACTGATAGGTACCTGAACGGTGAATCTCACCACCATCCTTCACAGTTAGCTACCGTGGGAAAATCTCTGTTTCAGAGAGCGCGCGGGATCTGTGACGAGCAACACCTGGCCGGAGAACTGCAACATGTCAAGCAAGTTCTGCGTGACAACAAGCTGCAAGTGCCGCGCCTGCGTCACAGTGTCCGAGTGAAACCAGCCACAGTCGAGCGCGTCCCTGCAGTCTTGCCATACATGAAAGGAGTCACTGACAAGATTGGCTACATTCTAAAGCGAGCTTCAATTAAAACTTACTTCAAGCCGCCAAAGAAAATTAGTCAGTTCTTACCACCTGTCAAGTGCCACATCCCTCTACAAGATGCAGGAGTCTACAAGCTTGATTGTGATTGTGGGCTCTCTTACATTGGACAAACAAAGCGATCCATTAGAACCCGGGTCAAAGAACACATAGCTGATGTGAAGCACCGTCGCAATACAACATCTGCTGTCTGCAAACATAGCCAGGACCGCCCAAGCCATTATATTCGTTTCGATAGACCTCAAATCCTGGCGAAAGAAAACCGATATCGCCCTAGAATGATTCGAGAAGCCATAGAAATTAAAAAACATCCAAATTTCAATAGGGAAGATGGCTGGGTACTACCATCGTCATGGGATCCTGTTATTAATATAATAAAATCAAATAATAAATATAAACATAACAGACAGGCAGATGTAGTAAGTTCATACTGTGTAGATCAAAATGACAGCTTATCAGATTAATATTTTTCATTTGTAAAAGTATATTTTAATAGTGTTGCTTAGTAAGTTGTTTTTAAATAATAGCAAACTAAATTAAAATGATTATCCGTAATTAATTTTAACTTTTTAAATGACACATAGAACAATTATATGGCTTTAATAATTAATACTATATTTTTATATTTTTATTTATGGTTATAAATATAATAATGGCAACACTAAATATAGATTACTAATTAATATTTTTAAAATTGTAGTAATTATAAAAATAATAGCAAAAATTAAATAAATAATTTTCCATATTCAATTATAATTAAAATTATAAAAAATGTTTAAAGTTAAAAATATTGTAATGTAATTGGTGCAATTTTCATTTTGTTAATTGTGGGTAGGCTGTCTGTAACAACTATATCTTTAAGACATGTAACACCTCAGTCTCTCCCGTGACCATGGATGCTGTAAAGCATTCGAAACGTCGGGAACCAAAAATCAAAATAAATCCGCGAAATAATCCGAAAAGATAGTTTTATTTAATAATGTCAAACATTCGCGTAAATCTAAGAAAGTATTAAAAAATCTTATTGAAATAGTCATTTTTATCGATACAGAGGTTGAATATATAGTTTTTTAAATTTTTGTCTGTCTGTCTGTCTGTCTGTCTGGGAACGCATCAGGAGAAAACCACTGGACAGATTTTGATGAAATATGGTATGATGATAACTGGTTATCCGAGTCAACATATAGAATACTTATTAATGCGGGTAAATATCTCATCACTGAGAAATATATTATACTAAACGTATACGCACGAAAGTTTAGTATAGATGTTTCTGATATCGATATTCACTCATTATTAGGGCAAGATGCAAAATAAGAGTAGTAGTACGGTGTCCAATGTCCAAGCAATAGACAGTAAGAAAGCAAACAATGTAAAATATAATTTACCCTATGTACTACAAAATGAAGGACTAAGTAAGTACACGAATCTGTGATTGACAAATGAGGTGAAATACGTTTATGGCACTATAGAAATATACTTTGACGTTTTATGAAATAAATACGGGAATTAAGACGTCAGTAGGAGTTTTATGCAATATCGCAAATTCCATTTTTTTCACTTGACCATTACCGTTAAAATTAAGATTTTAGTGGATAAGCAAAAAAAGCATCTTTTGACACATTTATAGCACTATCACATCCAGTTTATATTGTTAATATTTGTGACACTAATTTTATGCAGGATCTTAAAGCTTTATTTGTCACATTTGTTCTATTCATATAAATAAAATATCACTATGTGATTTATGAAAATTCAATTCATAGAAATAATATAATATTGAAGTTTATATGAAAAATAATTTTTATAAAGTCTCGCAAAGCAGTCAGATTCTATTCAATAACAGAATTCGCTCGTTGGATTACTGTCAGCATTTCAAGGCTACAGCACTCAAAACTGTGAGTGCAATCAAAACCTAGAATGAATGCTATGACGTTGAGAGGTCATCACCTACAAGTACCTACACGTTGTCATCATGTAGGTATGTATCATTTTCAATCTTAACTAACGTAATAGTCATTTTAAATATCTAGTATTTGTTTTGTGTTTAGCAAATCAATAAAAACACAGGCTTGAAGGCAAATAAATATATTTCATATTGCTGCAATAACACTCGTTTGTATATAATTTAAATTAAATCAATGGACATAACAGAATCACCATATTATAAAATTGTAGACTCCCCTACTGTTGATAATAATTATTATAAAAATTAATTATCTCAAGTAATTTCATTGATTTCACCATAGATTTTTGGACAAACTTTTGAGCTAATACGAATATATGCCTCTGATATGTACACATATGTATATTGTATAGTTTCCTTCATCAGATTAAATATGCAGTATTTAACTTGTTATTTTTCAGTTTTCTTTTTGATAATATAGAATTTAGTTTGACGACTTTTTAAATGAGGATATGAGATTATATTAAAAGCTTATTAAAGCAGCGCTTATCATAGATATTTTTTCATTCATGAACTTACTAAGAATAGTACAAAATCACTTTGAAATTAAAATATCATATTGATATCAACTCTCGCTATTATGAATTTTTATACTAAAACAATTGACTCGTTGATTGAAATATTTGCATAAATACTCATGATACATAATTATGCAAATCAAGACATGCAGTTGAAACAAATTAGGAACAAAATAATTTAATTAATTCATTCATTCATACGTTTCAATTTATGTAAATAAAATAAACATTATGGTATAAATATATGTATAACAGAACATTCTTATGGTATATGCATAATAATTATCACTTTGGTTTTATATAAAATATGTGAGTGTTAGGGAAACGTAGGGTTTATTTAAAATTATATATTTTAAATAAAACTATTTTTTCGGATTTTGTCGCGGATTTATTTGCATTTTTATTTCCCGACGTTTCGAATGCTTTACAGCATCCATGGTCACGGGAGAGACTCTCTCCCGTAAAGCATTCGAAACGTCAGGAAACAAAAATGCAAATAAATCCGCGACAAAATCCGAAAAGATAGTTTTATTTAAAATGTCAAATATTCGCGTAAATCTAAGAAAGTATTAAAATTATATAGATAAGCCCTATAATATTATACTCAATACATATAATATTACATGATAGATATTTTAAAACATTAATTATATATGTACCTACCTTTGTTATGTATAATGGATCTATTCGTATGTCAGACCATGATTATTTAAAACATATAGAAGATTTTATATAGGTAATACAGTAGAATTTTCGAGAATGACAATTAAACAAAATACTTTTTACCAATTATGGCTCATAATAAAATTATATATGGTGGAACAAACGAGTGGCACATGAAGAAAAGTAGGTACCTTAAATATAGATAAGATTAGTGTTCGATAAAATAATGACGTAGTACTTTTATGCATTTTAGCAGGTTCGATTTCCGGATCTGGTAAGCTTTATATAGCTATATAAGCTATAAAATACTCAAATACAATTATTAATATTTAAAAAATAAAGGAATATTTCCATTGAGTAAAATTTGACATCTTCAATATTTAAGGTACTTTTCTTCCATGTTCCGTTCATTTGTTCCATTATGTATACACGAAATAATTAAGAAACCGGTAACAGTAGTTGACAAATAGTATAACACCTTATTGTATAAGGAACTAAGAATAGCTGTAAATTGCTTTAAAAAGTGTATAATCTAAGATCCCAATCTACGTGGCGGACCCCTCATTCTTTTTCCAGGCGAAATATATATTTTAAATCATAAATCATATTAACAAACACGACCCAATATATTAATACGAAAATACGGATTACATATATAGTTATTTTATTTATCAATTTTTTGTAATGTTATATATATTACGAGTATTTAGGTATACCTCTTTTATATATTCCATTTCACTCTTTGCTATTTCATACACCTAAACGTTGCCTGAAAGCTTCGCTGTTATAGCGATAAGGCCGCCTCTTGTGCATTTTCCTACTTTATTGTTATACCTTCTATTGTGTGTACAGTAAAGAATTTTTATTTAGTAAAGTTTTCTCAATAAATCTATTAATTATAGATCAAATTTTAGGATATCTTATATCTAGAAAAAACAAACAGTATTATTAACTAAAAAACCAAGACTTGAAGTGACGACTTTTTACAGCTATTGCCTTATATTAATGAAAATCAGAAGTGCTTTTAATCGTACTGGTTCGTAGTAAATTATAAAAGGCCTTTAGACATGAATCTCCATATGTGTGCCGAGTCAGGCGTTGATTTTATCAACTTAATCTGCTCGTCTTCAGAAGTAATGTTTACATTCAAAATATAATTTAATAAAATGTTAATCTCGTTTTTATATGCTAATCCAAATAAGGATTTATTCAATTGAGCGTAATAGGATTTATCTGAGATCTGTCGTAATTTTCTAAAAAGATAATATTAACGCCTTTAAGGACTAAGCCATCTACAATGTTAAAAAAATTATCGAGACTTTTTAGCAACCCTCTAAATTGTTAAGAATTAATTTTCTAAGTTACAAGGATTAAAGTTACAAGGGTCTTTCATTAACAAACTTGGATTGCGTTAGAGAAGAAATATGAGCGAACTTCGATCATTGAGTGGGGGACGCCCGAACACCCTCAAATGTAATTTATATAAAAATAGCTCACTGGTATTGTGCGCACTTTTTAATAGTACCTGTTTCATATTTTTTTCAGTATAACTTCAATGAACTTCGATACCAGTGTTGTGAACCTTTTGTACCTTCGATTTTCATTCTTTCTTTTGAATAGCATCGCTCTTAATAGATAATGACAAGTTTTTATTTTATTTTAATGTTGAAGCATAAAGTTACTGAAATATAATATCATTGTCATTTTAGATACAAGAAATATGTATATATTCTTTATTGCATATTAACAGAGTAACACAGATAATACAGAGACCAATGTGGGCATGGATGTGTATGTATGTTCAGTGTATTAATTTAAAATATTTTAAGACGAATAACCATTTTGTATTGGTTATATGATAAAAACACAGTTGCAGTACTTCAGGTTGCAGATTTTCGAAATCGCTGTTAGAAGTACGAAAAGAATTTCATAATTTCTATTACAAGATTATTTTTTACATCATATTAAAGGGTCAATTGAGATGAGTTTAAAGATAACTGTTGATTAAAAGGACTTGCGAAGGGAAAAATAAGTAGAGTGATAGTTTAGTAAAATTAGTATTGAAAATTAGGACTTTGAGATTTTAATAGACCGTTACTATGTGAGTGCGAGTAAACTTAAACTGTAGTGATACTTGTGTATTTTTTACTCATAATTAAAAAAAATAGCATTTTGCACTCCTTCTCTATGTAAACTATAAGTGTGGAAATTTCATACTCCTCCGTCTGCGCAATTTTCGTAAGAAAGGGTACAAAGATACTCATATTCATACTAGCAGTACCCGCGCCTTCGCCCGCGTCCAAACTTCCGATTACTAACAAAATTCACAGGATCGCCCGCTGGGGTAATCTGAAGATTACCTGAAAATTTCATCAAAATGGCTCTAGCTGTTTTGGAGCCCATAGGAAACATACATACACACATCGATTTTTATTTTATTTAATCAAAAATTTAAATTTATTTATTGCTTGAAAAATGGAGTCTTTTATGAAAATTTAGTGACACACGGACTGCAGCGCCACCTACCGGATCCATTTGTGAATTTAAACTTTGCAGGGACCCACTCGAACATACACAAAAAATATTATTAAAAAATATCATTAAAATCGTCCCTGCCGTTTAGAAAATGATCAGTGGCACGTCGACTGCAGCGCCACCTACTGGGTCCAATTGTGTTTTCAAACCATCAAGGAGCCCATTGAAATATACACCAAAATTTCATCCAAATCGGTCCAGTCCTTTAGGAGGAGTAGGTTAACAAACACACGTACAGAAGAATTATATATAATATATTAAGATATAAATATTACCATCTTTATTTCTGATTCTACAACCACACTACCTAAAGTTTATGACAGTAATGTAGATGGAATACTAAAAGGAAGTTATGAGAAAGTGATTAGGGGACCAAATATTACAAAATGCTAACGACTGAAAATGTAAGCAAAAAAACTTTTTCCATATTTCAGAATCTTTTAGCATAGCAGTTTAATTTTTTTAAAGTACCTCGCAGTATTTTAGGGGAAAATATCTGTCACACATTTGGAGTGAAGTCATGAAATGTGCGTATAAATAAGTAATACACGTATACAAATATCTATGCTACGAGGTACATTTAATATATCAAGATAATAAGAAGCATAGGTCGCTTTCCATCATTTAAATCGTCGATCCATGATATAGTTGCTGCAGGGAGGAGAAACCAATAAAAATACATGAAAAATTGACATTGATAATTAATTCATTTAGCTTTCAAAACTAATTTTGGATTTGATGCAGGACTTCATCATTGAAATAAAATTATTTTTTTATTATCAAAAATGCGGCTATAAAATGAATGAAACTTAGAAATAAAAAGTATCTTTTACTTTTTCTTTCATTTGCTAAGAACGATCCTTAGGTTACTTAACATTTTTGATCGTGAGTTACTTTGTTATTCGCAACTCACCATATGCATAGAATTTTTTACAAAGCGTAGGTATAAATTCTGCGGGAAGGAACATTTTTCTTCATATCGAATAGGAAATAAATGTTTTGTTATGAGCACTTCTTACACATAAACTCTGGATTATGCTAGGGTTATCTTGCATTTTGATTTTTTACGTTTATAACAAGTATTTTTGTCATCAAAGAGAACTTGTCTATAAGTTTCATTAAATGTATATAATACTAGCGACTCACTCTCGCTTCGCTCGGGTTCTTCCCTAGCTTGCTTCCCCATATAAACTTTCATTACCATTCTCACCTTGAGGGATGATTTCCGAGATAAAAACTATTTCACTCACTCACTTTTCATGTCATGAGATTTAAAAAAAACTTTTTAAAATATTTTTTTTTCTTTTAAATTTCTTCTATACAAAGTTTGTCCTGACAATAACAAACACAAAAAAAAATATCCGATTTGGTGCAATCGATCGGAAGTTATGCGCGCACTTACATTTCGGTGATACATTTTTATTTATATAGATAACTAGCATTGCCCGCGGCTCCGCCCGCGTTCAGATGACCAAAAACCAAATTCTTAGGTTTTACATATTAGTATACCCTTACAATGCAGTTTTTGTATTTTTTCTCAGAAATGAGACATTTTCCCGCGGTAAAAAGTATCCTATATGTTGACCTGGATAACCAGCTATCACCATACCAAATTTCATCACGATCCCTCTAGTGGTTTTTCTGTGATGCGGTAACAGACAGACAAAAAATCTAAAAACTATAGATTCGGCCTCTGTATCGATAATAATGTCTATTTCAATTAGATTTTCCAAAAAATATTTAATGTACAGATCCGGCTTAGTTACAGTTATTATATGAATAGATAAAATAGTATACTCTCCGTATCTGTTTATTAAGGATTTTTACAAAAAGATAACTGAAGGCCACGAAAATAAATAATAAAAGGCAAAAAATTAGGTATATATTTCTCCTTTATAATTCATAAAGCCTTGTTTATAAATAAATTAAATAAGACTTGTAGCGAAAACTCTATTGTAAATAGTTACTTTGTGTAAGGAGAGCAAAATAATATACAATTATATAATGTCTAATATAAGTTTGTGTCTACACTTATTATGATATCGTAGGCAAAGAATATGGAATATACTTGTGATTTAAATAACGGTGAAATATATATTTTTATATACTTTTTGCTTTTGAATTAAACCTATATCAATATTTTTAATGTAGTTTCTTTTTGATTAAGAAGATAATAATTATTAAAAAGTGCCCATTTAGGTGGGAAATTCAAAGTAGTTGATTCGTACGCCATTGGCCAAACCGAATATGACGTCAAAGTATTATCATAACAGAGCAATTAGTGTCCGTATCGGTATGATATTTTTAAATATTTTTTATACTAAATTTTTTTTTTTTGGAGCTGAATATTTTTTTACAATTATATAACGATGTTAGCTTTTGTATAAAATATAAAAAAAAATCACGCATATTCCCTATTAAAGCGTTACCTAGCGTTTTATTTGTGTCCGTCTGAATATTTAATAAATTTTCGGTGATACATACATATACTCGTATGTATGAACTGGTGGTTATTTACATTTTTAAGCTCAATCTATTTTAAGTATTAAAAAGTAAAACCTTTAACGATGGATACTTGAAAAGGTTAGATATAAAAAATATTTTCGTCTTCTTTTAACGAAATTTGTAAATGTCAGAGTAATCAAATAAAAGCACTCTAGCCACAACAATATCTGAAAACAAATTGAATGAGAAAAGAAATATTGTTATTCCTTATTTATTCTTTAACGTATAATCAATTCAGGAAAATATTTTCATGCTTAAAAATTAAATATTTTATCATATACTCGTTGATAGACATTATGTAAGTACTTTTGTCGGACATAATTCATCGGTCGAATAAAATTTGTTGATTTGTTGACATTATAAAAAAAAGTCTAACATACTCATAAGAGTACAGGAAACAGCTATTTTATTTAATAGATTTAAAATATGTATTTAAAATCACAATGAAATAAAAGGATATTTTTTTTCTACTTGCCTTTCTTTTCTGGTAAATCGCGCATCACTCGAGAACGAATGGACGACTTTAATGGAACTTTATTTATTGTGCGGGTAATGGGCTGTCCCCTTAGACAAGTTGACTCTCCACAATCGATATCGCTAATACAAGAGTAAAGCACAACGGAAATGACATATCCATACATTTGTTACTTATATAAAAGTATTAGCGAGATAGAAAAAGAAAACATAACTAGTTTTCATAAAGTTGGTTACGAATACCCACATACATACAGGATCACATATAAAGCAACGGTCCTGTTTAATGGTTTTGAATTGTATAAGATCACAAACTCTAGTAAAATATACATAATTATCGGTAAAAAATATATTAAAATCATTTTAACCAGTCCACAGATTAACCAAGCACTTTTAAAGCCTTTATTTTTTATATTAATTATTATGAAGAAGTTATTATTTGAATTGAAAGAAAAGAGTATACGAGTTATCACTGCTCGTTAAAAAGCGGTCGTTCATAGCTTTTTGCAAATAAATGACAGGTGATATACTGCAAAGGTAAAACATGTACAGTTTTGGCAACGGTCAGAAGCGATATATCACACGACATTGACAAACACGACTGCGCGCTGCAATCACGGATGTCGCTGTCTACACGTCCGCGCCGCTATGAGTAATATCAGAGTGAAACATTATTATGCAGCGAGGCAAACTTAATCTAAATTTGTATAAATAACTTACCTTAATTAATGGCTTATTCATCTGTGGTTATATTAATAATTATAATTAAAAGTATGATCTATCTTTCTCTCACTCTCTCTATATCTCTCTTCCATTTTATTTATTTTTTAAATATTATCGTAAGAGTAGTTTCATTTTATAAATTTTGTAATTTCAATCTTATACACAAACTAAGAAGAGCTTACAGAAACTACTAAATCACGTGGTATTTAAAAAGGTAATTTTAAAATCTTAACTTTTACTTTTGTAAAACTTTGAAAATCAGCAGCATTCAACTTTCTGCTAGAGAAGAAATTTTTAATTACTTTTAGAATTTGCACCGATAAACTTTAAGTGTAATACAAGCTTTGCTTTTTAAATCAGTTGTGTATATAAAGAATCAATAAATTCTGTAAATATTATAATATTAAAACTTTAATTGCGTTCAATCAAAAACTTCTAAAAATATATGAAAATTTACACATTTTTTTCAAAAAGTTCTTTAGATTTTTTTATACTAGCAAAAAATTGAAAAAATACGAATTAGCGGAGTAATTCGTCAAATAATAGTTGAAGGACAAAGAGAATTCTTTTAAAATCTAATTACTGTTCTAAAAGTACTTCACTCTCGGCTGTAAGACTACCTATCTCAAGTTAAATACTACTAATCAAATTCATCACACGTATTTGCACTTTAAATTATTAAGTTAGAAGTAGGTCATACCACAAGACTAGAGTCCAGTTAGAATTTATAATACTTTATTTTCTCTACTAGTTCTTGCCTGGGACGTCCCTCGTGTCTATTTAAACAATAAGATTCATGCAACATAATATTAGACCAAGTAGCATAAAATAAATAATTATTATACATTTATTTATTACTAGTGACTCACCCTCCTCCGCTCGGGTTCGTCCCTCAAAAAATAATAATAAATATTAAAGAGCTATTATTAAGTATTTTATAATTTATAAATTTTAGGCAAATAATAACTAAATAAAAACTTAATAAAACCGACTTCCAGGCACTAAAATGTAAAAAAGAACTAAACGGGCGTTTTCATTTTTCATTTAAAATAGATACCTAATCAGATATTTTCTACTTTTACTACTAATATTATTCAGCTTAGTTACAATTTTATTATATGTATGTATTTTTAAAAAACCGCTCGACCCTTTACCCTTTGAAACAAAAAAAAAATTCCAAATCAGTTCAGACGTCTTTGAGTAATCGGTGAACATACATAAAAAAATCCGACGCATTGAAAACTTCCTCCTTTTTGGAAGTCGGTTAATAATATGAATTTTCGACATTCATATTTTGATTTTGATTGTATGGCAACATTGACATTAAAGTACAAGTGTCTGTCTGTGAACATTTACCCAAAAAAAAAAGTTTATATTTACAAGCCACTGCTTTCAAAGAACCCCTTAAGAGTTATTGTGAATTGAGCTATTGAATTGACTTTATTCATTAGTTCAACGAAGTAGATATAATTTTTCACACAAAATTATACCATTTTGCGAGGGAAGATATTGACCTTCTATGCAGGCTCTTGCTGGTTTATTGTACTGATTTTTATTCAACACAAAAGATCCTTTTAGCCATTTTGTTAGGGTATCCCATTACGCATGCCAGGAAGTATGAGTACAAAGGGACGGAAGCAACGGTGTGGGACGGCCTTCATTTTATTTATTCAGGAACTCGTAGAGTGAAAGTGAAAGTAATTCATGCGTGCTTATTAAAAGTGAAGTGGCTCTCCCGAAGAAATGAATTACATTAATTTTTTACAACTTTTAATAAATTTTATATTGTTTGAAAAACTGTGTTGTAACTAAGTTTGCAGTAGCTTTGTTGTAGCTAAGTTTTTTTAAGATTAAGTATCATTTCACTATATGTATCCATTATGGTTTACAAAACTGCTCAAACAATATCTAATTATTTCAATGACTGCAGATAATAGCAATCTAAATTAATATTTAAACTTCTTTTAAATTACATATAAAACAATCATATTGCTTAGATACTTAAATAATTAATATTTTTAATTTTTAATATTCTTTATGGTTATTATAATTCAGTAATAATCGATCTAGATTAGTCTTGTGTCTGGGAAACACGTGTTTTCGAATTTTCATGCGGTTTTTTGCGCATTATTCCACGCTAAATATGGTCGTTAATTCGCATCGTGGTCGAGTGGCCAAGGCGCAAAGACCACCACAGGTGTCTGGGATCGTATCCCGGTCGGATACAAAGTTTTTAGTTTTGTTTTTTTTTTTTGTATTTATTCAAATTTTTAGTTTGTTTTTTTTTTTGATTACTGTAAAGCATTCGAAACATCGGGAAACAAAAGTCAAAATAAAACCGCAAAATAATCCGAAAAGATAGTTTTATTTAAAATTCGCACTCTAATGGAGGAACAGTTAATTATAATAAACATTTCTTACCATGTTTGTTGTCTAATAAGTTTAGAAGTTGCTTAAACTTACACATAGAGCGTAAAAATCTTAAGGAAGCATAATTCAAAATTTTGCGATTTACCCTATTTTATTTAAAAAATTGAATAAAAGAGATAATTCAGACAGATCCAAATTTTACTTAATTAAAAAAATAGATACTTTTTTAAATTACTTTTCTCTATGGATCTTCTCAATGGAATAAATCTTTTATATTATACCTTTCATTAATTAAATAAAAAATGTAACTTTAAAGTTTTATCATATTTTTTATAACTCAATGATTCAAATACTTTAAAAACAATTTCTTAAATTGTCTCTATTCATATTTTTTCTGTGACATTAAAAATAAATGAAAATCTTACAAGGAAGATTAATTGCCGTATTCCTTGTTCGTCCTTGCGTCTTTTACTAATTAGTATCTTAAGAGTTTAATGGCTTTTAAGATGTGAAATACAAATTACAAGAAAACATTTTGCACTTTATAATTTACATTAAAATATCTGCTTTGAGGTGGTAGAATAGTAATTTCCTCTTGAAAGTAAAATTCCCCTTTGTAATTTTTCTGTGAATTAAGTAGATAATTCGAATTTCCCACAACGTTGTTATTATAATGAATATTGCTATTACCATGTGAAGTGGATCTTTTTTCTTTTACAATTGACCTCACCTAGACAAATAGTAGACTACAATAAACCATAAATGGTTGCAGTGATATCTTAAAGCTGCAACAAAGAATAGACAGAGAGTGCTACTTCTTTCTGCTAGTATTAAGATACTGAGTGTTGATTGGGGTAACAATGACACCATACTGAGCTTAACGTAATGTTCTTTTGTCTCGTTGGTTAAATCGATAGCATATACGTCTTCAGATCCTCAGGTCCAAGGTTCAAGTTATGAAGCAAGGATAATTACTTTTATGTCAATTCTCGAAAGTCGAAGAGGTTTCATTTCAGTATGTATAGTAGTATACACGTAGTAACTAGTATATATTATGTAGTAAAACATTTTTAAAATACCTTTTACTACCACGTTTCCTCTTTTTTATATTTGATTAAATTAAGAACAATGCTTTTAAGGGTTAACCCGACTCTTGTCAAGTGAAAATACGTGTACCTCGAAGTATTAACAAAAAATCCAGAAGTTACATATTAACATTAATACTTCTGACATTTTATAAATGCATCAAACTAAACAATAAAAGTATCTTCACAAAAAAAATACACGTACACTACAACACAACTATTTAATCTAAACTGTATTTTTATATAATTTATTTATAGTTTTTTATTAATTAACTAGCAGAACCCGCGGCTACGTCCGCGTTCAATTATTTATATGATACAGCGACTCACCCTAGCTTCTTATTTATATAAGATTGTTCATACAAAAATACTAAAATTACGATTAAAAAGTGGGGGGAGGATGAAAAATACTTTACAACCTATTCACATACCTACCAAATATACAAAAAAATATCATTAAAATCGGTCGAGCCGCTTCGGAGAAATGCGACCACAAACATATTGACACGAAATATTTATATATTAGATGATATAAATAGCAAGTTTTTTTCATATTTTTTACATATAAAATAATTACTTAACTATTAACTATTCCTAGAAATAAAAAATGAAATAATTTATTTATTTATTTATTATTCTGCTAAAACGCAATGCATTCCATATTCCATACACTCACATAATAATAATTATTGTCACAACAATAGTAATTACAAACTTGAAATAATTTCTAAAAAGAATCTAATTCGTCATATATAAAGTCCATAATATTAAAAATCACTACAATGTTGAGTTATAATAATATTGTGAATAGTTCGAGGTTCCGAGTTTGAGCCCTGCGTTGGACCCAAAATACTTACTGAGTTTTCCTCTTGAGTTATTCTACACTTGTCTGCACAATTTTAATTGGAACTTTTACCTAAGTTTTTGTAGATAAAAAAATTTCAAACTTTCGAGGTATCTGTATAAAGCGTAGTGATTAGAAAACGCATTTAAAACATTCGGGAAAGACAAATGTTTTAAGGAAAATGCTGAAAGCGTTATTTTCGAAGTTGTTCTTAATTAAAAATTCAATTAAAGTATATAACTTTATAAGAATCTTCAAAGTATGTAATTAATTTTTATTTGATCGAAGCATACTTTTAGCTCTTGTTCATTGATTTTATGATAAAAAAAGTGATTATGGCTCTTATGTAGGTCATGAGTCAGTCATTAATATCGAAGTGATAAGTCGACCTGAAAAAAGGTAAAATATTTATCAGCTTTAAAGTGCATTAAAATGTAATTCGTAAGCAACTAATATTGTAGAAAGTGTCGCTAACCGAGCGAGAGAAGTTGAGCGAATGATTATGTGAGCACTGAGCGTATTAGTTACGTTTCACGCTGTATATCAATTGAGTTTAAATAAGGTAAGTAATAATGCTTAGGCTTATCCACGTATTTACGAGTACTATATAAAAGGAGCTGTAAGCAAGAACTAGTAATAAATACAATATAACAATAATAATGTTCTGACCGATTCCGGCCACGGCGGCCAATCTCATTGACACTATAACTCGCGTCATCTAAAAAGAACGCTGGAAGAAAGTGGAGGGGGTATGTTTGCGCATGGGTATACTCGCGCACAAAAATACTAAGCCTATTATTTTATTTTATTTTATTTTTCATAGCATTTCGCTCGCGGCTTTATATATTAGTTATTGGTAGGGACATTGAAAAATATATTAGATAGAATATCATTAAATAGAATTCTATTCATTATTAAAATATGTTTGATGCAGTGCAAAATGTTTAATCTGCTTACAACAAATTAAATGAATACGTTTAATACATTTTTTAAAATTATTAACTGCATTATTATCAGACTCTCTCTTTGTAAAGCAATATACGTCAAAAATATTTTTTCTCTTTTCTATATATAAAACCATTTCGTAATCAAAAACTTTTGTGTGCGCGATGGTATTTCGAACTGACGAACCAATAGCGCGCCGGCAAGCATGCGGCGCAGCTTGACAGCCAGCGTTCTTTTTAGATGACGCGAGTTATACCCAAGCCAACTGCGCAGGAGATGTTATAGTGCAGCTCATGTACGCGCAGACACAACGTGCACTCTCTATTCCCGTCACTCTCATACTCTGGTGGGACGACTGACGACCGCCAACTTCCCAACTCCGGGCTGTTACTGAGGCTTACTATACAGAAAGACTCAATAACTAAACTTGGCCCGACCCATGAGCTCAAGATCTGCAGCCGTATATATTTTATAACAGGCGTATAGCAGGCACGCGACACCTCGAACCGACATAGGCCAAAAACCTTATTATGGATGTATTAGTTTTTTTATGTAATATAATCTAGGCTTGTAATCTAATTTCACATATCAGACATACTTCATGTCTACTCCATAATACGTGACATTGATGAAATATTTTTTTTAGCAAGTTCTAATATATGTGGAAATCGTAATCACGAATGTATACTGTACGTTTGTATTATAAAAAGTGAGTCTATAGGTAATACTTTCTACGCGAATATTTAATATTTAAATTAAAATTAACTTTCCGTATTTTTTTTTTGGTTGTCGGTAAATAATATTTAATATTGATTTATAAAACTTACTGAAATTTAAAAATATATATTATTAACAAATATTATATGGTACTGTGACGTAATTTATGTATTTTTTTAAATTATTATATTATTTTATGAGGACAATACCTATATAACGCAGGTAAAAGAAAAGTCGATTTTGAGATCTAGTCGGATCGCGGCTCGTGATGAGTATAAAGTGCGCCCGCGTCCCTTTCACGTCCATATCGCTCACAGTCATTACGAACTGATAGTTCTGTAATAACTATATAATTATCTTTAAGATGTCTAAAACTTTAGTCTCTCCCGTGACCCATGATTGTTGTAAATCATTCGAAATGTCGTAATTCAAAAAAAATACCGAAAAGATAGTTTTAATTAAAATTAGTAATGGTTCTTATAAAAGATACGATATAATATAATTAAAAAAAGTTCAGGCTAACCTTAATATTTTATATAGAAGTAATGTCGAGGATAAAATTAAAAGAGTGTTTTTTTCCATCAGAAATTACTCCGAAGTTCCAACTAATTGTAATATACCTACCTACTACAAAACAACATTTACTTATTTAAAATTTCTTCTCATCTTATAATAAAAAAACCACGAAACTCAATGAAATCTTTGTAAAGCTTTCAAATGAATTTATACTTTCTACTCTTCTTATATTCTCTTTCTCTCTTTCTATTCTCTTACTCTTCTTATATTCTCCATAAGAACACTATTGAATCCGATATGGATCAACGTAAACGAAATTAAAAATTATCTAAATTAAAACGAGACCAATATGAGACGTGATACTTAAATATCCAGGATAAGGCTATGTAGTCAATGTCGCTTGCTAATGGAATCGTGTCGCGCGCAACATTCTAGATTAACTTTAATTAAGCGGATGTTATTTGAAACTTCAGCCGGTAGAAATTTATCTCGTTTGATATATAAATTAAACATGAAATACTGTACGCGATATTTGACTCGTCTTTTCTAATAATCCGAAACTTTAATTAAAATGTTATTTAAACTATTATTTGCTAAATTAATACATTTACTAACATCAAATGGTATGGATTTAACTCACATTATGGAAATAGTTCAGTTGAATTACTGCAAAACCTTATTGGCTTTATTTGTAATAGAGATAGCTGTGTATCAACAATATAGGGCTGTATTTGTACGGGGCTATAATTTACTTTACCTTTAATGAGTCAAAATATATGGTAAACGATTAATGTATCATTATTTATGTACTCTAATAACATAAAATCTTTTGTATATCGACCTTGAAGTGTAAAATGACTATTACAATGATAAAAGTAATGCCTTATGCATTTATTTGAATTCAGACTCACTGACTTTTCGTCAAATATTTGTATTATTTATCCGCCTTATAACGATATATTCTGGATATATTTCTATTCTGCGCGTGTATAGACAACTGAATATTATGAGACCAAAATTAATATAAAAATGTATAACACAAAGGTGGCTTTACTGCTAGCTATTGAATTTTGTACTGACAGTAGTGTTTTGTTTTTAAGGCTATGTAGGTATTTTACGAGGAGAACACGAAATCCTTACAATCCTGTATTTGTATATAAAATGTTTTACACGTAAAATAGGAAAATATCTCGTTTTTTTTACATATCAAATATTCTTCTCATATTGAGCTCAATAAACACAATGTCGGCTATTTTGATATATACTAATTCGTGGAGCTAGCTGGACTTCAGAAAAAAGACCTGCTCATATCACGAAAATCTTTTTTTTAATATTATTTAATGTATTAATCTATATATATAAAAGAAAGTCGTGTTAGTTACTTCGCTTAGCTAGTTATATTATAAAGAGGTAAAGTTTGTGAGGTTGTAGGGAGTAATCTCTGGATCTACTAAACCAATTTAAAAGAAAATTGGTAAGAAGATAGTTTGAGACCTTGGGAAGGACATAGGATACTTTTCATCCCGGAAGTAATCCCTTAAGGGGGTGATCCCTAAATGGGGTTGAAAGTTTGTATTGGGAAGCAAGCTAGGGACGAACCCGAGCGAAGCGAGTGGTAGTCGTTAGAGAAGAATACAATGAATGTATTTCTTTTTAATGAAATTAAAACATATTAAAGAAATGCAAGAATTTCCAGACCAACGGATTTTAGAATTTGGAAAAAATCTAAGAATTAATGCTTTATTCATATTTTATAGTACCTAATCTTTTAATTGCTATGCAATATCAAAAAATAAAGAACTCTTTCACGTGGAGTCGATTCGCATTTAACTAATTTCAACTTGTAAAACATAATATATTTAAAAATCCTCATGTAATTTAAAGCACAATTTAATTCATATGTTCAATTGAATGCGAAATTTTTTACATGTTGTATTAATAATAGTCGTAAACGACCGACACACTAAAGTAATCTCACCCTGCAAATTCACTTTGGCACGGCCCATAAAAATGATACATGGCGGCACTTAAGTTTCGCAACGCCTCGAGGTTTACAGGCGTTAGAGGCCGGTAAGGAATGTGTGTCCCATAAACATAATCACACTCATCAGCTACTCGTACATATCGATGGTACACCGCGTTCCGTTTCTTACATGCGTAGGTGTAAAATATTTCACTACACCTTATAAATTGATTGTGAAAAAGTTTATTGTTGTCTTTATAATGTAATTACTCGTACTTCATTTACGATCATTGTTTTCTGCCATTTTGTCAAGGGTTGTAAGTTTGTTTTTCATGTAATTGATAATGTAAGCTTAGCTTGAATACCAGTAGACTAATAATTGTTAATTGTTTTAGTGAACATTGGTTTAGATGTATGGCTTTTAGGTACCTTCACCTTAAAGTCAGACAATAAAGAGTTAAGTTGAACTTGAAGTTTTACTTTTATTTATATAAAAAACTCTAAGTTTCAACAAAAAATTTCAGTTAGAAGCAACAGGTAAGAAACACCCTCTCTCACATATTTTTGTATCTGTATAAATATTATAAATATGAAAGTTTGTGAGTATGGATGTTCACGCCAAAATAGCTAAACGGATCTGAATGAAATTTGGTACAGAGGTAGATTATAGCCTGGAATAACACATAGGCTACCTTTTATCCCGGAAAAATATACGGTTCCGGAGAGATAGTTTTGTTTTTGTTTCTCTAGAAACGAATCCGAACAAAGCGAGGGTGAGCCGCCAGTTTATAATAATAGTGTATTTGGATAAATACCGAAATACTTGTCGGTTGACTTCAAAAATTAACTAGTAGTTAGAGTTAAAAATTAACTATATTAACACAATTCAAATATGCTTACTACATACTTAATACACTATAAATAAATTGTTTTTGTCAAAAAATATTAAAATAAAAATATATTTTGATAAAACAATTGTCATAAAAATATTCTATTCAAATATAAAATATTTCGAAGCTTATCAAGGAAATTGAATTGACTTCTGATAATTCAATCATGTCGTTGTTTATACGATTTATGTGACGTCACTCTTCACATTTTGTATTGTGTTGATCTTAGTGTTTACAAAATGTTGTCATATTTTGTTATTAGTAAAACTATGGAATAAGCCAATAGAAATATATACTCTGTGAAAGTTTCAACTTTTTACCTATTACGGTTCATGAGATACAGCCCTCTGACAGACGCACAGACGGATGGACGGACGGACAGCGGAGGCTTAGTATTAGGCACTTAGTAATACGCACTCTTCGGGGGTGCGGAACTCTTAAAATGAATATTATAAAAATCATAATATTTCTTAATAAAAATTTGCACATATTTCCTGTACTCAAATTAAGTAAAAATGACATAATATTATGTTGTCGTATTGTTGTGATATTGACAAATATTGTAAGAGCATATTTGTCAGTATATTTGTCAATATTGTAAGAGCCCTAAACCCTTATAAAGAAAAGCTTACACTGCCTCAAGTATTCTTTTGTATTTAAATGTATGTACCTGACATCACTTGTCAAAAAGGTCATCCTATAATAGAGTACTCGGAAGTAAGCATGGTAAGCGTTTAAGGAGCTGTCATTTACATCAAAGACTTAGATCGAGCTGCAATATAATCTTCTCGAGTTAAAGTATCAGTATTTGTAGAAATACTGGTACAATTACCTTTACTGAGGATAAAAATTACAACCAGGAGATGTCTAAAACAAAAAAAAGTGTGAGTGTAGTGTACTTATATACGCACGTAAGAAGTTTAATATGGCAGATGTATTCAGCTCTGTTCAACGTTCCACTGCTGGGCACGTCTCAATCCGATGGGGAGTAGGGCATCGTCCACCATGAAACTTGTTAGGTTCTTTCAGACGGGCAGGTTACCACACGATTTTTCCATTCACCGTATGGCAAATGGTAATTACGTTGAAAATGATTCGCACATGAGAATATCAGAAGTGCAAGACCCTGGATTTGTACACACATTCCTTAGTTTCATAAGTGAGAGCGTTGGCACTGGGCTACCAGTTCTGGTGGTCAAACAGGCTTCAGAAGTCTGAATATGATCTCTTTTTTATTGATTTTATCTAATTTTGTGTTTAAGCTAACTTCTCTTAGATTTAATTATTGAGTTTGATTTGTAATGTTCAAAAGTTTGTGAATCAAGATTGAAGACTTAGATATTGACTTAGTATAAACAATTCTTGGATGACGAAACTTAGTTTACTAATTCTGATAGACTTTTTAACGTGTAGTTTATTATTTATAAGACGTTTTTGTCAGATAATGGATCTCGGGGAGAGTTATATTTTTTTTATTTGTTAAGAGGAAACATGAGTTTGGTATTAAGGATATTTAAAACATTATTTTTTTTAAAATTTCTCTTCAAAAATATCTGTATCGATGAAATTAATTGAATATTGTCACTTCCCAATTCATACAGTACTGACAAGTATCTCCCACACCATGATATAATGAAAATAGTATAGTATACATATAACCTTACCCATATTGATGTGAAAATACTTTCGATATTACTGACGATAGTACCATTTATGTATCTCTTCAATACAGCTTTCAATTGCAGGAAAGCGATATTCTACAAAATTCAGATTTGTTTAAGGAGTTGCTATTTACATAATTCGTTATTTGTCGATTAGGTAAATCTATTTACTGTTTTAATTAAATAATCAATATTCATGCAACCATTTAGATCAGAAAACTATTATGTTTCAATTTAATCACTACTGTAAGTCATTTCTTTGTAATCCGAGATGCAGAGTATGGCAAGCAATGATGCCCAGATTCCGCTGTAATAAATTATACAGTATGTGGCCAACGCTCAGCTAAAATCTCATTTGACGGAAAGCGAGCAATGCAGTCTAAGGCTAAATACGCTCACTTAATTAATTATTCGCCGGTTTTTGCAGCAGGGTTTTAGCAAGAATGCAACTTTAGTTCGTTATTGTAACATTTGAAGCAAAAGCAATGTCAAACTACACTTTAAATTGAATTATGCCAAATAATTTACGATCAGCCTATTTACAAAGTGGTTCAGTATGACTGTTGTAGTAATTGTGATTTCAATTGTATTCTACAACTACAGTATTAGTAATGCAATAATATATGCATTACTATTCAATTAATAGATAGCTTTTTGTATACAATTTTATTTGATTTAAAGAATTCAACCTTTTTTTAACGTCACGCTGGTCACGGTACAAATCTTTGGTCAATGAAAAGAAATTATTTCTTAGTCCACTACGCTAGCAAAATGCTTCATACGTCTTCAGAAATTAGTAAGGTTCTCGCAGACATGCAAGTTTTTTCTTGAAATTTCGCTTCAGTATATTAGAAAATGGAAAAAATGTATTTAGCAGATAAAAATCATCAGAGTTGGGTTTTGATCCCAGTTAACTCTATTTTTAAAGCAAGAGATTAATGGGTTACCACTACTTGTTGTTGTACTACACTTTATAACTTGAAATTAAAATATCTTGTTTTTCTAGCCTAAGCATTCCAGTGAAAGATAGTATTACGTTTTTTGTTATTACATTATGCGTTATCCTTTTTCCCCGCAAAAAATCACAGTAAACTCCCCCACATTCAACTTCTCATGCCTACAACATATTATGTCTATAAATTTGACCGACGTGTCCAATATTTCAGTCGTTTTCACCGACCTGACCTGTTTTAATAAATCCTATAGGACTTTGCTGATTTGGTTGCTTTGGAATTTACATTAATAACCACTGTGAATGATTTACAATATAAAAATAAGCATATATTATAAATTCTGTCACCAGCTCCTTCCACCATTTTTTATGTAACTCTGGTAATACACAATTTTTAAATCGACTCGATAAATTATAATTAAAGTTAGCTAGCTAACTTAACTCTGGTAACTAAAAAAAACCAAAACAATTACAAAAA
This sequence comes from Brenthis ino, assembly GCA_921882275.1. Lineage (NCBI taxonomy): Eukaryota > Metazoa > Arthropoda > Insecta > Lepidoptera > Nymphalidae > Brenthis > Brenthis ino. The sequence continues at coordinate 7,109,604 of OV170225.1, forward strand.
TAAAACAGATAAACGTGATTTGGCTTTGAATTCAATATATAAAAAAATCAAAACAATATATAAAAAAATTCTTATACAAAAACCCAAAATAAAAAAATACTATATAATTTAGTTTGGCTACGTACACTGAGTATTTATTAATTTAACAATAAGAACAAACGATTACTGATTACTACTCAAAGATATTAATTGCTTTATTGATTTTGCTATTAACATAAAAATGTATAGAAACAAAGGTTTTGAAAATCTTAAGTCAATCTATGCCTCCCGCAGGCACAATGATTAATCGTAGTGGGGGTTCTAACTTAATATAACTATTTCTGCTGTTGTCCGAACAACTGCCAGAATCAGCCGTTATCCCTAACTTACATTTTGCAACGTCTTGAATGTCGATTCCAGTGTGAAATTGGCAAATTGCTTGTAAAGGAATTGAAATATTTGTTGACACTACTGTTACGTTAGAATTTCTTAATAAGAAAATATTTGTTAACAAAGGGAAATCTATCTGTCTATACTAATGTTATAAAGAGGTAAAGTTTATGAGTTTGTGAATTGTGAGTTTGTGATGTTGTATCTCTAGATCTACTAAACCGATTTAGATGAAATTTAGTAAGAAGATAGTTTGAGACCCTGGGAAGGACATAGGATACTTTTTATCCCAGAAATTATCTCTTAAGGGGGTGAAAAGGGGGATGAAAATTTGTATGGGGAAGCAAGCCAGGGACGAACTCGAGCGAAGCGAGGGTGAGCCGCTAGTCACCTTACTAATAACCAGATACCAATCTAAATTGGTTTATGAATATTAAGTTTAGTACATATTATTTCGCAACGACACAAAAAAATTATATAAAATAATTATAAGAATTGATTTCAATAAATGATGGAGACAGGAATATCCTACTAACATTATAAATGCGAAAGGTATAGGGAGGATGTATGGATGTCTGGATGTATGGATGTCTGGATGTATAGATGTATGGATGTTTGGTACTTTTTCACGCAAAAACTACTAAAAATTTATTATTTATGGTTCCCGTGGGATAGATTGGTTTTTGCTTTCTAGAGGCAAACTCAAGCAAAGTGAGGGTCGGTAGTATTTGAAAATATTAGATAAAAGCGTCTTGTCCTCGCTTTACTCGGATGCATCTTTGTAGATACACGTTAGGCCTGTGTGTTTTTTTATTTCTGTTTTGCGGCTATTTGGTATCACTGCGACCATTTCTGGTCTATTGTGATCGCCGGCCTGTGTGTTAATCTAGGCTTACCCCCAAAACAGGCGCTCTACCCCCGAAATCAAAATCTATTATAATGACTGTATAGTTTACTGTGACTGTATAGTATAGGAACCTATGAGACAGTAAAATATAGGTATACTCGATTTTGAATATATTTAAAAAAAATGATATTAAAAAAATTCTTGAACATAGGGATATAATTCGAAAAGAACAAGTTAGTGAACTTTTAGAAAATATTATTATCTGAAAAATTTACTGTGTGCGTTTTGGACCATCACTACTTTCATAGTATCAGAGTAGTTCTTTTACATTTCGGTAATTATACAAATACGAGTACACTCATACTGAAGATGCGAATGCAGCTGTATATTTTATACGTCATCAAATAAAAAAAAAGTAACAAAAAAAGATAAATTAAATATTATGGTAATAAAGTTCGATAGATATACTCGTAGGTATTTATATAAAATAGCATACATAGATTAAAAGAAAAAGACTGTGCAAAGAGCTGGCACCTATTGTTACTTAATCTTTTACCACTAGGCGCTTTTTATTTATAGGTATTGATAAATTAAGTGCATAAAGTACTCTACAGCTGGTATAGCATTATGAGGGGAGTGAAGCGGGCAGGTGAGTTGAGCTGTATATAGATAGGGTGGTCCTGTAATACCCGTTTACCGTGAAGCCAAAGGAACTTTATTTTTAATCAGTATACTTACACGATACTAGATTCATAGAAATAATTTTGTTAATTAAATGTTATTTTAGATTATGAAGATATATGTAGTATAATTTTTAATTATAAGACTTTTTAACAATACTAATCAAAAATGTCTTGTATTCAGCCCTTTTTAACAATAAATATATTATTAAAAGTTGCATTGAATGCAAGAAAGACTTGAATGGCTGCTCTTTGTTATAATTAATAAATGTCAATAAGCATATATTGTGGACGTGTCATAGCGTATGGAGCATGTTAGGCGTTTAAACTTGAGTATTTATTTAAATGTAAAACAGCTCAGAAGGGTTTTCCAGAAAGACAAATATTTGGCAATTAACAATAATATTTCTCGCTTTTTCTGTATACTCATTTTACATTTATATTTTATATTCCTAACTCATATAATCCGAATCACCGACTGCCCACTTGACATATCAAAAATCTATTGTCAAAATCTACAAACTGGTACATAAAATAACTGAATGTTACAAATGCAAATCATAAGCTCTTTTCGAAAAACTCCAATGAGCCAAATTCTTATCTTCAGCACTACATCAAAAGATTACTGGGCGTGATTATTATTGCATGTTTGGATTATACAACTCGTAAGAATGTTTTTAATCTAAGAGTAGAGAAATCTCCCGTAGGTAAATAGGAAGGCTTATAAGAACTTGTTATTATTAAATTGTAAAGTGAAGAAGATTAATTATACTAGATTTAATTTGCTATTATTAGTTCAAATACTGAACATTTACTCTATTTCAAATTAACTTTTGTGTAAGTGCGTTCGAACAGGTATTATTTTATACATCAAAATAATTAAAACTAACTTTTAGTTTCATTAAACAAAATATAATCCTGTTACCAGCCACGGTTAAGGGTACGCTTTCCTCCCACCACATTAGTAAGGAAATTTTTTAAACATAAATAAGTACTATATACATTTTACCAGATTCCAGTTATGTTATGCAAGACTGCTTGAAAGAAGGAGTAATTTCCAAATAATATGTAAGGTATAACGTGTAAGGCATGTGTCTACAGCTTTACGTTAGAGGCTACGAGCTAACCGTAGACCACGTACGGAAGCCACCGTCATGCCACTAGGTAGCCGACTCAAGCGTAACTGTTAATAAGCCCTGCGGCCAAACGTGGCCTTTCATTGCGAGAACATATTTAATCACCTCTAATTTCTTCCCGGCATATGACCTCTATAGATATAGTGTTCAAAATGTTGACTTCAATTTAAAAAAAAAACTAATAAAGTGAAGAAGAGTAGTAAAACATTTTCTATCTTTAATAATTTATTTAACAATACATATAATAATAAAAAATATACATTATTTATATTTCTGTTTCGTACTTATATAACCGTGTTATCCCCCACCGTAGCAATAAATTGAATTCTACATTTTTCGATGACCATTGCTATGGAGCATTTTACGTACAAAATATTCTTATATATTACATGCTTATCCTATGCTACCAATATTGTAAACGCAAAAGTTTGTGAGGATGGATGGATGTTTGTTACTCTTTCATGCAAAAAATACTGAATTGATTTTGATGAAACTTTACAGTAATAAAGCTTATATATCAGAGTAACACATATGTAGCTGCGGGAAAACGCTAGTAGTAAAAAATTAAGACAAAAGGCACTGAACTTAACCTTAAATATATAAAAATGCAAATATTTTATTATTATAATATTGTAAAATATACTTCAATAATAGATTATATTACTTTTTACACAATTTATATCTAATACCTTGTTGCAAACTTGTTTTTTTATCAGTAGGTGTTATATATGTTAATCTTTTATATATGTATATAGTTTATGATGCTAAATATACTAAATTCAAAATTGGCTAAAATAAATTAAACTCTATTAAAGTATAAAGTACACAAGAAGTTTCTGTATGTTTTTTTTACTTATTGTGTTTCATTTATTTTGGCCAATTTAGTAAATATTTAGTAACATATTTAGTAACAATAAACTGTTTACAAGATCTGTATACGGATCAATCTGGATAGGAACTAAAGTAATAAGGCGCAGTGGTTTCTAAGACTTTCATAAGTTTCTCATACACGAATGAAGTTTTGCGGATCAAGTTTAGATGTTGATACTTTCCTTGCATTGGAACTGTCCACAATAGTGTTTTACAACTTTATATATTACTAGCAGATCCCGCGGCTACGCCCGCGTTCAGTCTAGAAAAAACTCTTTGACTTTATGTTATACGGCGAGCTATGTTTATACTAATATTATAAAGAGGTAAAGTTTGTGAGATTGTGAGTTTGTGACGTTGTAGGGGGTAATCTCTGGATCTACTGAACTGATTTAGATGAAACTTGGTAAGAAGATAGTTTAAGACCCTGGGAAGGACATTGAATACTTTTTATCCTGGAAATCATCCCTTAAGGGGGTAAAAATTAGGATGAAAGTTTGTATTGGGAAGCAAGCCGGAGACGAACCTGAGCGAAGCGAGGGTGAGTCGCTAGTATAATATAAACTTTATAGTAGTTTTTCATATCCATAAATTTATGTTATAAATATTTAACTACTATTTTGTACTAAAATACACATAACATTTAATTTGTAGTGGTAATTTTGTTGATTATAGTTTTTAAAAATTATAAATAGTTTTTAATATATAATAAGTATAACAAAAATCGTGAGGAAACCTGCATGTCCAAGAGAACCTATTTTTTCGAAAGACATAATATGAAGTCCGCCAACCCGCACTTGGCCAGCACAGTGGACTATGGCCTGATCTCCCTCGTATTAAAGGTAACTCCATGTCCAGCAGTGGGAAGTTAAAAAGGACTGAATACATACATATAATTAGTGACCCACACTCCCTTCGCTTGTGTGACTTCCTAGGTATATTTCGTTTTATGACCTAAGATAAAAGGGGTCTATGTTCATTATAAATTTTATGCAAGAAATCACATCAATCCCTCACTGTCTAAAAGAAATACAGAATAACTAATCAACAACCTCATTTTCGAATATTAGTATCAGTAGGGAAAATAATAAAAAAATATGCATTTAATAAACTGTCCAGCGGTTATTAAATCAAGAGAATTAAAAGCTGTAGTATCTATATAGTTATAAAAATATACTATTAACGAATACCTACAATATAAAAGATATTTTTTATTCAAATAGAAAGTGCATGTATGCACAAGTTCATAAGTTTAGGACTTTTAAGTGTGACTTGTAAAAGTTAAGAAATTTCCTGAAATGGAGATTTAACTTCCTAAGTACTGGGCTCATTGTGTTTTTGCCTAATCTTGTTCAACATGAAAACTTTTCCTAGGTAAGAATTCAAGGCACTAAATAGAAGGATGTCACGTTCCTAGCACTTGTCGTCAAGTTTGCTAGTAGAGCCACATCGTGTCCACAAGTTTTCACATAAACTCTACGACTTCACAAACTTATAGACGCCGATTTCTTAACTAATGCACTATACGTCTTTTATTTCAATATGTTGAAATCTTTTCTTTCCAATAACGTTTTAAAAATATAGTAATTGAGCTAGTGGCATGGCGTCGACATACATACATGCGGCAGGTAATTTGAATATGCCAAAGTTCTTCTTAATCCTTATACTTACAATTAGATGTTGTGTTTTTATTCAGACACTAGGTAGGACACAGGTACGTTTTAACGGTTAGTATGAAATACAAATCTTTGAATTTTTCGGCTTTTCTGTATTCTATAATATCAAGCATGTATGTATTATACATATAAACCTTTCTCTTGAATCACTATCTTTAAAAAAAACGCATCAAAATGCGTTGCGTAGTTTTATAGATCTAAGCATACATAGGGACAGACAGACAGCGGGAAATTGCGGGTATTTGTTTTATTCTATGTAGGGACTAGCAACTGAACTGAAAAACACTGATAGAGATCTATTAGTTCCCACGGGAACCGTTCCTTTTTCCGGGATGAAAGGTAACCTGTTGTTTGACCGGCAATATAAGGTATCAGAATGTTATATTTTACTAAATGAGGTCACAAGTAGTAGTAGTACTGTAGCTGTATAAGATACTACAGTTTTTTAACTATCCCACGGGAACTCTTTAATTTTCTGGGATAAAAAGTATTTAAGATGTTGACCGGGGATATAAGGTACCACCATGAAAAGTTTCATTTAAATCGGTCCAATAGATTCGAAGATTAGCCCGTACAAACAGACAAACAGACAGCGAAACAAAAAATCTAAAAAAATCTGGATTAGTTCTATTTGTCTTCTTACATCCCCCTGACTTGGTTTTTAGCATTTTTTTGCTATGTACAGACATTCGACCTCTACTATTTTATTATAGTATAGATTAGTCAGTCTAACAAAAACATCACAATTAGCAATTTTTCAATTTGAAAATAATTGCTTTAGTAGGAAAATACAACATTAAACTATCAATTAATATACATATTTATGAATCAGTGTGAAAATTATTTTCATTAATACTCATTACAATTCTTTAAGATATATTATGTAATTAGCGGCTCACCCTCGCTTCGCTCGGGTGCGCCTCTGGACAAACAAATACAGATCTATCCCACGGGAACCGTACGTTTTTCCAGTATTATCCAGGATAAAAAGTAGCCTATTTGATGTTATACTGATGTATGAACTATATTATTGTAACGTTTCATTAAAATCCAGTCAGTAGTTTTTGTGTTCTAAGCTGTATAAGTTACTGTTTTTTTTTTTAAATATCCCACGGGAACTCTTCAATTTTACGGGATGAAAAGTATCTAAAATATTGATCGGGGATATAAGGTACCACCATGCAAAATTTTATCTAAATCGGTCTAACAGTTTTGCAGATTAGGCCATGCAAACAAACAAACACACAGGGAAACAAAAATTTGAAAAAATCTTGATTTGTTCTATTTCTCTTCTTACATCCCCCTGACTCGGTTTTTAGCATTTTTTTCTACGTACAGACATTCGACCTCTACAGTTTTATTATATGTATAGATTATAACTTGGATAAAATTAATATTAATTAAACTAAACCAATTTTAATTGTAAACACTGGATAATTTTCTTCTAAATCTGTAACTTCAAACCATTTATGCCGATGGGCAATTACAACTTTCAAAACTCGACTCAATGCGGTTCTATTATTAGAAATTTCGACACAAGCATACGAATATGCTAATTAAAACCTCAAAATTAATGTACCTTCGCTTTAGCAAAGGTATTGCGGCTTTGTAAAGGGTTGTCTTACAATATACATAGCCAAACTAATTTTATATTCACTAAAGCAATTGCTCTGAATTCAACCAAAACCGCCTAATTTACTAGTAAAATAGGCAAGGTTATAATATTATTCTAATCACAAGAACAAACAACTATTATATTTGTATATTATGTTATGTGGATACAACATTTGTTTTGTGGTGGCTAAATTATCAGTCTTTTCACATAGTATGTTAGGATAGTTTGAATGACCACTAATGAGGTACTTAAAAAAAATTGATCAAGTGCATGTCAGGTTTGCATATTAGAATATACGGAACGATATTATGGTTTATAAATTATGAATGTAGTGTAAATCAAATATGTTCTACAAATTAAATGATGTATTAATTTGTCTAATTTTGTGAGGACTAATATAATATGTACGAGTATATATAGGAGCTTATTATACAAGCTTAAATGACGTGTTTATTATAAAGCTCAGATTTGACATTATTTAAAAAAAAATACATATTCATACACAATGGTAAATCATTTTTAGGTCACAGTAGTTTTGTTTTAGTTACACAGGAATATCTTTGTTAGAATAAACTATGTCAACAAGTTCAAGATGAATTCCCAGCGTAAAATAAATGTAGATTTAAGTATGAGTATTACATATCCCATTCTAGTAATACGTGATATTTTACGACCATTTTATACCATTCTCTTTATATTCGAATTTTCAGGCGTTGAAGTTCAAACATAACCGTAACATTATTTTTTACGTTCTTGTAAATAGAGTATTGTAACAATTTGTAGGCCTCATTTTTGGAATATTTTTTTCACCGAATAAGAAAAATAACTGTAATCGAAACGCATCAACCGGAAATTAGTAACTATAATATAATATTCCCTCAACGACCGCGGACACGCCGGCGTTACAGTTAACAATTATAGATGTCTTAAAAATTTATTTAATTTCTTAGAAATTTACCTGGAGGTGATATACCCTAAAGTCTGGGTAAATATTGCGGCAGTTTCGGCTGTAATAATATTTTATTTCAAAGGGATCAACATACTTAATGGTTTTTTTAAAAGTCGTCATTTTAAGCTTTAATAATAATCTATGTAGCTTATGTAATACACTTTTTTAACAATATATAACTCAATCCTCGAATTAGAATTTCTTTATTTAAGCTTGACACCCGTAATTACATCACTTAACACTATGTACAGAATCATACATTTATTTTCTTTGCAGATTTGGAATGAATGAGCTGCTAAAGCGTACACGTCACGTATCCTCAAGAATTATTATATGATTTGATTTTAAAAAACCCTAAAAAGTTTATAATTTTTTTTTGTAAGTACATCTCATCATCATCATCATCTCCCTGCTCATTTCCCAATCACTTGGGGTCGGCGCAGTATATCTTCCGTAGGTACTGCTGATAGGATTTGGCACAAGTTTTACGACCGGCCGCCTGCCTGAAATCAACCCTCCTTGGGAATGCAAGGAAAAATGAACGAATGGAAAATTAGTAAGTACATCTGAACATGAAATTTTTTTTTTAATTCTCAATTTAATTTTCTTATTAATGGCTTCAAAGGGCGCCAGTTGAGCACAGTTTTGTAAATCTAAAACTGAAAAAATAATTACATATACCTAATGTTAATATATTGTTAACAGTGTAGATATTTTTTGTACCTACCAAGATAATAAATATTAATCTAATTGCGCTATGTAATTTAATTTTAGATGAAAAGGTCCGTTTAATTACCACGTATTTAAACAAAATAATGAAAGTTTAGAAAGAAGTTAAACTCATATCATCGAAAAACTTTCAGAATAAAAAAAATGTTCATTTTATATTGCGGCAATATAAATGGTAATTTTATACTATAAATTTATTGGAAAAAAAAGATTTAAAATTATGTATTATCATACTGATTGTTATGTTAATAAAACACGAAACGTTAGGCATTGATTGGCTAAATTTTGCAAGCATATTCTTAGAATTCGATTAATTCCGAGGGTATAGCCAAAAACTTCAATCTTGCTGCGAAAAATCCTTTTTATAGAACTGGTATTATGAAGACGGTGGATGAAAGGAGTAAATGGTGCGAAATAATCTGAGCTCTTAGTTCTACGTAGCTGAAAACGAATTTATTGCTCCTCGATACTCATAGCGACCCATTTTATTGACACCTTAATACCGCACCGAATACCAGCATAGCTATAGCGCGCACGTTCCGTCTTTTTCTATTAAATACCTTACTTTTGCTTGTGGCTTCGTATTTCGCATTTATATAAGCCGTAATATCTGTCGATTTATGTACAACGACGAGATCAAAACCCTACTATTATATTTAAATGCGAAATACATACAAATACATCATGTATGTGTTGCTCGCGTTGAAACAGCACGATAGATTTGGATAACACATCTTTAATCTTATATGGAATAACATAGCTATTGTTAATAATAATAAAAAGGTGGTGCCTCTTGTATGTAACATTTCAAATAAAAAGTGAGCCTAAGTCGCTAATATAACATAATGCTTTACCTGTCTCTAACATTACAAACAAAAAAATAGTAAATGGTTGCAACTTATTATTATTTTTTAAATTCTCAACATGCAAACTCTCCTTTGTAACTTGTTTTTACTCTACGTGAGATATGACGCGTTGGAATAAATAGAAAATTAATTTTTGTGCAAAAGCAGTTATGTGTACAGCAAACAATTGAAAAAAAATTGTCGACTAGATTCCCGACTCAATCGAAGCCCAGAAAAAGTCATCAAAAAGTCGTTCTGTTGTTAAAACTGGCACGTAAAGCTGAACAAACTTTTATGCATTCACTGACCGGTTAGAAATGAACAACATGTACACTCTTTTTACAGAGTTTTCATTTCTCTACAAACCGTGCATAGGCTGATGTATGCGTATTGTTACAGTTCAGCGAAACGTTAGATCGTAAGTTATAATAAATATTTATATAGATCATTTTTCTGTAAATATAATATGAAATATATGATAAAAACGATTATAGCATACCCGATGGTATTCAGTATATATATTTAAAATTATTCAAGCGTTTAGGTATTGATGGTAAAACATATCAATCGTTAGCAGAGAATATCCAGGCGAACGATTTTCCATGCCGTTGAATATATTTGAAGGTAGCTGAAAATACAAACGCTGTAAAATAAAGTTAAGCTTCCGTTATGGAAGTAAAGGAAAGTTAAATAGAATTTTTATTTATATTTAGCGAAACAAAAAATGTAAAAGTCTCCATCAAGAAATAATATTTTAGTCATCTTAGGTTTATTTATTACAAATGTAATCACTGTTGTACGTCAGGTACTTTTTCAAAAAGATCAACGGTTTTTTTTAATATACCAGCAGGCTGGTTAATAACCAAGGATAGGGTATCCCCTATAAAGTAACCTTTATATGAGAAAATGTTATTTTTGACATTATTTTAATTATAGTTTTATTATTATTATATTGTTTAATTATCATTATATTATTTAATTATTGTTATATAATTTATTATTATTTTATTTACAATGATATAGCGTGTTTATACTTCGGGCGCAATCAGCTTGTAGCCTGAACATAGACTACTACTACTAGTCTAGTCTATCAACGTTTGACATCAGCTCACACACGTGGCAGAACTTAGTCTTATATAAAAAAATGATTTTGAACTTTTATAGTCATAATTTAACAATTATCTATTAAAAAAAACTATCTTTTCGGATTATTTCGCGGATTTATTTTGATTTTTAGTTCCCGACGTTTCGAATGCTTTACAGCATCCATGGTCACGGGAGAGGGTCTCTATCTAATAATAATTCGAAACGTCGGGAACTAAAAATCAAAATAAATCCGCGAAATAATCCGAAAAGATAGTTTTATTTAAAAATGTCAAAGATTCGCGTAAATCTAAGAAAGCATTAATTATCTATTAAAGTAACACCACTTATGCCACATAGGTTTATGTGAAACTTTAAAAAGAATAAAGGCTATACTAATATTAAATAACATTAGCAGTCGATACTTTATAATTTTGTCTACTTCATGTTTCATTTTTACGAAATAATTAAAATATATGATTAAAATTTTGGTATAGACTACAGACCTTAACTCAGTCTTACATTGAAGTGGCTTTGTCTTTTATTATAAGGTTTACGGTAATGAACCAACATTTCTGTTACACTTAAAATTTGACCTGGGGTTAGTTTACTTGGGTTTCTTTTATCTTTTGCTCAGAAGGCGTAAAATTAATGTTTTGTGTATTTGTTATAATGTATTTTATTCAAGAGGCAAGGGTTGGGAAGCGGTAAGCGTTTCATTATTCTAATGTTTGTGGTGGGCGGCGTCTAGCTAGGCCAGGTGTTGCGGAGTAAATGTAAATATTTTATTGTGGAGGCACAAACAACGCCTGAGAGATCAATAAAATTTGTTTGTTCTGTAAAATGCTCTCCGTTGTCTGGTTTATAGATTGTGTACATGAATTATTCAAATATTCGAATGGGAAATACCTTACCAGTCCATTTGTTTTAATGTCCCGGCTGATGAAACGTGTCATTTGTATTATTTTTTTTGCTGAAAATGATGATCTTTTAAAACTTGCATATTATCAGAAATTATAGTTTTGTGATTAGGATTCGGATATTTATTCTTTGCTCACTTATTCTCTATTTATATATAGTAGAAATATTCATAAACTACCTACTCACCTTCGCCTCGCTCGGGTTCATCCCTAGGTACATTTTAATTTTTTTGAGCGGAACCCTAATTCTTTTACTGAAATAAAAGTAGCCTAATTTACTCCTTCTAACATCAACTACCTGCCAGTGAAAGAACCGTACATTTTTCCGAGATAAAAAATAAAAAATAAATCTTCATAAAAAATTTTCGACTGCACTTGTTTTTTTGGTGCTTTTAGTATAGATTTCTCAGATCGCGGCGAGTGTAGGTACCTACTATTACATTTGACTTGGCACCGACATCAAACCTATCAATAGGTAGCACATACAAATAATAGTATTTTATATGAGGTATATTAAATTATATCTTTATTAAGTTATTTTATACTTTTTAGTGTTTGTAATAGGTTCTTCTGTAAACTACAGTAGGTAATAATGTAACGATTGGTTATAATATTTCTCAGTTTCTCACCCCGCACGCTCGCTCCGCTTCAATGACAGGTAGCTTTTATAACCACTTATCGGGACACGGGTTGATAATAATATATAATCAACTCCTAAAAAAGCCGTACACAAACTAAAATAAAATTACATCGTCCACGTAAACAAAAAAATCATGCATTTTTTTCATAAAATGGAAAGTACTGGGCCAAATGGCAACTATTCCGCGTCACACTAAAGAAGATCATAAATCTCAGTGTAATCGGTGTACATACATAAAAAAAATACCAATCGAATTGAGAACCTCCTCCTTTTTGAAGTCGGTTAAAAAGTAACTTAGCGAAATGGATGTGCGCGTTTCACGCAAAAAGTACTGAACCGATTGTAACTCAATTTTGTGTAATGTGGGATAACTTATTACTCGGGTCAATACTTAGGATACCTTTTACTACAGGAAAATCTTTCATTCCCTCGGTAAAACGCATTAACTGATTCTATCGAGTCGTTCTTAGAAATTTACATGTCTAACGCTGGCTAAACCTTAATAGCCTAAGAGCCTGTGAACGCCAGACCTTCGTCATTTTATAAAAGCTGAAAGTTTGTCAGCGCATGCTCCCGACACAGATAAGAACGATGGACCATTATGAAGTTCAGGCTATAGTGGCTTTGGCAGGTACACGGTACTAAAGGTGTGTAAAATACCGATCTAAAATCGTCAAATAATAAAGTGTGATGTTTTGGTATTTCCTTCAGAATATTATTAAAAATCACGTCATTCAATGCCAGACACTTAACATCGTGGCAAACCCTTGCCAAGACAACCTTTTCATGAAATCATAATTCTACTTACGTTATAGTATAAAAGCTGATTTTTATATATAATACTTGAGTAATAATTAGATGATGTCTCCTCATTAGCCAGACATTTTTGATAGTTCCAACTCCTTGCCAGACAAGCATGTAAATGTTAAGAAGAGATTCGTGATTCGAATGACTGAACACTGTTTAGAATGTGTGTGGATAGTTTTTTTCCAATAAAAGGTTTTATTTCATCACTGGCCCAATGCAAAATGATAAATATATGAGCTTGTTATAAATTTTAATTTTTCAATTCTTTCGCAAAATCACTCGGACGTGTTTGATCAGGACCAGTTATGGTGTAGCTCAATTGTGCTGATTCTAATTGCTGAGAATGTTCGTAATCTTTGATCGATGGAGTCAGGTATTGATCAAAAATAAAGTCAATTCTTAGCGCTTCAAATTTGGTGACCATTTGCAATATTTTCTTAGAAATGCTTCCCAACTTGTTTGGAACATTTTTCATGCTATATATGTCACTACAAACTGAGCCAAACGTGTCGTCGGTGTAATAAATGCTATGCTAGCAGTCTTATAAATCATCTAATTATTGCCTACAGAAAAATCTGCAAAAACGTCTTTCTTAGTCTTGCAAAAAGTCTTTCTCCTAAGGTACACTCGCAATAACTATTCATATCTATAAAGTACTTAGGGACACACCCGAGTGAAGCAAAGGTAAGTCACTATATTTTATATAGAAACTGAGTTATTTTCTACAGAAAAATAAATAAAGCTGTAAAAGGAATATGCTATACTAGAAGTAGAATCATTTTCATGAGACAACTCTTAAAAAAACATTAGCGGAAGGTTTCAAAAGGTTAACTTTTTAGTTTCAAAAGGTTAACTAGTTAGTTCAGCCAAATCCATTAACTATACCTGGCTTTTGAGGTATAAACCTAATTTCACTGGACTATTTCATCATTTTAAATAAATCAAATCATTTTAAATTTCGCGTAAATCTAAGAAAGTATTATGTTATCTAAATCTCACTGAAAAAGGCTCGTCTTTCGAAGTTATATAGTGACTCGTTTTTTAGTTATAAAAACTCCTATTTCATCACAATCTAATTAAAGTGTTTGTAAGAAACTCGGTAGATGTCGATTCAGATCCGCCCGAAAACTTGTAAGTAGGGGACCCTTGATAAAACAGTAACACAATTTCACCTTTCTTTTTGCAAAGTGATCTTGCGAAATGAAGTATTATATTTGAAATAGAGTTTCATATTACGCATTAGTTAACAACTAAAGTACTTATACTAGTTTTTTTTTTTTAATTCTATATGAGCCCATAATAAGACTTGACAAGGCCTGTAATATTATCGCCACGTAATCGAAAATCCACTAAAATTTGAGTAATATTAAGTTTTTTTTGTTAAGTAACCAGTAACTTTCAATAAATCTACATCTACACTATTATTATTAAGAGGAAAGATTTGTATTTTTATTTGTTTGTAAAGAATAAGCTCAAAAACTACTGGACCGATTTAGAAGAAATTTAGTAAGGAGATAGCTTGAGACCCCGGGGAGCACATTTTCCGGAAATCATCCCTGAAGAGGGTAAAAATTAGAATGAAAGTTTGTATGGGGAATATACTTATAGACGAAACCGAGCTAGCGAGGGTGAGACGCTAGTGGATAATAAAGTGCAAAAAGATTTTTCTAATACGAACCCCTGTTTCATAGTTTCATTAGTACGTGCAGATGGACAAACAAACTCTTCAGCTTTATATCTCTACATACCTATTATTAATTAAAGTTGAGTTTGCATTATGGTTTTTATTATTAGAGGGTATAATTTACAAACATATTTGCAAACATATGTGTAATGTACTAGTTTAAATATATATTTTGTCGTCGTCTTCCGATCGGGTTACCCGGGCAGTATCACTTAACCACGATGCCCTGAAGGCTAGCCTGCTGATGCAGACCACAACAACCTTGCAGTTGCTCTCACGATCCTCTCTACTATCCCAGTAGTAGTACCAGGAGCAACCCACATGGTACACCGTCAACAGAGTTGGCCGCTTCCGATTGTGTCTCTGAGCTTGAACTTCATGCCCCCCCCGCGCCCTCTCCCCCCTCTCCACCCCTTTCTCCCTCCGCGACAAGGTAAACGCACGTCAAGCGACGGGAGTGATGAAGGGTTATAGGCTTCCAAACATCACCCTGCAGTTTATAAAAGCCAAACTTTAGCTCTCTGCACTTCTTATCTGTATAAGTTTTAAATAACTTTTAACTTAATATTTTATTTAATTATTATAAGCAAGATTTTTTTAACAACGTACTTTTAAAGTTAATTCGAATACTAAAATTATTTATATTATGAAGTAAAATCCTTCATTGGTTTAGTTTAACGTTAATACACTTCAAATTATTTTTACCGAATTCAACAAAAGAGGATATATTCACTTTGGATGTTAGTTTTTAGAATTCCGTATCTGAATGGCCCAAATGGAGCCCTATTGCTATTACTCGCGTGTCCATCTATCCGTCTGTCCGTTGTCTATCACAAAGGGTTTATAGCCATACGGTTGGGAGCAGTCTTCAAATTTTCACAGTATAAGCATCTTATTGACCCAAAGCTATATAAATTGTCAAAAAAAATATTTTAAAATATTTTTACGGGGGGTTCCCATATAACTAAAGGGGCGCACGGAAAAAAATTGACCTACCCGATCGAAAGGCATATTGTTGTTTAGATTTCTTTGAGTAGATAAATACTGTATTTTTGTTTAAAAAAATATTGGAAAACAAAGGAATGAGAAGCCACCAAAGTGAGTTTTTTTTTACAAAATTTTGTTCCGAAGAATTTTTAACTTCCAATTTACCTATGAACTTGAAGTTTGGTGATAATGTTTATTATTACGTATATTTAACTAACAAATACTGATATAAATATAAAATATTGATAAATCAGATTTTTTCTTTGAAATTCCCACATTTTTCCTATTATTCCGCTATAACAACAAATAAATAAAAAACCAAAATGGCGAATTTCAAAAAGGCTGCCATGCAAATAAAATAAAAATCGATTATGGTACGGAACACTTCGTGTGCAAGTCCGAATCGCACTTGACCGATTTTTTTTATGAAAGTTATGAGATAGCTTCGCTGTATGTATGTAAACCAATTTTAATTAAGGGTTGTCATATAGTTTTAAAAAATACCTAATATTTAATTATGAAATTCTACCTTTCATTGTGATTTTTATGCTAAAATAGTTTACACAAATGTTGAAATGACATTTTATTCTCCAAAACTACGTGGAAGCTAAAAACGGTATCTTTGATAAAAGGAAAACTTTTTACCATTAGACTATATATACCCTTGAGACTTTAAAAACAAGAAAAAATAACTTTGGCATCCTGTTACAAAAACGGACGTTTTTGTTTCAATTATAGTTTGGTTTTCTGAAAGGTGTATATTTTATTCCAATAGGTTGATTGAATAATTTAGACTGGGCATGTTACTTTGCTTTTTTATCCGACTGCGACGAAACCCAAAAGAGGGTTATGTTTTTGACCTGCATGTATGTATGTTCGGTCCGATCCTATGTTCACTCGTAATTACTAAATGGCTTAACCAATTTTGATGATTTACACGTCTAATTCATACGATAAAGCGAGTGTCATAGGGTACATAAATATCGTTCAAAATCACAATGGCGCCAATTTGTGTCTCGAAATATTTTTTATGTAAGGCGCCAATTTGTGTCTCGATTTTTTTTTTCATCCGAATCGAAATCGAGTGGGATATCAAAATATAGGTTTTTAAGTGGCGGTTACTAAAATATAAAACTTATATGTTTAAAAGTAATTCAAGACAAGAAAAATTGGGAATGAAAACCAAAAATGACTAACCTAAAAAAACAAAATTAAAAAGCAGTACATAAAAAAATAATTTACAAAATGCCAACTACATACATATTATATGTACATGTTTTATAATTGTTATGTGTGTATATGTATCCGACTGCATATACTATGTTCCTTCGTTAACTTGTTCTCTTCTTTTTAGCTTGCTTTTTACGCAGTCGGGTTTTATTGTTCTGTTAATTATTATTCATCATAACTTTTTTGTTTTATGTATATATTTCTTTATCTTTTTTATCCTCAAATTTTAAAAGAATATTAATTTTTCTAGTGCTTTATAAGTACTGACGTAAACAAATATATTTTTGTACTAACAACAGTATAAAAAATAAATTATTGTCGTCTCTTTAGTTTTCGTCTTGTCGCTTTTTATTAGGGTATTTATTTTTATTTTGTTATACGAAAAAAAGCCTTACAATATGAACAAGAAAACATTTTTACCTTATTTCTGGAAAAATTAGGCAATTTTATATGTGACGTAATTTCCACTGACTTTTTTTATATTTTTAAGTGTAAAGTGTACCTAAAGGAAGTTCAGAACCTGGGATAGTACAATGTTATCTCGATGAAAATTTTGCTACACGATTAATTAAGCGTCTTTTGAAAATTAATTTTCGGCTTGGCTGAGCTGGTTTGACCCAATGACGCTGCATTATGCATTTTACTAACGAACGCGTATCCCGAGAGCTACGTACAGAAATTTATATTCTGAATATACATAAAATGCAGAAATCGTTTTAGCCTTCCTGAGAAAGCAGCTATTAGCTAACTTAATCTTTACATATTAAATTATTTATTGAGTGTGAATAATTACGTTTAATGATGATTCTTAAACTTACATAATATGACATATTGTTATGTATTTTTTTGCACTATATTTTTTTTAAATAATTCTTATTAGTACATAGAATTCTAGTAACAGAAAAGTTAGATTGTTTAAATACATATTATTATAACAATCTTTCTTATAAGTTTTGAACCTGTAAATACATTTACATAGCCATAGCAGCATTATTAAGCCCGCGGCTTCGCCTGCATAGTCTGGTTATAAATTAAAATTAGTTGCTCAATAAAAAGTTTATAAAATTGAATAAAATTTACAAATCCAGTAGTAAGTAATCCAAAGTTGAGAGTATAATTAAATTTTAAAATTAATAAAATAATATTTTTATCTTTAAGCCTATCAATCAATCATTTAAATCTATACAAAAAGGCAAAGAAAAAATAGTTCTTTTTTCTCCTCTGTTTGTCAAACGATTTTCTTTTTTTTGTGTAGTAGCTATGGACGAGCTCGAATAGAACCAGTTTTTTTATATAAATTCTATTTATATATATTTTCCTCAAATTTTCAATAATGTTTATGGTCTTAATTCCAATCATTGGGCGAACACAAGATATCGTAAAACAATTAATATTTTATGTTGATATATTTTACATATGTATATTTAATGTAGAACGCTTTTAAACTATCTACACAACATAAAAAATAAGTGCCATAAATCTGCATAATATTGAAAAAGAATTATTCTATCCAATTTGTTTTTGCATTGCTAACATCACTCTTCATTAAGCAAAGGATGTCGATAATACTGTTCGGAATTGAAACATTCTTTATATTCTCAATTTGTTTCAATACTTACTAGTTTATTGAGAAAGCCAATAAAAATATCTATATTGCGATATATTTTTATGTATAATTTTAATATAATAAAATTGTAACTGAGCCGAATCTGTACATTAAATATTTTTTGTAAAATCTTATTGAAATGTACATTATTATCGATACAGAGGCCGAATTTATAGTTTTTAGAATTTACATCTGTCTGTCTGTCTGTTACCGCATCACAGAAAAACCACAGGAGGGATTTTGATGAAATTTGGTATGATGGTAGCTTTTTACCGCGGGAAAATGTCTCATTTCTGAGAAAAATGTAACAACTGCAATGTAAGAGTTTATAACATGTAAAACCTAAGAATTTGGTTTTTGGACATCTGAACGTGGGCGGAGCCGCGGGCAATGCTAGTTACTAATAAAGTAATTGTTGTAGTATATATTATGTAGGTACATAACACTTTAGTATACTACACTTAACTTTTTGATTCATAAATAAATCGAGATAAATATATAAGCAAATATTTTCCATTAATTGACATTTAAAGTGCTTCTCAGACTTTAGCACAGTAGGGTAGGCTGGTCTAGGAGTACGCATTTGAGGTTTAAACAGTTCTAAAATTAAATTAAAAATCTCTTTGCAAAGTAGATTAAAAAAAATTATCTCTAGATAAACAGCTTATCTTTTATTTTGTACTTAATAATCACATCTTTCATAAAGCAACATGAAATGTAACAACAATATACAAAATCTTTAGAAAAATAAAAAAAGTGATAATTGCGTACAAGAGCTATTGGATAAGAGTACGCATGTGAGTTGATAAAGGTACGCAATAAAAATTATCTCATAATTCGTGTCTTGTAGCTCGTACGGACATCATGTCACCACTCCTGGCGTCGACATCCTATCCAATCTTTATTTGGGGGGTTCCACTCATACTTCACCACATGGTGGGCATTTCCACATTTTCTTTTTGGGTGTCTTTTTAGGACTTGGGAATGTTTTGCAGCCTTCTTAGTAGTAAGTGTCGCAATCCTTTGTTGTTTTTTTGTGGCCAAAGTGTGATAAAATTTACTGCCTCTAAAGTGCAGCTGAACGTGTGGTTATGTAAAATCAATAGTATTGGATTAATGTTTTTGTGTGTAAGAGTACCTACGTACTCTTGTAACATACTCAAGTCCATACTCTTCCACACCTTTGCGGTTTTCTAATCGAGCAAAGCGCAACGCCATCTATTAGCATTGATCGGAATCGCTCTCGCAGTGACCCCTAGGTATAATCATATTTTTCAAAATATTTGTATTTTTTTCGCAAATATACCATTCCAAAATGCTAAAATTATTTAATAAAGTAGACAAAAAGGTTTAAACTCACGTAATTTCTCTATTTTTGTAGGTTTTTCTTTTTTTTTCCGCACAACACTTCACTAGCCTACACTTCATAATAACACTGAAGTTAGCCGCGGATCGTAAACAACGTCATGCCTCATTAGGCACACTGTATACTTTTATCGGATGCGTACTCTTAGACAAGCCTACCAAAAGTACAAACATGTAACATGTATCATATAAACATGTGCTTATACTTACTCTTACAGTTTATACAATATTCAAAAAAGTTAACTTTCTCTATATTAGAAAACAAAATTATGCCATCAATTACGTTCTTATAATATACAAATTTAATTAAGATAATTATTTAAGAGCTGTCCGAGTTTAAGAAAACAGAAAAGTTATTTGTAGGAAAGCCCCAATTAAGGGCAAAGCTTTCTGGACTTAATCCAATAAACCTACTCATTTAGTGAACGGAATGAAAGGTAAATAATTTTAGGGCGAACGCTGAATTGCGCGACAGAATTTCATTCCAAATGAAGGGTTACACAAAACATAAAATGTATTTGCTTGTTTGTCCCAATTGATTAAACAATGTAAAACAGAATCCAATGTCGTATGACAAAATAAACCAGATTTAAATGTTATTACCTCACGGAATGGATAATGCTGTTAAAATCGTAGATGTATAGGAATAACAAAACTAGAACAATTATTATCCAAGGATGTTACAAAATTAATATGGGAAATATTATTTTTCGTATCAATATTTCCTACTTGGGACATATTTCTTGTCATAACACAATTATAATACTAAGAAATTAAAAGGTTTCACATAAACAAATAATCCATTGTAGGAAAGTCAGATTAAAAAATGTCACTTAATCTATATATATAAAAGAAAGTCGTGTTTTTAGCCCGTTCGACTGCGTTCTTGTATACAAGACTCAAGAACGGCTGGACCAATTTTTATGATATTTGAATTTTTGGATTTCACTCATTCCGGAATAGGTTAATACCTAAGTATTAAAACGTCAGAAAAATGAACGAAAAATATATATTTATATGGCTAATAACACTGGCTAATAACTATTTATATCTATTTAAAACGTACCTAGCGACGAACCCGAGCGCGCTAGTTTTTAATATAGAATTCAATGTTTTATGATACGTACCGGATGTAAATATTGTTACCTAAGAATCTATAGAGTATAGATATAAAAGCAATACTATATGTATATTATAATTATAATACAGAGTTATTGGTAATTCGACGTATTCCCTTTGGAGGTGATAGGGGTGACTATTTGCGATAATTTTAACCCCCATATGTTTGCGTAACGCAAAAGTGAACCATTTTTGAGTTATCATATGTTTTAGCTTTATTCAAATAAATAAAAAATGCAACATCAAAAATTTATTTAAAAAAATGTCAATTTAATTCTTATTTTTTCTTCTGATTTATAAAAACGATTAAACACTGGTTATTCATCAATATTAAAACAACAATTATCGGTCCAAATTTGAAAATGCGAGACGAAAAATGATATTATTTCAATATTTTTTTAGATATTTTTCCACTAAAATGCCTTAAAACCAAAAAAAAAACGTTATGAAACTTGGCTTGTAGATTATTTAAAAAATAACTATTTTCTTAGCTCTCCAGCAATGCATAACAACTAGTAACTTATTTCAAAGAAACTGAAAAAAAATGATCATAAAGGAAGCAGGCGGAAATTCGCACTCGAACTAAACCTTAAATCGCTGTTTGAATATCTTGCAAATAGGTTTAATGCGTACCTAAGCCAATGCAGGAAGCATACTGGCAGGTTAAGAAAAAAAAACAAAGTTTTCAAGGAGTTCTTTTTTCAAAAACTTTTCACGTGTGCATTGGTTTTGTTTTACAAATTGGCGCCGTGTTTTTTGAAGTAAATACAGTCACAATTGTAGTTTAATTTTTAATTTGAATTGAAATATGGAAGAGCTTGATCAAAATGAACAGCGTATGTTTTAAAATTACGCAAATAAAGAATACGCGGATATTGTGTTTTGTTACGGCTTTTGCAACGGCAACAGGTACACATATGTCATCACCATTTAAAGTAATATCAACTTCTTAAGCTAGGATTTTTTTCTCTTTACAAACGATCACCCTTGACGCTTGTATAACGTACAATCGAAAATTGGCGAAGGTATCACGGAACATGGGCCAATTAAACAAAATATAATCGAATTGAGTACCCCCTTATTTTAAAAAGTCTATCACAAACAGAAAGCTCAACCAATTAAGTCATTTCCATATGAAAATAAAACTTTCGTAAAACTTTTATCTCCTATATTGTTAGATTTTTCCCCCTATTTAGATACGAAGATTGCCGGCTACAATTTAAGCCAAATTTTTTCGTAATCCATTTACAGCCATGATATCTTAACAAATAAACAAAGATAAACATCACATTTTGATCGTGAAAGCATAACAAATAGACTGATACATGTTCGTAATTACAATATTATAAAGAAATAAAGATTCAAACATTACTCATCTGTATTGAATAAAAAAATGTTTATATGTATTTTTTGTACATTTGATCTTCAAATTTTATAAATGTAATAATTCTTAAATATGTCTTTGGGTGAGATCTTCAGCATATTGCTCGCTTTTCCTTATTTCCCTCGGGATAAGTCAAGTCATATAGAGTATAAGTTGTTGTGATATCTTTGGTAACATAGTATTTATTAAGGATTTAATGTTTATTGAAATAGAAAATGTGACCTAAATATATATTAAGTGTTTAGTTTAGAAACTTTTAAAAGGCCTTAAGTTGATGACTACGACGAAAAATAACAATACCTAAAAATAATATTATTTAAAAGCAATTGTTATCTACAGTAGGCATGTACATATGCACATACATAATATGTGTAATGCTTCGGATCGCGACCACCCTCCACGTTTCCTTCTTACGTTTATTTATAGCGAAAGACAGTCAAGTTTAGTACCTACATACTGAACATTGGTAAAACAGCTTTAATATTTTCACTCTCATTCTATAAAAATAAGTTAGTGTTATTTTAAGAAAGTGATAAAAGCTTATATTTTTAGTACTTTTTGGCAAATAGAATAGAAATTAACTTCATTACTGATAGTTAATTAGGCTACAAAACACAGCATGAAATAATATCACTCAAATATAGTATATTTTATAATACAACATATTTTTTTTCCTTTTACAATTACTTCTTCGGTAAAAGCTTTTTTTAAGTCTTAATATTTATCTTGTAAATGAATTAACAATAAACAACTTTTCAATTTCACCATATTATCATTTCAGAGTTGGGCTTATGCGAATAAGCGGCGGTTACAAACGCATGTGTAATTAAAATGAATACGTATTCCATTACGTAGGATCTCGTTTTCTCAAACATCGTGTGGTGTAAGTAATGCATTGTGGAGTGAGGCTCGGCTAATAAGATTAAAAGTGTCTAGAACCACAATAAAATTAAGTAAGCACAAAGCAGAATGAGGTACGTGAATGTGTAATGACTATCTACCAGATGTTCGCGTTTCTAGAAGCATTGTAGGCGTTCTCGCGTATATAAATTTTAGGCATGGTTAATTATTAAGTGCCCCTCCCAACGTGCGTTCACCTTGTCGTGGTGGGGGGGCTCAGTAGTGCCCGGCAACCCAACCGGGCGCGAAGCCAAGAAACGCACAGGGAGGTGGCCCACTTCGGTGGGCGGTGGGAGGTGGCCCTCTTCGGAGGGCAGTGTACCATGCGGGTTGCTCCTGGTACTTCTCTGATAGCAGAGTGGACCATGGAGCAACCCCGTGGTTGTTGTGGTCTGCTTTGGCAGACCTGCCGTCGGGGCGTCGTAGTTGAATGCGTAAGCGATCCTGCGACGCCCCATTAAGACGGGGGAAGGCTTTGTTGGGTTTTAGTGGGTAGTACTGGCTTTGCCGGTGAGTCCCACACCTCGTGCGTAAATGCATTTCCCAACGTTAAAAAAAATGGTTAATTATTAAGTGAATGTTCATAAAAATATTAAAAACCATTTTAGCTGAGTCTCATGTGATAAAGTAATTTTGGTTTGTTTATATTTTGCAATCGCAACTCTCCGGTAAACCATAATTAACTCAATTAAAAAACGTTACGTCACTTCCGCGTCAAGGAAAGAAATGTTCTGAAAACTTAAGTTATTGTTGAAGAATAAATTATATAAAATACTTTGATATAAAAAAATAACAGTCGATGTTTTCTTTTAAAAATGTAAATAAAAAGCTAAAATTAGCTTGCATAATTTTTTCTTACTTCTTTATTAAAAAACATAAAATGGACTTTAATAACAAATTATCATCAGTGGTGTGATTTTTTATTGCAAAAGTAAAAAACGCCGATTGCGTGCAGTTTTAATTACGTACGTACGCTTTCAGGTGTGATTGCTACGTTCGCATTATTCAAATTAATGACAGAGTCGCCATTCAATAATGCAAAAGGTGGTAAAACAATAATGCCTTGCTACCACCATACTTTTATATTATATTTATTAACATGCATCTTTATAAGAAGGTATAAGTTATTGTTTTTAAATTTTTTAAATTATTATTATTAAATAAATACTTATCAAGTCTAATTTAAACTTAATACTTATAAAACTAAGATTTAAAAGCTTTTTTACTAAAATAAGCCGTATAAAATCTAAATAGATAATATTTCTTTAATGAATTCACGTTTAGATATTGAACTGATTCTGCAAGTACCTACCAAGTTCAAAGGCAGCGCAAGAAGGCATCGATAAGAAGGTCTTAATTTTATTTTATATTTTTACTCCTTAATAGGAAGTAGTATTATAAAACTACTTATGCAACATAAATTAAACGATGAAAAAGCGGATTTATATATTTTAAATTCATATTCGTATCGTATTAAAATCACCTTCTTTTCCTTGTGAAAGTAGTCTAAAAGAATCAAACAAATGTATTTTTTACAAATCATAAAATTATTTCAAGAATAAAATGTATACTCTTCAGTCTAATATAAATATTTTGCTACAAGACAACATTAATGTAACAAGCTTACCTTTTTTATAATCCCAATTCGTTATGTTTTCCAGTGAGCCGTAAAACGTGCTTCATATTACATTTTTTTATTCTAATGTTATAAAAAAGATACATTTTTGTTTATAGAAATAAAGTTCTGAGAAATATATTTTTACAGTGCACTAGTTTTCGCCAGCGGATTCACCAGCGTGTTATATGTTTTTTTTATGTTTTCGTCATTTCTGAAGCTAAGAAATGAATACAGAGTACCTCTGTGAAAAATAATTTACTTCGATCGACTGAGGCAATTTGTTTTGGCGGATGTAGAATGATGTGCCATAAAGTATGGTCATACAACTTTTCTGATCGCAGAGTGCACCATGAGGGCAACACCCTGAAGCTTAGTGGAACATGATATGTAAAAATCAAAATAGATGTTAAGTACCTTACGATTACGAATCCTGACTGAAAGTATCATAATATGAACAAATTTTCAGTAACTGCTCGAAGTTGGGAAGGAAGATTGCCGGTTCGATATCAGAGTTTCAAGTCGTGCCGTAACAGAGAATATGTAAAGTTCTGCGCCTGATTACTCATCGGTCGTGTAGAATTGGAGTCCCACTGGAGATTTAGAGTGAAAGAAAAAGAGAGAGCACTTTTGCACTATATTATCTCCTGCGCATATGGCTAGTGTTAGTGGGATTGGCCGCCGTGATCCAATTCGGTCAGGAAGGAAGACATAATTGCTATAAGTTAGTGATCTTTAAAGAGTCAAAACGTATGGCGCATAATACGCATCTACATACAAAAGGTATATTTATTATTTACATATATTTATTATATGTATATTAAACAGTACTTTGTGTTAATGATATATAAATTCCTAACAGTGTAACGTTACATCTATCTATCTCTATCTACCAGTGAAAGTCCCATCCAATCGGTCCAGCCATTTCAGAGATAGCCGGAACAAACAGACAGATATACAGACAGCCAGGTAAAAATTGTAAAAACTGTTATTTTGGTATATGTACCGTGTTATTCATATGCATTTAGTAAAAAGCTGTCAATTTGACATTACAAACAGACACTTCAATTTTATTTATCTGTATAGATACAATTATTTATGAAACATCTGTAAGGTGAAGCTGCAATCATTGGGCCGGCTAGTTGAATAGACCACTGTTATATTGCATCTATTGATCTAAAGATAGCATTGAAATGAAACAATTATGTAAATAATTTGTACTATTGTTTCATTTCGATGCTATCTTTAGATCCCCTACTCAAAAATCAGTGGTATTTCATTAACGTTTTATAACATCTTTGGTTGGTTTGCTTACTCCTAAACAAAAAGTGTAGTTAAATAAAAACTGCAATTTAATACTAGTTAAGGGCAAATTATTTTAAAGTCCAATAATATAAATTTAGTTGGGCAAACAAATAAGTGTATTTATTTATTAAATATATTTTCTTAAAATGGCCCATTGCGTTTCTTAAAATATTTTAAATTTTATACTTGCTTAAAAACGGTCCAGTAGGTGTACACTTACCCTAATATTATGTTGTCTTTACTTTGACATTTAACATCTATTGACCCTTAATAATACAGAGCATTTTGTAGACAATAGATTATAGATAATTAATTAATAGATATTTGAGACAATATTCCTTAAAATAGAGTAACTCCTCGTTTCGCCTATCAAAAATCTTTAAAATTTACAAAATGATTTTTATTTTTTTTATTTTGAGCACATGTTTGTTTTTTGTTCCCCAAAACTTATTTCTGAATAGTAATAGAAGTATTTTAACATAATCTATATTTACTTATACACATTTTTCAGATGAAAAGATATCCGCTGACATTGTACGATTTGGAAGAGATCAGATACATAAATTTTTTTATATATGAAATATATAAATAAATCTTTATACTAAGCAACGCGTCCAGACATTCAAACCACGGTGCATATGTGCAGAACATTAGCGGGGACTTCAAACTAATCAAGAACACAGGCTCGTTCGCGTAACGCGTGTACGATGTTGGTAATTTATTAGCGTTTATTCCCATATAGCAATCTGTAGGAATGCTGTTCTATTACGCAGACTCCGTTGAGATCGCTCATCCAGTGAGCTGCGGGAGTGGAGAAGCGACGGTCGCTCCAGACGCTCCGAACTCTTCCGGAACTATATCGCTGACATCTCGCCGACCGTGCCGTTACATACGAAAGTGCGTTTATGGACGAAAGTTTGATGTTATTTCTGTCGGATATTTAAAGTTAGCTGTGAACTGGTGGCATAATGGAATTTGACTCAAAAATTAATTGCTTCAGAGAATTGGTAAGTTGTTACTCATATTCACTGTTCTATATATGTTTAAGTGAATTTATTATAGATAGTAAGAAATTAAAGTTTTATACATGTTATGTTTTAAAGTACTCTTCTGATAAATATTGTTATATTTTGAAAATGCCTCTTAATAATGGTATAAAATTAAAAAAAAATAGCTTTGTCCCTACAAAGTCCTCATATAACTTAAGAATCATCAATAACGTGATAATAAAAAAATGTAAGTAATTTTTATTGTTAACAACTTATTAATTTACTTTGTTTCCCTCCTCTCAACGAGTTCCAATCCATAATTCTTAGCAAGCCGTTTGTAGATATTTCAAATTCGACAAGCCCGTCGTTCAGCACTTCTCGGCGGTCGTTTATCTCTCGAGAAGGATAAGCACCATTTGTTAGATTCATGCGAAAACACTGCGGCGATATTTTATTAAACTTCTTTACCCCCTGTTTACACACTCGTATTTTTATTTTGCTATATTATATCTTTAATGAAATTGGGAAATCAAGTATAACATGACATCAAAAGGCAAATTCGCGTATTATATAAATATTTAATTGAATCGGAAGGAGATTCGACGTAATAAGATGTCTTATTTATTGAAGTATTTGATAAATAGACTTCGGCACTCGTGCGAATTAAAATTGACTTTTTCGCACGAGTGTCATCTGTGCTAGTAGAGAGGTATCTACTCTTTATAGCATTACAGTGTGTACTCCATAACTCATACGTATTGTTAAGCCATAAAATCTTTACTTACACTTTATGTAGGGTAAGAGTTGAATAAAACATAACTATTTCAATTGTGTTTAATCATTTTTAAACATGTTACATTTCTGAAAGTATGCAGACAGTATCAAAATTCAATAAAATTAGGTTTAAATTATTATGAATATATTATAAATATTTCATATTGCTTACTTTACCATCTTACAGTATGTTGTATGACTATAAGGTATAACTATCATCTTTATAAAATTTAAGCAATACTTTATTTTAACTAGCATTTTCGGGCGGCTAATTTTGTAGAATTACTCCGCTCAAGTTCTTTTGCTCTTAGGTTGTGATGTGATCCAACCTACCTTAATTAATCCATACTACAATACTAATATTATAAATGTGAAGGTGTGTTTGTTTGTTTGTTTGTTTGTTTGTTTGTTTGTTTGTTTGTTTGTTTGTTTGTTTGTTTGTTTGTTTGTCCTTTTTTCACGTCGAAACGGTGAGACGGATTGAGGTGATTTTTTGTGTGGAGATAGTTGGAGGGCTGGAGAGTGACATAGGCTACTTTTTATAGCGGAAGATTATCTCTTTACCACGGAAAGACACGTTATAATACAACCCAAAAATTATTTATGATCAGAATTACTTAAAACTCGGCGCTTTTCAAGAAAATAAATAAATACTTATTTTAGCATTTCTCAAAATTTATTCTATAAGGGGGTAAAATAGGGGATGAAAGTTTGTATGAAACTACCTTTTTAGATATTCCTTTGTAGTTTAAGCGCGAGCGAAGCCGCGGGTTCTGCTAGTAAGCTATAAAACACAAAAACAAAATTGGAAATCGGACCAGTATGATCAGTGATAAGCGTGTTCAAACAAACAAAACTCTTTATTCAAGCTTTTGTATTGGTATAGATTTATGAACTGCCTGCAGCTCCACAGCGTGTGTATTTTTGTTAAGATAGCGGCTAAGCATAAGCCCTCCTTTGTACAGTGATGTGCAGAAAAAAGCAAAGCAAGTAACAGCTTGCTTTGCTTTTTTCTTCAAAGAAACATCTTTAAATCTATTGAAGTGATTATACATACATTCCTTTAAATATAACCGTCATATAACTTAAGAGACATATTATTTTAAATAATTTGTAGTGTACACTTTTGACCTGGTTTTTCATCCTAGTATTATGTAAAAATAGATGAAATATGTATACTCGTACTTAGATATTATAAATATCACAATAATTCCTGTCTCTTGCTAGAAAGTGTTTCTACTTTCTTACGACAAATGAGCTACTTAAAAATGTATTGCCTACTTCTGTAATTAACTGAAACTCTATGCGTAGAAACAAGGCTTTGTGCAATCTTAAGTTTGTTAGAAAGCGTTTCAGAGGCCCTTATTTGACGAAGGTTAACCCTTTCATTTTACTCATATTATATGATGAATAGTTTGTTTTTACACTTAATATACATATCTACATATTTTACGCTTGTCTAACAAAGGCTTCGAAGATGATAAATTAATTTATATATTCATAGTAAATGATGATGATGTTCTCCTAGCCGATTCCGGCCATGGCGGCCAATCTAAATGAGATTAGCCAACTGCGCAGGAGATATTATAGTGCTCAAGTGTACGCGCAGACACAAGTGCACTCTCTATTCCTATCACTCTCATACTCCGGTGGGACGACCACTCGACACGACCGGTGAGAGTTAAGGCGCAGGACCGACGGCTTTACGTGCTCTCCGAGGCACGGGGGTGAAACACCGCCAACTTCCCAACTCCGGGCTGTTACTGAGACTTACTATACAGGAAGACTCAATAACTTAACTTGGCCCGACCCGGGATTCGAACCCAGGACCTCTGGGTGTGCAGCCGTACATGCTAGCCACTACACCACCGAGGCAGTTAAATACTAGTAACTTGACGTCCCGTGCGTACCGGATTCTGTTCACAATTTCATGGATTTTAGTTTCTATGTGTGAAACCCTAAATCTTTTTCTAAAATAAAAGTACTCTGAGTTCTTTATAATATTAGCTACCTGTCAGTGAAAGTACCATCAATATCGATCCAGTCATTTCAACAAAAAATTACAAATAAGACAGACAGACAAAAAAATAATAAAAAATGCTTTTTTTCTTATAATTAGTGTATATACTTTCATATACATTTAGTATATAGTTATTTTACATTACAAACAGACACTTCAATTTTAATTATTCGTATAGATAATATTAATAAACTTAGTTTATTATTATAAACATCAACAACTTATATCTACAATGTTGCTGATTATTACAGTTTAATTTTAATGTTAAAAAAGTTTAAATATTGAATAATAGATCTTCAGTAAATAATAATGAATCTTTAGAAACAAACTAATGGTTTAAAATAAATGAATGAATCCTGACTGCCAAATGAATCTAGCTCAAAATGACCTGGTTACTTTTGCTTTAGCGCTTTAATACATAGCAAGACTAAAACATTTCAAGAGGTAACTCAGAACTATAAAATAAAATATAATTATTTTGAATACGGTATTCGTGGAATCTTTTTATTATAGACATTCTTTAAACCTAATAAACAAGTTTAATATATAATAAATAGGCGATATAACTTCATTATAAACTTTAAATAAACTGTTCGCACGTACCTCAAGTATTTAGATATAGTATTATATTATAATACTTTTAATTAAAATAATTTTATTGAAATATCTGTTATTTATTATACTCATTCATTTGCCAATGAAATAAAATCTTATCTGACACTAATTTATGGGGATTGAATAACAGCGGATGGGACAAACTCGGCCATTGTACTCTTCTGTAGTATGTTATCTGATATTTCGTGAGAAGAGAAGCTTCTGTGGTGATGCGGAAGCTGTCGTCCTCAATTTTATTGCGGTAACGACAAGCGCTCATCAGTGTAGATATATTTCCACCACAGCTTATATTTGTCAACAAAACGGAATAGGTGGTAATATATAGAGTAATTTAGTTTTACCCGTTTTTTAATGAATGTTAAAATTTAAAGTTTTGGTCTCATGGAATCTATAAATAAAAGAAAAAGAGAATATTAAAGTATCCCACAAATAAATATTTTTAGGATACTTTGCTTCTGCTCCCTTGTAAATGTAGTTATAAAGTACAAGTGCCAAATATGATAGGATTATTTAATAGATAGAAGATAAATATCTCGTGTCACGGTGTTTGTGGTCGTACTCCTCCAAAACGGACTGACCGATTTTAATGATATTTTTTTTGTATATTTGGTAAGTATGAGAATAAGTCGTAAAGTATTTATCACTCTCCCCCCCCCACCCCTCACTCCCTACCTACCAAATCTATAGTTTGTAGAATTTTTGTCTGTCTGTCTGTTACCGCGTCACAGAAAAATCACTAGAGAGATTTTGATGAGATTTGGTAATCCGGGTCAACATATAGGATACTTTTTACCGAGGGAAATTCTCATTTCTGAGAAAAAATGCAAAAACTGCTATGTAAGAGTATATTAATATGTGCAACCTAAGAATTTGGTTTTTGGACATCTGAACTCGCGCGGAGCCGCGAGCAATGTTATTATTTCATAAATAAATAACACAAAATATGTATTATGTAAAAAATTGTATTGTGTGGACTACACAATTCTTGGCGTATACGTGTTTTTGCTTGATGCATATTTTTTTTAAATAAATGGAACGATAGTAATATTTTAAATTACCTAATATTAGTTTTTTCAGATATTATATGATAAATGATAAAAGTATATTTCTCAAAACTTTTACTAAAGATTCTTCACATAAAATACGAGATACGATTTATTTCATTTTACGCTGACTGCATAAAATTTAATCTATGTGGTAGCCTCATAGGGATAACTTATTAGATTCTTTATCTACTGAGACCAGAACCAAGAACTAGTATATCAATCTAAAGTGCTAAATATATTTCATGATATAAGTATATATAATTTGAAAGAACCTGTAAAAATTATACGGAAGATTTGAAAATTCTTATAGGCAAATGTAGTAGTAATGGGCCACACCAGTGCTTAATGGTGTAAAAGTATTAATATAAATATTCATATTTTATTTAAATAGATGGCTTCGTATTAAACGTATCTAGTCCTATATTTTGTTTTAAATATGTGTCTTCTTTTATAAAGCTTGTATAGATCTGTAGGATGTGGCTAGTAATATGACCCAGCATGGGTGTAACCAAGTATAATGAGTTCTGGGTGGATTATCATTGTTATTTTTTATTATTATTAGTTTATTGAGTTATTTCCTGATATCAACACCTCCAGGTAAATTTCTAAGAAATTAATTATATTTCTAAGAAATCTATTGTTAACTGTAATGCCGGCGTGTTCGCAGTCGTTGAGGGATTAAAATAAACTTCTACTCTATTACTTGAGGCAATAATGTTATCAACAAATAATAAACATTAATTCATTACATCTCTCTGCCACTATAACTACTACTAGGTGTTTTAGGAGTGTACCTGGTGTCAATGTGGGCACCTGGTACATAACCTTTTAACATTTTATATTAATACTTTTTTAGATTGACGCGAATATTTGACATTTTAAATAAAACTATCTTTCGGATTATTTCGCGGATTTATTTTGATTTAAGGTTCTCGACGTTTCGAATGTTTTAGAGGATTCGTGGTCAGCCAGAGAGAGAGACTGTTATAGACGTCTCAAAGGCGTTATATACTTGTTACAGACAGTGCCTACCCACTATTTCACACAAATGATTTCAAGAAATTCAAAAATGGCATCAAAGTACCAAGTACCAGTCGGGAACCAAAAATCAAAATAAAACCGCGAAATAATCCAAAAAAATAGTTTTATTTAAAATGTATTGTATTAATTTAAAATCTACATGAAATGTTTTGCACATTCATAGTAATACATAAATTATTTATAAACTCAAAATATTTTGAACATCATTTCTGTATGAAATAAATCCTGTTTTTTGCACACCTAAAATTTACCTTTACAACAAAATTCATTTGAATGAATTCAGCTGTTACGTGATTGAATAACAAATATCAATCAAAACTTTTGTATATGTATAATTTAATAAATATGTATATTGATATTGATATGTCATACTACTACCGTTAGAAATATGAACCAATAAATGTGTCGATTGGCATATTTAATTACTATGAAAAAATATTTATACGCTACTCGTAGTGTTTTACATAGAACCTACTAATTTCCTACACATAGTAACTAATATATTAATTAAAAAATATTAGGCCAGACTATCTAGAATTTTTGAACTAGAAGAGGAAATAAACGAGACTTTCAATTTGATACGTCATCTTCGTTATTATGTAGGAGTATAATTACTCATAGCTATTTGATTATCCAATCTCGATAAACTTCATTTTCATTATCTCATAACATATACCCTACAAACTACTGTAACTTTTTGTGAAAGTCCCATTACAATCGGTTAAGCCGTTGCAAAGATTACCCTGAACAAACAAAGGTACTAGCATCACATAAATAACTCTACGTACTTGAGAAAAACATAGGAATTTTGAAATCACAGACATGTCTGTTTTTGATAAATTTTATTTATATGTATCGTTTTCAATATGAAAAACTTTTTTTCTGCCATATCCATCCCCTGCCCGCCACCGTTCTTAAGTCTTCGGTCTATTGTGCTGTAGGGTATCTTACGCTACGTTTGCCTAAACGCAGTCTCCACTCTAGCACGTGTCGACTCCATCGACCATCATTACGTCTGGAGACATAACCGGCAACCTTCCACTCTAGCGTGCTATTTCTGCGAGCAATATCGGCTACTTTAGTACTTACATTTCGGAAAACTGTTCATTCAGTCTCAGAGTCTTCAGTCTTAGCATCCTCCGCCATACAGTTACCATGGCCTGTACCGTTACCAGGAATATTACGAATGCCGGAAACTGGGGGCCTCGAATCTGAATCTTTTCTCATTTCACTTTCCGCTCGTCTCTCATCTCGCTTGTCGGACTGGTTGGCGACCAACGAAATGATGCGTGAAAAACATTTTGAAAGTAGGTACTAAAATTAGTCCAGGCCGTGGTAGCCCAATGGTAACGGACTCGCTTGGAAAACCGAGTGAAGCAAGTTCAAATCACGGGTTTCGCACCTCTGATACTTTCATGTGCGAATTATTTCCAGCATGATTGCCACTTGTTTTAACGGTGAAGAAAACATCGTGAGGAAATCTGCATGTCTGAGAGAACCTAGCAAGTTTTCAAAAGATATGTGAAGACCGTCAACCCGTACTTGGCCAGCGTGGTGGACTATGCTTGTCTGTGCCTGTGCCTGATCCCCCTCATACTGAAGGCTCGTGCCCAGCCGTGCCCAGTGGGACGTTAAAAAGGGTTGAATACGTTCATACAAAATTATTCCACTTTAAAAAATTTCAGTGATCACAATATTGAATTCAATTTCATGTCACGGATAGGCCCAAACGATGAACTTGTATACAATTATATAAAATTGTAACTAAGCCGAATCTGTACATTAGATATTTTTTGGAAAATCTTATTTAAGTAAACATTATTATCGATCCAGATGTCGAATCTACAGTTTTTAGAATTTTTGTCTGTCTGTCTGTCTGTGTGTGACCGCATCACAGAAAAACCACAGGAGCGATTTTGATGAAATTTAGTATAGTGATAGGTGGTTATCCGGGTCAAGATATAGGATACTTTTTACAGCGGGAAAATTTCTCATTTCTGAGAAAAAACACAAAAACTGTAATGTAAGAGTATACTAATATGTAAAACCTAACAATTTAGTTTTTGGTCATCTGTACGCGGGCGGAGCCGCGGGCAATGCTACTTTATAATATTTGTCAATTTTAGTATCAATGAGTTTTTGTTTCAATAGGTTTACTCTGACAACTCACACACTCACAACTCTCACAACTCTTTAAGACATGTAACACCTCAGTCTCTCCCGTGACCATGGATGCTGTAAAGCATTCGAAACGTCGGGAAACAAAAATACAAATAAATCCGCGACAAAATCCGAAAAAATAGTTTTATTTAAAATGTCAAATATTCGCGTAAATCTAAGAAAGTATTAGGTTTACTCTGTTTGAAAAGAATTTTTAATCATTCCACTTTCATGATTTTAGTAGTCTCCGTATATTTTTGCCCTCTAATACGTTATGTAGTGAAGATTATCCTTTTTATCTATTTTAAGAAGCTCAAGTCAAGCAAGAGAATGCGTAAAGATAAGAATAAAACTTAAGCAACGTAGGCCTTGTTTTCTTTTCTTCTTCTTTATATTTAATTCAAATGTTTTGTTCTCTAAAATACGATGTAAAAGAATACAACTTAAATACTTCCATAGTTTTTGTGGTCCTGTGTATTTTTGGAATATATATATATATATATATTTGTTCGATCAGGTCAACCAAGATACAACCAAGATACAACAATCAAGATACAACCATTAAATAAATTAAGATTAAGGTACATATGTGAGAATTGTAACTAATATTATAATAAACCTAACTCTTAATTATTGGAAGTATCGTGAATCTAAACTTAAATCACACGCTCTACGAGGGAAATTTTATATTCATTAATTAATATCTTAAAATCTTAAATTAACATAATGGTTGCAAATTCAAAAGTTTAAAGTGAATTAAAAGGTTGCCGATGAGTTTTTAAAAATATAACATTGTTACAATTGTAATGAAATAATTTATTCGATTAAAAATGTTAAGTAAAATTTGACTTCATAACGAATATGTTAAAATCATTACTTTAATTAAATGATTTATTTAATTCTGACCCTTTTAACTGAAAGGAAATCAAACTTGACAGAATTAGTTTACATTCAGTTAAATAGTGGACGTCTATGTAATTCGGTTAGATCGAGAAGTGATTGAAGTACCTACTCGGTGTACTTGCCTAGAATCGAGTAAAATCGAGTAATTAATTATTAATTTTCTTTACAGGTAATTTTAATTTGTTATGTTTGTTAAATTATATACACTTTATTTCATTAATTTACTTAAAGATATTTATGATGATTTGTCCTCATAATTATAATAAATCGGTATAATAATTTTAGTGTATGAGTATAGAACGGAATTAATTGGCCTACATTTGCAAGTAGATTACTAACCTAAGGGCTCTAGGGACGGGCCATTTGTCAATGTAATCATCTTTTCATGGGTCTGAGTAGGTACTATCACAGGAACACAGCTAAGATACCGCACCTATCAAATAGGATTGTGGAAAATGTTTGTGTTTATACTACGGAATAATATATGGGACAATGATTAAATCAGTAGTAATTTCTGCGATAAAGATAATCAATTGCCTGGAAACCTAATACATTTATTTATATAGTTTGTAACACTTTATATGTAGACAATCTATACATATATATGAAAACTGTAGAGGCCTTAGAATGTCTGTACGTAGAGAAAATATGCTAAAAACCAAGTCAGGGATATGTAAGAAGAGTAATAGAACAAATCTAGATTTTTTTAATTTTTTTTTGTTTCTCTGTCTGTTTGTCTGTTTGTACGGGCTAATCTCCGAAACTGTTAAACCGATTTAAATGAAACTTTGCATCGTGGTACCTTATATATTCGGTCAACATTTAAGATACTTTTTATCCCGGAAAATTAAATATTTCCCGTGGGATAGTTAAAAAACTATAGTAACTTATACAGCTTAGTACACAAAAACTACTGATTGGATTTTAATGGAACTTTACATTAATATAGTTCATACACCAGAATAACAAATAGGCTACTTTTATCCCGAAAAAATGGACAGTGCCCGTGGGATCGATTTGGTTTTGTTTGACTAGCGGTTCACTCTCGCTTCGCTCAGGTTCGCCTCTAGTCAAACAAAAAAAAAACGATATTATATTACGCAAATTTAATTTTCGGGAAATTATTAAATTAAGTTTCTTTATCTATTTCTTTTATTTTCTTCATACAACACATTAATCAAATGAGCTCTTTTAGAGCTCATTTGAAATCTAAATTCCTTTTATAACGTTAAAATATTATCTTGGTATTAGTAGTAAGTACTTTTGTTATTTATTTTTGTTTTTAATCAACATACACCTGATTTGAGGGCGTTTTTGGAATTTTGGGCCTGCTTTTGTAGATTAATTACAATAAAAACCAAAGCGTGATATTAAATTATCAAAAACCCTCAACATCGATATATAATCATAAAAATAATAAAATGCAAAAATAAAAGTAGCCTAAGTTACTTACTCCTTTTTATATCAGTTATCTATCAATGAAAATACCATCAAAGTCGGTCCAGCCGTTTCGGACGTTAGCCGGAACAAAAAGACAGACAGACAAAAATTTTTTTTTTTTTTCTTATTACTACCGCATATACTGTCATATGGATATAGTAAAAAGCTATTTTTTTGATATTACAAGCAGACACTTCAATTATATTTATCTTTATAGATAAATTAAGCTTATAATAGTTTTGTTACAGTCCTAGTATAAAAAAGTATTTATTTTATTTTATGTTCCAAATACTGTAAAGTACCTACTGCTTTTATTTAACACATTTTTAATGTAGAGTATGTTACTATTCTACAAAATACTTTCATGTGTCATGTCATTGTTAAATATGTATGTGACGAGTACCAAAAGAAAACCTTTTTGGGTCACAATACAATGTTTCAAAAGTATGCAGTCTTATGCATCTTGATTAAAATGTAGTTTAAATAATCGTTTAAGGTATGACCTAAATTTCGTTATATTATTTTAATTTAACAACTTAAAGAAATGAGTTTTATTAGTATTATTATTAGTAAATTATTATTTTGTTAGAATATAAAAACTTATACCATATACATACCTAATAGTAGGTAATATTTGTCCAAATATTTCTCAGAACATTTACATTGATTACAATGCAATTTTTTTAATTCACGTATCTTTTAACTTCGGCTACAGTTTCATCGAAATCAGCTCAGTAGCTAATAAGACATGAGCTGTTAAATGTTTTCCTAGACTCATTGTGTCACTTATGTTCGTTAAAATCACTTATAGAGCTGTTTGTTCGTACGCTACCCTATCAGGCGGTTGTTGAAAATCATTAAACATTGGCGATCGTTGTGTTCGTCCCCCGATTTCCAACACAAACTGAGTGACCTTCCTGTTTGTGACAATACAATGCTGTTGTGCAGACCTTATGTACTACCAGACTCTATAATAATTTATTATAAAGATTCTAAACTGAAGCGATAAAAATAAAATAACTGAAGCTTGTAAAATAAATCACTACACCGCATATTGTGGTGTGGGGCCTAAAGAAAAGCCTACAGAACTGTGCACGTTCCTGTGCACTGTCCCGAATATGTGAAACGTGGGTAAAACTCTATAGTGGTAGCCCAGTGGTAACGCGTTCACTTGGGAAACCGAGTGAAGCGGGTTCAAATACCGGGTCTCGCACCTCTGATATTTTCATGTGCGAATCATTTCTAACATGATTACCACTTGCCTTACGGTGGAGGAAAACATCTTTAGGAAATCTGCATGTCTGAGAGAACCTAGCAAGTTTTCGAAAGACATGTGAAGTCCTCCTGATGACTGATCCCCCTCGTATTGACGGGAAACCCGTGCCCGGCAGTGGGACGTTAAAAAAGGGCTGAATACATACAAAAGTCTATACCTACGAGCTGCGAATCTTAAAAAAATACTGATCAATTTTAAACATAACAAATATTATATATGTAACCTCTTCAATTATGTACGCACACAAATATATACTGATGATGATAATGATGATGTTACTCTTTATTTATACCTACTCGTACAATATGATGCCGATTTAAGAATATCGGGGAATAACGCGTCTTTAACTTAATTACTTGTTATATTTGCGTATCCAAAATTTTAATTATAAAAGTATCCGGTTTCACGAAATTTTCAAAGTTATTAGGCACGTGAAAGAATAATATCAAAACTCAATATATATTGTTTTATTATTTTTAATGAAGAGTAAATTTGATCCCATTTCGTTAGAGAAGCCGTCTGAAATACCTATATTAATTATCTTTTATATTTATAAACAGTACAATTTGTTTTTGAATTTAAAGTATTATTTAATTTTTATATTTTAATATCTAATATATAAAATTCTCGTGTCACAGTATTTGTAACAAAACCCCTCCAAAACGGCGTGACCGATTTTTATTAAATTTTGTGTGTATATTCAGTAAGTCCGAGAATAGGACGTAAACTATTTTTTACATACCTAAGTGATAAAGATGATCCACCGCAAAATTTTTATTTTTATTTTTTGGACATTTTTTTATTTTAATTAAAAATACATACAGACCTAAATTTTCAATAGGGGCGAACCCGAGCGGGACGATTGTGAGTCGCTAGTTGTAAAATAATATTTAATTACTTTTCAACTAAAACGTTGCACTGACTTCAAAATCATTTAAAATGTATATTTGTATTCCAGTGGAACTTATTCTTAAAAGTATGAGATCTCCCTTGGTGATAATATTTATTACGAGTAGATTACTTATTTATTATACATACATTTTTTTTTCATCTGCCATTCTTACTATTTCTTTGCTCTTTGTGTTCGTTTTTCTGAAACTTTTATAATAGTAAATATTAATAATGGCTGATCAAGAACAATTTGATTCGTTAGAAGCTTACTTATACTTATTAAATATAAGTGTTATCGTGGTGGACGATTGGTTCAGAAACTTCTCCCTGGAGATCGTGAAAGAAGATTTGAATTCTGTCAAAATATTCGAACAGAAATAGCTCGAAATTATTTTTTTTAGATTACGTTGTGTTGTCTGATGAAACAACACAAAAACAACTGATGAAATTTCAGCAATAATGGAATGTACAATAGGCGTAATAATCATTATTGGTCTTGTGTTAATCCTCTCCGTGTCCGTGAAACTAACAATCAAGTAAGATTTTCATTATCATAATTAGGAAAAATATGGTTGTGATGATACACGTATTCCAAGGACAGCTGAATACGAGTAAATAGATAGATATCTTAGGACTTCTACAAAATAAATTAATTGTTCTACAAGAAGAGGAGTGTGATAAAATAATACGACCGTGTTTCAACAAGATGGTGCTCCTGCTCATAATAGTAGAATATCAACGGCGTATCTAAGCAACAACTTTAATGTGTGGATAGGTACAAATGGGATAATTAAATGGCCTGCAAGATCTCCATATCTTACTTCGCTGGACTTTTTTTATGGGGCTACGTACAAAAATAATTTACGAAAAAACCTATGAGTCTGTGGAAGAGTTAAAAGGTGAAGTTCAAGATGTTATTAGGGACATACATCTCAAAACATTGTAGAAGGTTCCACGAAATGGATTTCTGAAAAGACTCACTCTCTGCGTTCGAGAAAATGGTGCACATTTCGATTACTTTATCAGTTAATTAACAAAAAAATACGTATCAAAATTAAGGCAATATTTAATTTAGGTTACAATTTAAAAATTGTATACTTCAAGATATCTTGCATCTTCTAAGGATATTGAATAACGTACCTAGTTATTATTATTTTTTTATTTGTAAGATACAACGTTCGAGAGATTTTATTCTTATCATAGATCCTATCAATTTGTTTGATAAAATACTGAAGGCGTGTTTTTCAAAATTTCATTTTGGTTTGAGTACCGGCCCAGGAAAAATTTGTAAAAAAATATTTAAATGCAATTAATATTTTTAAACATAGAGGAATATTCTTTTTAAGTGAAACCTGATCTCTCCACTATTTAAGGTACTTTTCTTTCAAGTGCCGTTCGTTTATTCCATAAACTTGATTAGGATCGATATGTAGTAATTGTAAGATTTCATGGTTTTCTGTAATTTTAAGATACAATGTTTATTCTATAGATTTTATCTTACATAAGACCTCATCGATTGGTGTGATAAATTTTTTTTTTTGCATAATTACTTAGTCGATTACCGGCTCAGGTGATATTTTTTGAAAAATATTTTAATGCAGTTTAAAAATAAAGACATGTTTCCTTTGAGTAAATCTTGATAACTTCAATATTTAAGGTACTTTTCTTCCATGTCCCATCGATTTGTTCCACCCTGTATATGTACGTACAAACTTAGAATAGCGTATAACCGCAGCGACCTAATAGGAGAGTAAAACAGAACTCCCAAGATATAAAACATATATTTCAAAGCAGTTTCCATTTTTTTAACTTTATGCAAATTCTCAGTGAGAACCGTTGCGCCATCTATTTAGATAAATACCTATGAAATAAATCTTAATATAAAGCCCTACCAATAAATATAAAATTACACAGTATCTTCATATATGTATGTACTATGTATCTCATCTCAAAGCGGGAAGTTACGTAAGATCACTATTGCCATCATTCTCTTCCTATCAAGAAGCATAGCTAGATTAAAAACACATAACCTCACATTGTGCTGTACCTTTTTATATCGTCTCATTGGTAGTTTGTGCCAACATATTATGTATCTATCAGGTTGTTTCTCACTGATACGAGTATTATTTTCAAGGAATAGTTAATAAACAATTTATATTACTTTCATAAATACGTCACTTTTGTGTTTCATACACACTTTGATTTTCCTTCACGTTGAAACGGCTGGATGGATGGAACGTAGTTCACGGATAGAAAGTATTAAAATTTGCCAAAACATGGCCGTTTCTGTAAAAA
This sequence comes from Brenthis ino, assembly GCA_921882275.1. NCBI lineage: Eukaryota > Metazoa > Arthropoda > Insecta > Lepidoptera > Nymphalidae > Brenthis > Brenthis ino. The sequence continues at coordinate 7,151,415 of OV170225.1, forward strand.
TATAAAAACAAAAAACAAAGCGAGAGTAAGTCGCCAGTTCATACATAAAATTTAAACCCTAGAAGAAAAACTAATAATCTTCTATATATATATTATATGGCAAAAGTGATTGACTGATGTATCAACGCACAGGCCAAATTCTTAGGACTAGAAACTTTTGCACACGTATTCCTGTTATAACGTAGGCATCCACTAAGGAAGGATTTTTCAAAATTCAACCCCCAAGGCACAATGGGGGTTAAAAGTTTGTATGAAACTTTTTATTCCTTGGAAATATTTGCATGAAATTTCGGATGAATTGAGTAATGCAAAAATAATGAGTTACGTATTTCAGCGTTTTCCAAAATTCAACCCCTAAGAGGGTAAAATATGGGATGAAAGTTTTTAAAAACCTTCCTTTTTAGAGTTTATTTTGTAGTTTTAGCGCGAGCGAAGCCGCGGGTTCTGCTAGTAGTTAATAAAAAACAATAACAATAGTTCTTGAATATAAAAAGTTCATGGAACCTAATAAACCACACTGTTTTCATTTTATTGCCTTTGCGTCGGTAGTTCGCTACTTTATTGATTCGAATATGAAATAGTTTTATTGAAATAGTAAATTCGTTTACGCTGAGTTACCCTCAGTGTTTGTTGTTTCTGTCCACTATAATATTTGTTTTATCTTTCGCCAGAAGAATTAAATGAAGTATTTCTCGTAATATTGCAATACAAACAATTTTCTTTGTACAATTCATTTGTTACAAAATGAAGTATGTAACATATGTTTGCTTTTTAAATGTGAATATTTTATTTAATAATGTTAAATCAATAAAGCAAATTAATAGTATTTCTGTCGTCATTTTTCGGATTAATTTTAGTCTCTATGCCATAGTGCTTAAAACCTTATTTAATTTATAAGTCATATGTGGTTATTAGTAGGTACTAATAATTGTAATTTTTATTCTATGTCATTTTTTGTATATATTGTGTTGTCTATTGTAGGTCCTGATTTTACTACGAATCGCTCAGTTTTACATTTAATCAGATCTAGTGCTTTTTTTTCTTTTTACGTATTAACGCCACCGCTGTAGATTGGCGGCACTTAAAACCCGCCAAATCTGTAGCTGCGGTGGCGTTTATTAGAATATTAAAAAAAAATATTTTTCACTATCTTCTCCATTCTATGCGATATTGGCGAAAAAAATTGTGCCAAAATGGCATTCCTGGAAGCCACGAAACAAAAAAAATGAATTTGTAAGTCGGTCACATTGTATCTTTAAACGATATACCTAGAGGAAATCGAGCCATATTTTTTTGTTTACCCTATTAAACCTAGTACCTATCATAAACGTAGTTATTACTGTTAAATACATTCTAGATGCAAGCTTGACCTCCTACTTTTAATTATTTTGTTAATACCACGCTTTATTGAGTCAATGAAGATTATGAAATTTTAAATTAAACTTCAACTGCTCATTACTTTTGACTACTTATATATGTATGTATTAACTATATACATATGTATATACGCGTGTTGTCAACTTAACTATATTTTACAAATCACGATTATTTATATTACAAGATTTAATAACGTATGAGTTAATTGTAACTAAGTGCACGAGACTTAAAAACCTGAGTACCATCTATTCGATTTGATTCACAAAAAACATTTATCGAAATAATCTTAAGTTATGTTTATTAAGTTGTTTTGTAAAATACTCTATTCAAAAAAAATAAAATACTCTCTCTCTATTTCGCCCTTTTTAACGCCCCACTACTGGGAACGGGTCTCCGTCTCCATTCAATACGAGAGGGAACAGGCCATAGTACGCCACGCTGGCCGAGCGCGGGTTGACGGAATTTACAAATCAGCTAAAAATCAGCAGAAAGCTTAAATATCTTTAGTTGCGATATTGTAAAAAACGTGTAAAATAAAAAAATAAATAAAAACTCGTCAAGTATCAACGAGTTAGATAAATAAACAAAGAGGGAAATAAGTTTACAATAATTTTTGTTAGTCCTCTGTAGTGCGTTAAGGTAACATGGGTACTATTCAAAACCAAAATTAGCGCACTACGATTTGAAAGGAGTAACATATTGATTAGACAATTAATTATTCATGATATTTTACTAATATGTGGCATATTGAAATTGAATGTCAACACAAAGAGCATATAACAAACAGGTAACGGAAATGAATCATGTTTTAATTTGTACTGAACTGGCACATTTTATAGCTACGAGTATTAACGAGAGAATTGGATTGAGTCATGTTTTTTTTGATATGGAGAGTTTATACCTTTAAGTATAGTAATAGTGAACTTTATCCTGTGTGGCCATCCATACTTATCACTAGTAATAGAGATAAGAGATGAGAATTAAAGTACACGCAAGATGGCGTGTGCTACAGCTAATATGAAACTGCTTTATAATGCAATAATGAATGTAAAATAATAATAAATAAACTAGTGGCCTATTCGAGCTTTACCGTACTTTAATTTAAATGCGATACAGAGTGTAAACGTTAAATGTTAAAAGATACAGTTTTTGCCTTTACTTACTTTAATATAAGAAAAAACTTTACTACGCTAAGTCCAACGGTTTTGTGTGGGCGATGATAAAACAGTCAGTACATAAAAGAGAGTACATGAGAGGGGTCTTATAAGATTTTACCCGCGACATCAACCATAGTAGGCAATCATAGTCGAAATATATACCTCACAAATTCACGGTTGTATATCTACATTAATTCTTTATCAAAAATGTTGTATTGAGAGATTATTGTAAGACTAACAATTCAGGTCGGTTAAAACAAAGCGAAAATTCCGCGCACCGTAGAAACTCTTTCGCAGTAGCAATCTGTAAACACAATGAAAACAAACTTCGTTGACATCTCATGATATTTTTAAAAGTAATATGCTAACTTCTCCTTTCTACTGCTTTAAACTTTCACATCAGATATTGCATAAAATAAATTGAATGTCTTGTTGTTTTGGATTTTTAAGCAATTCTTACTTCTTGCGTCAAGTTTTTTTTCCATTATTATCATATTAAAAGTTTAACATTTTTTAAATATTTATATAATACCATTGAGGTTTATGTAATGCTACGTTATTAGGTACTAAATCTATTGGAGTATTACATAATATTAAAGTATGTATTTATATTTTTTAAGTAAATATAGAAAAAATTATCAGTAGTAGTTTTGTTAATTAAATCAGGGGGTAAACTATTTATAAGTCACGGAGTAACGTACATAGTTCTCCGTATGTGTTGTTTGCCCGATCTGTAAACAAACGGTTCCTCGGCACCGCTCGAGTATATACAGAATAATCTATTGATTTCTTTAATTTGTGGTTGAAAAATATTCTTTTATAATGATATATTTATTTTTCTCATGATGACACTTTATAATGTTTAAACAAGCCAATCTCGTCATTATTAAAGTATGTTTAAATTTTTTGTGACACAATGTTATTTCAATAAATTTTGAGTAGCAAATGTAACAGACTCTCTCTCAGACTTATTTTCGAAACTAGAATCATTTTGACATAATCTTATATCAAAATAAGCTTTATCCATAGTTTATACATAGCGCATTAAATTAGCCGTCGTGCACAGACCTCGTTTACATATTTGTATTTACTCAGATTACGCTACGTCCCACGATTTTATTTTTGAATTAGATCAATGCCTTAGTTTGACGAGGAGAGTAGTGTGGTGACTGATACCTATATAGAACCTACTTGATTTTTTTTTAATTTTTTATTTTTTATCATTATTATCTTTCTTTTCAATAAAACCGTTTAACTTAAAAAAACCTATTTTATTTTCAAGTTTTTATTGTTTTTTTTTTATTTTAATCTGTCCAAATTTTATCATCTACCATGCACTGTGTTTTACTCGTAAAACCCTTTCATATGATACCCATATTGGGTTGGGTTGTGAAAAAATATGCAATGGGCCATTTTGTTGGCGGCCTAATATGGCTCTGATTTGGATTTTTTTTCATAGTGTACTGTATTTTACTAGTCAAGCTTTATCACTTGATACCTATGTTGAAGGGGTTGTGAAAAATATGTAATCCGCCATTTTGTGGCGGCAGCCATGTTGGTTTTGCAATGATACTAAATATGTTCAATTGTATTGCCATCAGAACTAAAGGCGTGTATCAAATATCAGATCGACCTGTCAACAGTAAAGAGGTAATTACAATTACTAAATTTGACCCAAACGAATAGGGAAGCTAAATAAAATCATTTAATAATAATAATATTCCTGTTTGCGCACAGAGGGCGACCTAATCGCTAGAAGCGATCTCTTCCAGGCTTCCTGGAACAAGAGGAGTAGATGTCCATAAAAAATACCTAAGCTCTTAGTTAATTTTTATAAAATATATATATTTTTAAATATTACGTTATACATATATCTACTGCTGTATAATATACAAATATAAGTTAAGTTCAATGCAGATAAAGTCTAAATGCCTGAACAACTTAAAAATTGGCTCAGTTAAAGCGGACCAAAAGTTAACGAATTTAATATATCATCGACATAGCACATTAATTTTACAGAAAAGTTTGGTCTATGGAGAATAAACGAAGTGAAACAAATAAATATTTAATTTCATCATATTTTTTTGTAGTAGAACAAAGCTTCTAGTACTTGGGAGATACTGTTACTAAGAAGCATCTATAAAATTAATGAAAGTTATATAACACGGTTTCTGTATAGTATTTACCTAAATAAAGTGCAATCAAATCAAAACACATTCCCCGCACAAAGGACAACTAATGAAAGAAAACTTTTTTTTCATGTTCATAGTTATGTCACAGAAACACAAAAAATCAACTCATTCTGTGGTCCAATTTATATAAAATATAAATTGCTGGTCTTCCTCACAATACGTGACACTGACAGAAAGTATTGCGTCTGTTAACGCAACTTTAAGCAATTAAAGAAAAAATAGTTCCTGGAAAAATAGATAAAATTAAGCAATTATAACTCGACAAATATGTACTATAATATTGTTACAATCTATGGGTTCTGGTATCGGAAATTAAAGTAAGTCTTTTTTACTATAGATATTTTATTGCTAATGGTTTACGAGAGTCATTTTTTGTGACTCACGAACAAACCACTTTTTCTCACCTTTTAGACGTTACACACTCTCCAATAAGAGACAAACTTTTAAATATACATATTTGCCTGCCTTTATAAGCCTGCGGCTTTTATAATGTTAAGAAAAATATCTCCAAACATACAGCTTCATAACAAGCAAAATAATCGAAATATTATACGAACATATCTGTTTTTAACATCTTCCGTGACAAGTACGAAAAATTTTAATTAAATAAAACATCTAGTCAATACTAATAAACGAAGATAAGAAAGAACTAACTACGATAACAATTCGCGTTGAATTCTCATTCTAAATTAATGACTATATTGTAGTGTATTTCTGCAAATAAAGCTAATGTTTTTTATTTCAAATTACAGAAATTCATTAGTATCATTCGATTTCCTTTGCCATTAAGTGAGCAATCAAGTAATAAATGATTTTCATTATAGTCCCCCAAAAGGTGGGTTGATTTATAAAAGCTCTTCTACTAGGTAATTAATCTTGCTTTATTTTAATTTGATACGCACTTTATACTTATAAGATAAACTTATTTAAACTTCAAAAATTTGTAAAAATGTACTGCCCGTAAATAAGTATAATGCTTCCAAAATTACAAATACTTTGTATCGTAATATGATTTTTTTATAGGAATATGGTAATAACTCAAGAACGATTGTCGATTAGCGAACGATTTTTTATGTAAAGATAGTTTGTTAGCCAATTGTTCTAAATAATATTTTTTTTATTTGTAACTTATAAAGTATGGTGATGATATATGGTTTCCATTATTTTTTATTTTTCTTAAAAGATATTATTTATTATAAAGCTATTTGACTAATACTATTATTAACTATTGTTTCAGTTGTATAATATATTACGTAGTTGCAAAGTGAGTACATATTATAGATATATGCAGCAATTAGTAAGCTAGTAACGTGCCCGAGTTTCGTTTTGTTTTCGGATAAGTTTGAATCATGGAAAACGTATTTTATAACGGGATGAAAAGTAGGCTCCGAAATTATAATTATGTATAAATTAAAATCTATAAGACCATAAAATATACTTTTCAATTTATCTATATACCCGTAATATGTGCGTACGTACATATTTAGAGTAATTCATCAAGGCTCTGACCAATTTAGATTGGTGTGAGATCTCAATACCTATCATTTTATTTAATAGCCCATTTCCATAATGACGTATACGACAAACGACAATTATTGGTTACTTTACCAGTAAATCCCAAAATTACAATAAACTATATATTTCAAAGTAAGTGTTGATTCTTAAATGTGTTAAGAAAACATTTACTAAACCATTACATTCTTACGAAATTATCTAAAAAGGCATCATTATATACAATATATTATATTAACGTTAATCCGGGTGATATACTCAATTAGAAGTAAGTACACCATAACTAAAACCTAAACTATACCAAAAAAAAATGTTTATTTTGTAAGAAAATTATGTGAATAGCACAAAATAAAAAGATTACGCCAAGTTAAAAGATGTTTTGTCAAATATTTCTTTAAATCGGACTACGCGCGCTGAAAGTGCTGGATGGAATTCGATAAAATTTAGAACACAGATAGATTATGACCTGGAGTAACACATAAGCTTATGTTACATAGGTCGAGCTCGAGGTTATACATAGTTAGCCCTCTCGCTCACTCGAGAGTCGAGACCATATAGAAACACACGAATTTATTACACAGTATTTGATAAAAATTTGTGATATTAAGTTTTGGTCTAACTATTTATTATTTACTCGCGGCCTTATCTCGTTTTGCTCATTCCCTATCTACCACTTACGCGTCTTTCAGTAACTTTGCAACATCCTACGGGAATCATTTTCTTTAACTTAATAGAAGGATAAACCATAAAGTAATGTGAAAATACACTTTCACATACATATATGTATGTAATTGTATTTGTTATATTAACTACTAGCGACCTGCTCCTAGATAACTTTCCCTCAAGCTTTGAATTATATTCACTAACCCCTAAACTATGTATAGCATACTGTAAATGGCAAATTTTATCTCTAATAAGCACCCTTCTACTTGTGATGATGAAGTAATTTATTTTTGTAAGGATTAATAGCTTATAATTCAAATAGGCCTGCAAATATAACTTCGCCAAACATATTTAAACATATAAATACTTTTGATAAAAAAAACCGACTTCAAGGTCTTAAGTCTGTAACGATGAAAATTTTATAGGACCACCTTGGGACCTATCTTAATACAGTTTAAAGTAGCAAAATCGGTCAAGCCGTCTCTGAGAAATCGGTGAACATACATAAAAAAAACAAACATATAAACTAACGTAGAAACTGCTCCTTTTTGAAAGCTTAAAAAACAACTATATCTGCTAACATCATAATATAAAAGTTCGATAAAATATGGTATTGTATACTTTTTACTTTTATTACTGTCAATACTCAGCGCCTCTAAGTGCTAGAGCATCATAACAGCAAAAACCGTATCAAAATCCGTTCAATAGTCCTTGAAATTAGCCCACGCATATATGTTAGGATTTTATTTATAATTTAATTTTGTTTATGATTACTTTAATTTTGTATATTAATAAAAAAACTATTATTTACATTTAACAGGTGAAACCGTAATTTTGTAGGAACCACTAGTTACATATATTGCAATATTTGTATAGATACAATATCTGAAAATATACCTACTTCTTATTAAGTATACAATTTAAATTAGTTTATTGTTTGCTCAAATTTTGATTACAATTAATGTATGTGATTGTAATTGCTAATGTTTATACAAAACACAAATGACAAATCCCTTTAACATAAATTAATGAAACCGCAATTTAACCACAGCTGAAACAGGTATAATAAAAGATTTTTGTGGAATTAAAAAACATCATTACTATAATGATAGGGTTAATTATTAAGTAAACATTTTTTTTTTATCACACGAACATTATGATCTAAAAATTATTTTTATTCATTATACGTTTACAAGCACTGAATGTGCTTTTTTACATTATTTAAATTAATATTGAATGACAATTTGTAAATCTGTAAAGAATCTACCATCGGCTCGGAAGGCAGTTTTGACTGGGCAAGACATTCAACAGTTGCTCTTTTAAAATAATATTTGGCACAAGTTTAGTATATGGGACGCGGCCCCAGGAGAAGTGAGTGATATTTTTGGATAGAGGAGGTATCACCTATGTACCTATATAAGTTTTGAGTTGAAATATATAAAAAATATTTTGAGGAAACGAAGGAGTCAAAAGTTATTGAGATTTAAAGTTAGAACATTTCCATACATTTCTATACCTTTTTTTTAACGTTGGGAAATGCATTTACGCCCGACGTGTGGGACTCACCGGCGTAATACAGCCAGTACTACCCACTAAAACCCAACAAAACCTTCCCCCGTCTTAATGGGGCGTCGCAGGACCGCTTACGCATTCAACTACGACGCCCCGATGGCAGGTCTGCCAAAGCAGACCACCACAACCATGGGGTTGCTCCAAGGTCCACTCTGCTATCAGAGAAGTACCAGGAGCAACCCGCAAGGTACACCGCCCCCCGAAGAGGGCACCTCCCACCGCCCACCGAAGTGGGCAACCTCCCTGTGCGTTTCTTAGCTTCGCGCCCGGTTGAATTGCCGGGCACTACTGAGCCCCCCACCACGACAAGGTGAACGCACGTTGGGGGGGATACATTTCTATACCTAAATAAGTCATTACAAAAGATAAACATACCTTTAACGAATAACAAACATCCTTTTTCATGTAAAATCCATATTTTCATAACAATTAAGGCTGTATTGTATTAATATTTTGATAATTTTACTAAAAACAGTAACAGTCGTCAGATTACTAAGATTTTAAAAAAGAAATAGGCTATTTTCTATTTATACATACATTCACGAATTTTTATTTGATTTATGTAAAATATTGAGTTATTTATAATTAATTTACATTTAGCAAAAAAATTTAAACCATTACTTGATTTTATTATTTGTGAATACTTTTCAATATTTTATGCGGGTAGTCACAAAATACCACGAAATTTGATGGTGTATGTGAATACGATCTGTATTCATTAAATGTGTTTAGTTTTCATATTTTTTGCTCTTTTTCATAGTTATTATTCTCATATTCCAGTAGTTATTAGTTTTTATTAAATTTTTTATACGTTCGTTTCTAGTCTTTTGGTTTAATAGTATTATTATAGTTTTAAATGTTCTTAGTGTTTTAAGTGTATTCATGCAGTTTATAAACGTAAGAAGACTAGTTTTTTAATCTAAGTGTATTAATTATTTTTGATTAAGAGGTAGTCCGAATTGGATAACAAAGATTGAGAAGGTCTCGTTATGTCTTTTTTTTATTTCAAAACCAGAACTCCTGCTATCATTAGTGCTTTATATTAATTTAAAATTCGGTGATAGATCTGACTCATTATTTGAAGATCATTTTGGCACTTGGAAATGACTTTTTGACATTTCTAAGTGTCAAAATGGCAGTAATGTCATCATAATATATGGAAATGTTGTAACTTGAACTCTTAATAACTTTTGACTCTTTCGTTTCCTCAAAACAATATTTATATATTTGGACTCCCTATTGCCTCCCCTATTCAAAAATACCACCCACTTCTCCAGGGGCTGCGTTCCATATACTAAGCTGCAGCCCACTAGTGCTCCTGGTACTTCTCTGATAGCAAAGTGGACCTTGGAGCAACCCCATGGTTGTTGTGGTCTGCTTCGGCAGACCTGCCGTCGGGGCGTCGTAGTTGAATGCGTAAGCGATCCTGCGACGCCCCATTAAGACGGGGGAAGGTTCTAAAGGGCACAAGTTTAGTATATGGAACGCGGTCCCTGGTGGAGTGGGTGGTATTTTTGGATAGGGGAGGTGATAGAGAGTCCAAATATATAAAAAAAAAATTTTTTGGCTTTGCCGGTGAGCCCCACACCTCGTGCGTAAATGCATTTCCTAACGTTAAAAAAAATAAGAGGGTGGGGTTAAGAAGGTGAAAAATACTTTACGACCTATTCTCATACCTGCTAAATATAAAAAAAAATTAAAATCGGTTGAGCGGCTTTGAAGGAGTGTGGCTATAAACACCGTGTCACGAGATTGTAATGTATTAGATTACGGTATGTATATTTTATTTTAAGCCAGGACAATTAATAATTTTCATTGTCCCGTCAACGATTCTTCTAATCCTTTCACCAAAGGTAGTCTGTAAGAGATTGCTCGTAGCAATAAGACCGCCTTTGCATGCCTCTTTGTTATTTTTTTTTCTTTTCATCTTCTGTACTCTTCTTTTGTGTGTGCAATAAAGTATTTATCTACCTATCTATCTAATTTTCGAAATATTAAAAATCAATTTAGATTTAGTAGTTGTAGACTAGAACCTTGTACCACTTAAATTTCCTGATGTAAGTGAAAATTGTTCTTTTTTGGAAATAACAACATCTTTAACCTGATTTAAACATAGAGATAAGTAAACGTTATCATATACATGTAGTTCATTTAGTAATTATTGTTAGACCTAGTAAAAAGATAAATATTTTTGAAGCTTTTATGACTTAAAAAAAAGGCAAACCAAATATAACTAAGCGGAGAAATAATTTGTGCATATCCTTAGAAATAACAATTAATAAAGCTCCTACGTAGAATGCTTTAGTAAGGAACGCCCTTATTGCTTTGTGTAATTATAGGGGTTTGAGAAACTGTCCTTTGTAAAGTTCATTCTTAAGTAAAACATAGCTTTCTGATTAATTAAATATCATTAATATTCTATATAACTAATAATCATGAATCTGTAAGATCTTTATATAAGTCAAGTTCAATTCATTTAATTACTTTCTAAATGGGCATTTAAAACAGTTTAACGGTTAATTATAAAATTAATAATATGTCACTTATTAAATACATCAATAAAGCATTTTTACCCTATAACAAATTATATATAATAATAATAAACCACTTTAAAGTAGACTTTTAATTGGCCAACTTTATGTACACCATGTATTATACTGTATAACTACAAATCGTACTAAGTATATGACAATACATACATACATATAAGTATATAGTATATGACATATTTTTTACCATTTCATTAATAAATTAGTGTAATTTATTAATAAAATAGTAAAAAATATCAACTATGTCACTTCACTAAATCACTATCACTTTATTAAATACTTATTTATATATTTGGATATAATATATACATTGAAACATTACTACTCTAAGTAGCTACTTGTCTTTCAAGAAAAGGTCAAAAACCATATATTTCATTCTTACTCAAGATAAAAACTATTTTTATTGACATTTTTAACATTGCAAAATTGTTATTCCTTGATCTTTTATTTACCAGAGAGGCATTTTCAAGATAATACGTAGAAATGTTAAGTTCGTGTTTGATAATACGTAGAGATAGATGTTGATATTTGTTTATATTTTGTTTTAGATACCAACCTACAAAAAATTTACTAATTTATGTGAAAAATGTTGTTGAAATGATGTTTAATGAACATGGGCATATTTATTCGATCACTCATTGCGAAATGTGGTGTATACGCCTTTTTTATAATTGTCCATATTCCGATACTGCAAGGCGAAGAACAGCCGAAGTGTCCGAGTTTAGCAGAAAACCCTATCTGCCCTTGTTATACCTTTAAAGAAGGTAAGTTATAATATAAATGATAATGTAATGAAATAATTTTTAGCATTTAATAAAAAAATGCTTTTGTTTCAGATTTATTTTTGGAGTGTCCAAGTGCCACCCCTAGTGTTGTAAAAAATGTTTTGACCAAAATACAAGGAACCATTCACTCTTTGTCAATATATGATTTAGAAAGAACTACAACAGAACTAAATGCGGATTTTTTCCCGCCGCATATTAAAATTAAACATTTACAAATAACACAATCTGGAATAAATAAAATAAGCTCCAATGCATTTATATCGATTCGCGATTCTCTCGGTTCTTTGAGCATAATTGCCAGTAAATTGAACAAAATTCCACATGAATCGTTTTTCGAACTCTTTAATATAGAAGCGCTTGACTTTCAACTCAATGACATCAAAGACATCGAAGCACACACTTTTAAGGATCTGAAATTGAAAAAAGTTAATTTAAGAGGAAACAAGATAGCAAATATTTCCGCGCAAGCATTCCAGGAATTAGATAAAACATTGACCGAATTGGATATGACGGAAAATTATTTGGAAATTTTTCCACTAAAGTCATTAGGGAACTTAAATAAACTCACAAACGTAAGACTGGCTTGGAATAAAATTAATTCTATTCCAGATAATGTTAATATCACAATACCCAATTTATTAAATTTAGACTTAAGTTCAAATCTATTTACTAAAATAGAAGAAAATTGGTTAAAAAACATGCCTAATTTAAGAATGTTAATTTTTTTTAGTAATGAAATCCAACACATTGCGGAGGAGGCTTTTAATTCCTTAGAAAATTTAGAAATACTAGATTTAAGTAGAAATAAAATTGTAAATATAGAAAAAAATACGTTTCAAAGAAACATAAATGTACGTTCTATAGATTTAAGTCACAATCATCTTCATTACATAAATGGTGTTTTTGCGAATTTAAAACATCTTTCTGAAGTATTTTTATCAGAAAATAATATTCTTGAAATACCAAACGATGCATTTAATAATACAGTGGGACTAAAAGTTCTTAATTTAGAACATAATGCTATTCAATTACTACGTCCTAACTGTTTTGACTCTCAACATAATTTGACACAACTTCACATGGGAACAAATTTTTTGCAAAAACTTCCTAGAAATATATTTCAATTCAACCGTAAACTTGAAATAATAAGCTTAGATAATAATGAAATAGAACAGTTAGATGACTCAATATTTGATAAGTTAATATTATTAAGAGAGATTAGGTTGCAGAATAATAAATTAAATCATATTAAACGAAATGTATTTAGTCCATTGCCTGAGCTATTAGAATTACATTTACAAAACAATGTAATAAAAAATATAGATTCTCATGCTTTTATAACTTTACGCAACCTACAACACATTAATTTGCAGGGTAATAATTTGACTACAATTGGTGACGTTTTTCCTAATAGGAATTCGTCATTAGTTTCAATACAGCTAAGTGCAAATCACCTATCACTATTAAAAAATAGTTCACTTCGTAGTCAAGTGAACGTACAAATTATGTGGCTAGCACAAAATAACTTAAAATTTTTAACTTCAAACTTATTTATTGATTTATTAAATATACAAAAGTTATATCTAAACAATAACACCATAGCACATATTGAGGACAGGACATTTATGCACCTAAAAAAAATTAAATATTTAGACCTAAGCAACAACAAAATTAGTGAAATAAATAATGAAACATTTTATAATCTTGTAACACTGGAAGAACTGTTATTAAAAAATAATCAAATAAGAACTGTTTCGAGAAATGCATTTAAATATTTGTATAAATTAAAATTTCTTGATTTGTCTGAAAATGAAATTACTACATTTAATTTTAACATTTCTACTCTTCCAATCAAACAATTTCGAATTAATCAAAATTTAATTTCTACTATTGAAAAGGATTCATTTCAAGCCTTGCCAAACTTGAATGAATTAGAGTTGAAAATGAATATGTTGACTTGGCACGACATTATTCAAATTCAAATACCTGGATTGAAGTCTCTTGTACTTTCTAAAAATAATTTTACAGATTTAGAAAATAAAACCTTTTCACATCTTCTTTCCCTTCAATCGCTTACATTAGAAATGTCGAACATATCGTACTTACCTCCAGCGACATTTTTAAAAAATCAAAACTTATTGAGAGTCAATTTGGCATACAATAATTTAAAAGATTTGCACAAAGACGTGTTTGCTTATACTACTATTTTGCAAGACTTAAATCTGAAAGGTAATCATTTTACTGAATTTCCACATGTAGCTTTATTCAATATTACTTCTTTAGAAAGTTTAGATTTGTGTCATAATGAACTACAAAGTATAGATTTCTTTAAATTAGTCGGTTTACATAATTTAAAAATATTAAATTTATGTGAAAATCGAATTTCGGTTCTCAATGGCTTCAAGTCACCTTCACTTAAGAATTTGGTTTCTATTAATTTAAGTCATAATATGATAACAGTTCTTCCACCGAATTTTCTTCAACACTCTAACGGTTTAAAAAATATAGATTTATCATATAATTATTTTAAGTATATTCCTAGTAACGGTCTATCAGAATCTATTTTTCCAGCAGTTACATCTTTAAACATGTCTTCGAATTCCATAGAACAACTGCTACAAACATATCCTATTAAGCAATTTCCACTATTAGAAGAACTTATTGTTACTAACACCAATTTATCTATTATAACTAGTAAAGATTTTGAAAATTTTCATTCGTTAAAAAAATTAATTTTAAATCATAATTCGATAACTCGGCTTTCACCCAGTGCGTTTTTAAAACTAAATAATCTGGAAACTTTAGATTTAAGTATAAATAAGCTAGAAAATATTCCGCGGGAGAGACTACAAGGATTATACTCAGCAAGAGTTATAAACGTTTCCCGGAACACAATCAGGGAACTAGAAGAATTTACTTCAGACTTACAAAATTTACAAACATTGGATCTGTCTTTTAATCATATCACAAGAATAACGAAAGATGTCTTTCGGAATCTTCCAAGCCTCAATGAGCTCTACCTAAGCGACAATTGGTTGTCTACAATAGTATCTGATGTATTTTCTAAATTAAAGAAAATCACCCATATAGATTTGTCTAGAAACTATTTTGAAAAGATACAATTGAAAATGCTTGTATCTCTCGAAATGCAAGTAAAAACGATTGCTTTTAATGGTAAGTTAAATCGAGTAGACTATTTCAATTTATGTTTTATGTTTTTGTATTCATTTTAATTAAAAATATTTTAACATGGCTGAATGGTTTTTAAAATTAAAATAACAAGGGTGAACTTAGCGTAAAATATATTTACCTACCTATGGTTGTTACCGTAGTTACGTTGATAATAAATAAATTCATTGTTCACCCTAATAGTGTGTGTTAGTCCAGGACATAAGCTATCTCTACACTGAATTTCGTTCAAATCCGTTTAGTACAATCGGAATCCGGTTTGAGAACAAAATATTGAAACCTGAAGTTTTATGATTTTAAAATGTTAGCAGGTATATAACGAATAGAAATTCGTAAAATACCCCCGATGCCCAGCTACCTCCTAGAAATGGGGGGGCGCAAAGCGTTGAAAAATAGTTTTATTCAATTTCCGGCTTACTGTGACAATATCGAAAAATGCTTTCCACAAAAGTTGTAGGATTACCAAAAATCTACAGCTTTTATAAATACCACTTTTTACAATAACCTCATCATAAAGTTTTCGAGATATTTGCAAAAAACTCGGTTTTTAATTTTTTTGATGGTTTTTTATTTTCTATTTCTTTCTTTCTTTTACGTCACAGCCGGAAATTGAAAAAAAAAACTATTTTTCAACGCTTTGCGTCCCCTCATTTCTCGGGGGTAGCTGTTTATCGTGGGCATTTTACGAACTTCTATTCCTTATATACCTGCTAATATTTTGAAATTATTAAACTTCAGGTTTGCAATATTTTTTTTCTCTTAAAAATAAACGGATTCCGATTGGTCTAGTTGAGCATGTAGTTAACAACATCTACTAACTCACATACTTTTGCATTTATAATATTAGTGTGATAATAATAATTAGAGTAAGTTATCATTTTGATATTTTGTTTTTCAGAAAATCCATTGACATGTAATTGCGAAACTCAAGACCTTTGGATGTGGATGAAAGATCATTATAAAATTATATTGCAAGGAAACTCTAAATTGCGTTGTGAGTATCCAGAAGAACTTCATGGTTATAAGTTTTTGGAGCTCAAATCACAGAAGCTATGTGATGTGCCACTTGTAATACGTATAGCCATACAGGACATACAGACTTATTCGGTTTTAGTTTCTTGGCAGAGTCGCAATCATAGTGGCTTAAGTGGATACCATGTTGCTTACTTCAGGGATCAGATGCCAGCGATCGTAAGTATTCTTGTAAATGATTAAAAACATTAAACTGTCGCCTTAATTATTAAATTTATTACTTTGATTAAAGTGATTATTTTATACATAATATTATTACTAAACATATCGTTTTAATATATTTGTATAAAATATGTTTTTTGATATAACTGTATAAGTTTTTATGTTTTTTATGAGTTAAAATGGAACATTATGATATTTTTTTTATCAATGTTTATAGTTTATTATAAAAAATAAAATAACATTTTGCACTCTCGTTTGCTAAGTAACATTTGTAATAAACAATTTTTTTGCTACAATAAAAAATGGTATTTAAATGAAAATTTATTGCTTTTTATGGAAAGATACGAATTATTACTAAAATAAAACATCTATTCATTGTACATAGAATAAAAGTACGAGTATTCCTGCAGACTACAGTAATTAAAAATTAAAATATACGTAATCTTTGCAGACATTTTATTCCTAAAAAAGACCTGGGACTTACAAGAAAATTGTTATTAGTAATTTTAATGAACATTTGAAAGTTGTTTAATTTGTTACCACTAGGTAGACCAAACATTACACCAAAAAATTTGAATACAACGGCTGTGTATCACTTCAATGGACCATAAAAAATATTTATGTTCCCCGCTCGGGGTTATTTTGTTTGTTCTGTGAATCAGTTTAAATCTTTTATTAACAATGGTTTACACATCCCACAAAGTTTTCTAAAGCTTAGCGTAAATGTATTAGTAAGTGATTAATATTTTTACCAATTTCTTTTCCTATTTGTCGCAGATACGAGGCAAAATTTTGAACTCGACCACCAGAACTACAAGATTAAATCATTTGACGCCAGGAGCGCGATACGTAATTTGCGTAATTGCGATTGGGGATTTTGAAAGCACTCAAGGATCTTCGATGCCTAATGCGAGAATAGCTTCTTCGTCTCTAGGAAATTCAGGAGCTAATTTATACGGAGATGAACAAGTCTTTAATAACCTTCGGCCTTTTATGAACGATTCTCACACAAGTAAATGTACAAGTGTCAGCACCATCGAAATATTCAGTGCAGCGTTAGACAGTCCATTTTCCAATACGTATATGGGAATCGCCGAGATTGTGACGAGAAGGCTAAGTTTAGTTGTAGGATGTTGTATAGGACTTGTAGTTTTCATCGTATTAGTCTCGGTTTTAGGATACATGAAGACAAAGAAACGCCCCATAATGCCAAAAGATGTAGTGCAACAGCCTCCACAATACATCTCATATGATAATTTTACTGCTACAAACGTCGAAGTTCAATCTACTGATATAGATGTAAATACCATTTCTAATAAAACAACATCGCAATTTAAGTCCCGTGAATAAGTAGAATAGCAATTTTATTTCAAGTCATAACATTAACAGTACATACAAGTTAAAATATATTAAGGATAAAATTTTGCTATACTTTTATCGTCCTTCATCGAAATATTTTTGTGAGTCTGAAGTAAGTAGAAATAAAAGCTACAATCAATAACGAAATGTGTGATAAAGAAAAATGTTGTCGCCATTAGAATTTTGTTATTTTTTATTAATAAATAAATTTTGAAACGCTCGTGTTATAACTTTGTCAAATTCTAAACAGAGTGAAAATTTGTTTTATATTTATATTAAAATATTTTTATTCTTGTTTACTCAATTTTTTTTAAATTTTGAAAACGTTACACTTTTCACTGTTATTATAATTCAATATTTAAATCTACTAATAATTATTTTACAAATTTTGTTAAGAAATATAAATAATGTACATACAAATATTGCCAATTTAGAAACGAAAAGTATGTAAGCTAATAATAAATACATTGTAGCTTAATGAGACAAACGAATATTTATTGGAATTTTTAATACTAAGACTAAAACCTAGAAATAAGCGTAAACAAAAATATCATACTCTAGCACATAATGAAATAATGTAAAGCTAATAATTAGTATTATTGTTTTAAAATGACGATCTGTTTAATATAATAATAGTAGTGTTGATAATAAAACATTTAAAATAAAGTTTTGTTTTATTATTTAGTTTGTGAAATATAGGAAAGGATAGTTAGACCATGTCATATTATATTATTTGAATATTCCATATTCTAGAAGAAGTCTCCACAATATCTCCTTAATACTATTTCATTAAATGTTTAGTGATTTTCTTTATATGTATATACGGGTATAGAATAACCCTTTCTCAGATTAAATGAATTATTTAACGCTTCAAGTCACATTTGCACGATCACTCTTCACGAGTGGCAATTAACTTTATTTTCAGCTATAAATTTAGCTACTTAACAAGAATTAAAGTAAAATTCGGTTAATGAAAAGGTTAATTATCTATACTTAACTGAAATGCACATCTACATATTTAAATAGGTCTGATGTGTATAAAAAATTATTATACTTAAAACTTTATCGCATACAGCATACCATTACCAAGTAGCATATAGAACATGTGAGATGGACTTAAACGTTTACATGCACATCCAAACAATAACAATTAGCAAACTGATTGTATTTGCTAATGTTAATGGATATCGACGATTTCAAATCTACTGTTCAAAATAGATAGGAGGAAGCAATAAAGCAGGAAACATTAAAAGAAATCATTTGTTTCAGTCATTAACGTCTATTCGGAGACTAGGCCGACAAACCGCGTGTTGTGAAACAGGGTCGAACGTACCGGACGGCTGTATAGCAATCCCACTTCCTTTTTTTACTCGCTATTGTAAAATACGCATGACTCTTTGAAGTTCCGTGATAAATTGCATCACGAATCACGCATATCAACATACCGCAGATAAAATAAATATTTATATGCCCAGACATGCACAATATATTTTTAACAGAAATCGTAATCTAGATTTATGCTTCTGAAGTATTAAATGAAGCATGTGTCAAAAACATGTTGTAACTTATATATTAGAAAGCATTTTTTTAAGACTACTATTAAAATATTTCTTCAAAGAATCTCTACTAATTCAAAGTATAGTTGAAAGTTATAAAATATGTTATTTTTACCCGACTGCGCGAGTCAAAAGAGGGTAATGTGTTTATCAGCATATGTATGTTTGTGGGTTTGTACCTTTGTAGCACTATTAAGACCAAACGCGTGGGCCGATTTTGATAAATGATACGTCGTTTGATTCGTCATGACGGCGCAAATGTGATAGAAAGCATAAAAATGGAAAAACAAAATGGCCGATTTTGGACGCCACAGTGCGAAATAGAAAAAAAAATGAAAATCGACGAACTATGTCAAGTTGGATAACGTTGAATAGGTATTTAAAAATTATTTTAAGATTTCTCTCATCATTTTTCATTTTAAATAACAATTTAGGATATGTAATGATTTAAAGTTGGTTAACAACCATTCTCGCTTATGTTCCTACTTAAAAATACTTAAGAAGCTGTAAATAAATGAACATATTATAAAAATAAAAAACCCGACTGCATAAAAGCTAACTAAAAAGATGAAAACAAGTTCACGAAGAAATATAGTATTATGCAGTCGGAGACATACATACGAGTATGTACATCTCGCGGCAAGGATGAAACGTGTATGTCTCCGACTGCATAATACTATAAATAATATATTATTTATTGTGAATTGCTCCCAATGAAATTAATAATTTAGTGATAATTATTACTTTATAATCATAATAAAGGAAAACAAATTATGTATCTCTATAAGTATACTGGACGCTTATTGTATTTATACTCAACATTTCGCTTTTAGATAAGTGCTTCTATAATATACACTTAAATTATTCTATAAACATTTGCGCACGTTTGCTACAAAGACAGTAGAAATACCAATAAATAGGATATCGATAGCTAGCACGTCGCCCCTACAAACAATACCGGCTGTTTTAGATAAAGTCGAGTTCACACCGTTGAAGCAGAAACACAGAGACAATGCCACCTTCTACTCCTTTATTGTTCCTAGCGGAGTCGTAGTAATAATGTTACCCTTATTCGATGTCGATCAATGTTTCGATATAAGCAATAAATATTACGTAAATTATCACAAAGTAATGCTTTTGGAACTCTAATATTGTAATGTGTTAATCTATATTTATATAAGTATAATAAAATTGTAACGGTGGTAAAGTTGTGTGTTGATTAAAATAAATGCTTAGAGTAAGGGTAAAGGTTTCATTACAAATAAAAGTATAACCACAAATTATTTCATATTTGTTCGTGTGTCTGTCTTGAATTTTAAGAGAACTTTTTCATTGAAAGTGAACAATCTGGATTAATATAAGTATCAGAAAACACATTTATTTCTATCCGACCGAAGATACAGACTAGACTTCGCATTCTATGTGCAAAGCAAGAATCAATTCCGCTAATCCATTATCTAATTGTAGATCAAAAAACTAGATACACTCGACGTTAAAGCCGGTAGATGGTATTCAATAGGTATCCTCTTTATGCTACACATGCTTTTCCGAATTACTTACCTTCGTTTCTTGATCTTTCTCTAGTGTCCTCAATCGAATATGTGGAAAAACACTGGCAATGCTCAGCGTTAGCATTTTCTTACTATGATCTCCTTCATTTATCCTAAACAAATCAAGAAGTCTTCTGCATTTCGCAAGAAAGGATTCAGATAGTTTGCAAGAGGATGCGTACAAGTTTGACTGAACTGATTTTTTCAGCAGTGACATAATAAACACACCTGTAGCAATTTTAAACTCACAGTTAACATAATTGTACGACAAAAATGTGCGCCCATACGCTCTTTGCGAATAAAGCATCTCTCTACCCAGTAGCTTACTCAAAAAAATAAAAAAATTGCTACGAAAAAAGAATGCTGCGAAATATTGTGCCAATTCTAATGAGGAAGCACGTCTTAAATATACCTACTACAGCTCAGAATCACTGCAACAAAGTGTGTAGAAATCATCAACAGTGCCATATCTATACTTTTGTGGTTAAGGAAAAAACTCATATAAAGTTTGGACATTTCTGATATAAGAGTAAGAAAAAAACGCCAAAGCGTAAACCCTGAAATCTTAATTTAAATGAGTTTAATAAGCATTTTCGGAGCAGGATTACCCATGTTCTTAATTTTCCTTACCGTGTTCTGTTTGATAGATTTTTCTCGTCCTTATTTAAAAGATCAATTGTTTCTGGTGCTTTTTCATTCGAGAAATCTTTGATCCTGCTAAAATTTAATTTTAAAAAGCCTCCTCATTCCCCGTCTTTTAATGATAAATATTTCAGCATAAGTTCCTCACGTCTATGGTATTCGATTTCTGAAAAGTTTCTTTGAAAACCGTTTAAAATAATATTATCACTCTTTTTAATTCTGGAAGAGATCACTGTTTTAGCGATAAGGCCGCCTCTTGTACATAATCCTATTTCTAATCTATTTCTTATTGTATTTTTTTTTATTCTTGTAGTTTTATTTTTGTTCTTGGTGTACAATAAAGAATATTTATTAACTAGCGACTCACCCTCGCTTCGCGCGGGTTCGTCCCTCCGGTATGTATACTTACCACTTCCCTATTTGAATCGGATATTATTAAATATTTCATTGGTTTTAAAAAAATCGTGGAACCCTTTTTTACCTGAAATAAAAGTAGCCTAAGTTACTCCTTATTACATCAGCTATCTGCCAGTGAAAGTTCCGTCAAAATCGGTCCAGCCGTTTCAGAGATTAGCTGGAACAAACAGACAGACAGACAAAAATTGTAAAAAAAATTGTTTTGGTATATGAATCGTGTATACATCTATATGCATTTAGTAAAAAGCTGTTATTTTGACATTACAAGCAGACACTTCAATTTTATTTATCTGTATAAATTATTATTATTAATATGATACTTCTCAATTTATGGACTCACATAAGTATAAAAAAAAGAAATACTTTTTATCTAAACCTTACAACTTCAAAATAATATATTTATTCTTTAATTTAAGTATTTAATAGGTTACCGATATATTCAATTGTCTTAGTCCGGCTTGTCTTCACCGAGTCAACGGAAAAGAACAGCCGTACTTTAAAACACTTAAAATGACTACGACTCAAAGTCAAAGAGTATTCTTACATTATCACTTACGGGACTTTACAAGGATTGCAATAGAATAACTGAAATAAACATCAAATATGTACAATTTATAAATTGCTAATTGGTTTAAATTTAAACAGTTTACGGTTTTATAAATTGAATTGAAAAATTAACTATATAAATTTTACGTACTCATAAATAACATTAGCTTAATCTAAAATATATAATAAATAATAAATTAGTATATAATAAATTAGTATTGGTTTTTTTTCTATACCACTATATTCATAATAATAATGTTAATATTTGTAAGGGCCAAGCACTTATAACCCAATATGAGCTCTTGTCTCTTCATTGACTATATTCGGGTCAAGTATGTACTGATGATCTCAGAAATGCTGTTCTTTATTATTGGGACCTTGCTG
This sequence comes from Brenthis ino, assembly GCA_921882275.1. Classification (NCBI taxonomy): domain Eukaryota; kingdom Metazoa; phylum Arthropoda; class Insecta; order Lepidoptera; family Nymphalidae; genus Brenthis; species Brenthis ino. Next base: position 7,174,059 of record OV170225.1, read on the forward strand.
TTATAATAATATCATTTTGTAGGTATTGTTAAATAACATTTACTTATTCATTTTGAAATTTCATATAATAATATTATCTAGCAAGTTTTCAAAAAGACATGTGAAGTCCGCCAACCCGCACTTAGGCCAGCGTAGTGGACTATGGCCTGATCCCCCTTGTATTGAAGGGAGGCCCGAGCCCAGCAGTGGGACGTTAAAAAAAGGGCTGAATACAATACAATACAATATTATCAACGAAAAGATTTATGTTGACGACCATCGGCAGGCAATATAGGAGATGTATCTACCTGAAAAACATAGTCGACATACCTATTAAAAGATAGTATAACTGTCACATCACTATATATTAATTAAAAGCAATTAAAAGCAAAGAAAGTGGTATAATCACTATGATCTATAGATCTACATAAGTAGTTCTATGAAACTAAAAGCAAGAAATTATTGGCCTGAATGAAATCTTTGCATTCCGTAGTCCCCAAGATTGAATGACGCTCTTTCTCAATATCCAGCTCAAATATCAACTTAGAATTTAATTATTATTAATGTAATAATTTTCTCTATAAAGCAGTAATTAACTGTCTCTCTAGTTAGCAACTTCTAACGAGACTAGCGAGGTTAAATTGATGCATAGAAATAGATTGATTGTTTAATGTTTGGTTTCGTCCAAATTACTAAGTGATTTAGCTTTGTCTTGTATATTGTATATTTAAAATTCGAACATATTAATAAAAATTGAAATTAATTTTGAGATTGAATTCTATTTTTCATACAAAGAAACGTTAAATTAACGAGTAACTTAGATATATTTTTCCTAAACTGTAACTTACGCTATATTTAATAATTAAGATTTATCTAGAATAACTATTATCTTTAAAAAAATAATCATTACAATCAGTTTCACACAATAAACACAAAAACATACACTTAAATATTGTACTTCCTCTTTTTTGAAATGAGTCAAAAATTAATTTAAAATTGGTACTGCTTTTTCGTTTTATTTTTCTTTCATTTTGATCATTGTTGTTCCGACTAAGACTGTTTCATTAACCCGCTCTCACATTTTTCTAAAAAGTTTTATGTTGTAAAAATATCGACGATATCGTGTTATAAATATAAAAAATTAAAGTTAAAATTTTAATAATAAAACTTTAAGTACAAACACAAGACAAAAAAAATATCTTAGTCAAACGCTGGAGATCATTATTATTAATGTCATCTCTTTGGATTTCACGGGCTAGAAGGAGCTCAGTCCTTTGCAAGACTTGCGTGGGGACACAGGTCCAACACGTAAAAGCCCCTTAAGAGATTCAAGTTTATTTATTGTGACGCTTCACCCGGGATCCATCTCTGAGTAATCCATAAGGAGTTGTTCAAAGATGGTCTCCGGATAATGCGTAAGGACTATTTATTTATTTATTTATTTGGAAGACAAACAGTATTATGTTACATATTATAAACAAAAGAAATAAAAAAATTACATACACCAATTAAGTCTTCACTGTTTACACATTCTTAAGAAATGGATGGAAAATATGGAAAACCTTAAGGGTCTATGGAATAGAGTCTGTCTGCCTAAATGCAGATCAATAAACATACAACATTCATATCAAAACCAAAGCCTTAGACTAAGATAGTATATTCAGATAAGGCAATAGATTATCCAATTGCTATGTTCATAGATCTTCCAATTTCTAATGGAAATTACCTTCGAAAGCACTTTGACAATCCTGTAATGATATAACCTAGATGATAGCCAATTTTAGTGATCAAAGGATTCTGTTATGATATAAGAAAAATAAACAGATATTTTCTTAAATAGGAACAGTAAATTTTAATATCGGTAAAACTAATACGATGGTTTTTACGAAAATATTTATTTCCTTTAAAAAAAAGACAGACAACTGCGACAAATTCTAATACGTCATGGGGAAATTTGACGGAGGAGATTTTTGAAATAATATATATCCAATCATATTTAAAGACCAATTTTTCTTTTGTACATAATTCTATAATTATATACATAACATAGTTATACAATTTATCCTTGACATTATGTGTCGTATTATACAACCTAGGGACGAACCCAAACGAAGCGAGGGTGAGTCGCGAGTATAAAATATGAAGTATCACTTTAGGTACCAATAATCCTTTTTGAAAACGTTCTTTAAAAATAAAAAATAAACAATGCTGCTAATATCCAGTTAAATAAAACTATCCTACAAAAGATAATACATGATAATACATGGTAACTAAAAATATTCAGCATTTTCAATTTACAGACGGAATTTGATTCCACATAGTTCTTGTTAGCATCAAGGAAAGGTGTTTTTATATGGCGGAGACTATATAAAAGTTTTGAAAACTTGTAAGAAAAAGAGGCTAAAAAGTGTTAATCTATACTTATTATAAAAATAAGTCCCCCGGCCGCGTCTTTCTGTCCTCCTGTCTGTCCTCCTGTCTGTCTGTACGCGATAAACTCGAAAACTACTGAACGGATTTTTATACGGTTTTCAACAATAGAAAGAGTAATTCTTGAGGAAGGTTTAGGTATATAATTTATTATGCTTTTATGTAAATTAGCTGAAATACGGCGACAAATGTTGAAGAGGTCGCAAAAAATCTCGCCAAATGGGAACTTTCCACGCGAACGCCGCGTAAACTAGCAAAGATACAGTTAAGTAATGTACTAGAGAATTCAAAATCTATAAAAATGCTACAAAAAAGTCCGCGATAGCATATCTCTATCTCTTACGGTTGACTTACAATAACCACTTTTATGTTAACATTTTTAATTAAAAACATTACGTTATTTTCAAAGTTATTTTCTTTAGTTCGGTATTAATCCTTATCCAAATGAATATTTTAGTTAGCTTAGTCATTTAATGCAGATTAAAATTGCTCTTTACACTAAATCAATCAGATGAATAGTTTTTGAGATATCGTTGTTAGAAGTAATTAGTAGCGAAACATTTTTAATGCTTGGCGAGCATTGAGATGCCTACGGCGAGTCCATCCCCTCTGCCCCGCATCGCTCGACCGCCTGCTCAAGCTATATAAACCGGGCGATGTAGCGCGCGATCCTAGGATACTTTTTACCGCGGGAAAATATCTTATTTCTGAGGAAAAATACAAAAACTGCAATGTAAGAGTATACTAATATGTAACACCTAAGAATTTAGTTTTTGGTCATCTGAACGCGGGCGGAGCCGCGGGCAATGCTAGTAGAATTATAAAAGAAGAACTTGTGTCATCTCTAACTTGGAGAAAAGAATTATAATCATAAAAAGCTATTGGCAGGTCAAATATCTATGGCTTTATGTAAAATAAATTCTGTTAAAAAAGGAGGATATTATATCATCAATTTTTATGAGACTTAATACTTAGCTAACAAGTGTTTATTTAGTGTAAACCTTAATATCAGAAATGGTTTCCTCGGAATATGGAAAAATAGTTGCATGATTTATTTTTTTCCTATGAAGAAACTGTTGCATTCATGAGTTTGATATGAATTACCAAGATTATTTTGTTATAGTACTAAAAAGTAAAAATCCTTGAAATTGAAAGTATTCCGTTAGGAAATACCTACCTTTATTTTATTCCAAAAAATGAATAAAAAATGGCTTTAATTAAGCTCATTATGATTTATTTAAAGTATGAATGAAAACATTTTTATTTTTGTAGATTACAACATTTTCATATTTCTTAAATATTAACATGGGCATATACTCGTATATAAACGTGAGATACGTAATTAAGTTGACTAAAGGTGAAGTTAAATACTAAGTGCCGATCAAGTGCAAGATAATACCGTAAAAGGTAGGGTGAGTAAAATCCTGTGGGATTACGTCGTATTAGTGAGTCGGCTTATAACAGATACTCTAGCGATATTCGGATAGCCACAACATTTGAAGGCTTATTGGTGGATTACAATAACGGCGATGTACGTTATCCATATTATTTTTATATCATTTAAGTTGTTAAAAAAAGGACACCAAAGTAGGTATAATGTTGGTGAGCATTTTTTTTATTTTTATACTATTATAAATGAGTAATCAAACATATTCTGTATTATTTTATCTTATTTATTATGTTAAAAAAAAAGTTAATAGGGCAGACTAAGATTTCCGTGTGAATGAATAGACCCAAAATAATACAAAAATTATTCTTTCTCCTCAACTCGCCCATTCCGCCAAACCAATCGTACTAATGCCTCAAAATCAAATTATTTGAGAACAGGTGACAATATGCAATAAACACTATTTTATTTTTTATTTTATTTAGTTAAGATATGAAAGTATTAAGAAAGTATTAGTTAAGATATTATTTAATCGAAGGCAAAAAAAAGTTTACAGATAGTTTTTGTTTTTCTTTTATTTAATCATATATCCTACCTTAGCACTGTAACCGCTATGACGTCCTTTTAGTTAGATATTGTTTTGATAAAACTGTATATAATAATTATTGTAAGTGAATTATTTTAATTATATTACTAGTATTTAAATAAATATTTTCCCATAAAATTCATGGATAAAATATAGCTACTTACCTAGCTTATACTTTATGCACGTACCTACGTTTTCTTGACATTCTTAATAAATATCTACTGGATTGTTTTAAAAAAGAAAAATATTTAAGGTAGGCTGGTCTAAGAGTACGCATCCAATAAGAGTACGCAGTATCAATAGCCACAATGTTTTTTTACGATCCGCGGCTAACATCAGTGTTTTTGAAGTGTAGACTAGTGAAGTGTTGTGCGGAAAAAAAGAAAAACCTACAAAAATACAGAAATTACGTAATTTTAAACATTTTGTCTATATTATTAAATACTTTTAGCATTTTAGAAGTATATTTGCGAAAACACTACAAATATTTTGAAAAATACGATTATGCGGCTTGATTGGTAAGAAATTCACCTAGGGGTCACAGCGAGAGCGATTCCGATCAATGCTAACAGATGGCGTTGCGCTTTGCTCGATTAGAAAACCGCAAAGGTGTGCAAGAGTATGGACTTGAGTATGTTACAAGAGAACGCACGAACTCTTACACACAAAAACATTAATCCAATACTATTGATTTTAGATAACCACACGTCCCGCTGCACTTTAGAGGCAGTTAATTTTTCACACTTTGGCCTCAAAAATAGTACCAAAAAAGAAACCAAAAAGGATTGCGATACTTACTACTAAGAAGGCTGGAAAACTTTCCCAAGTCCCAAAGAAGACACCCAAAAAGAAAATTGGAAATGCCCACCACGTAGTGAAGTATAAGTGGACCTCCCAAATGAAGATTGGGTAGGATGATCCAGATGCCAGAAGTGGTGGCATGAAGCCTGTACGAGCTACAGGACACGAATTATGAGATAATTTTGCCTGCGTACTTATAGCTCGTGTAAAAGTACGCAATTATCATTTCTAAAGATTTTTTTTTATTTTTGTTACATTTCATGTTGCTTTATGAAAGATGTATTTATTAAGCACAAAATTAAAGTTAAGCTGATTATCTAGACATATTTAATTAAAATTTAAAAATTCTTTTATTTAATTTAATTTTAGAACTGTTTGAACCTTAAATGCGTACTCCTAGACCAGCCTAACCTATGTCAAACGTCATTAATACTACGTTTCTAGTAAATATGGTCAGAACAAGATTATATATATATTGTTTTCTGAAGAAAAATATAAGTCATTGCAAATATTGCGTATCTAGGTGCCTAATCTAGGTAGCTTAAGGTTTAAATTTTAGGTCAAGTTTATCTCTATACTAAATGTCAACCAAATCCGTCGAGCCATTTCCGCCTGAAGGAGAGACAAATATACATACACATATAAAAATCTTTGATCCAATTTTTTCTATAATTTAAGATATTGATAATAAAACAAAGTACGAGTAGATATTAGGTATATTTATGATTATATTTTAATTATATTCATAGAATCTAATAAAATTTTAATTTCTTTAGGGAATTATGTAGTCTCTTTAGTAGTCTTTAGGGAGTTATGAATTTAAATATGTCTCAATATGGAATAAAAATAGCGTTGTGGCGGAGGTATAATTACTTTCTTGCCTAGTAATATACTTATAATCTTCATTCTTATTAAACAATACTGAACTGTGATTTCCAAATTCGCTACCAACGGAATTACTCGTAGCGTAATAAAAGAGAAACTTATTCATTAGTTTATTAGATTGTTTGATAAAGACGGGCAGATAGTAACATTGTTGTAACTGTTAATACAATAATAAAATACAAGAAACGAGACATAACAAGTGGAGTTGAGTTTCTCGCGCCACTGAGTATCCCTCCAGTAACTAAATAACAACAATAACAGAAGGATGTCTGTCGGTGAAAGAGGGCCTAACTCTGCGGCAATCTAATAAGAAATCGGCCGATAAGGAAAATGTTTCATCGACAAAGAAACAGACTGTATGATTTTGTTTTCGTGTAGATATAACAAACGATGTAACATTAATACCTCATAAATATTTACCTGTAAAAGAAATCTTTTATTTGTTTCCATTGATAATTATATTTTGTATATTTTATAAAAGAACTTTGTATGTGTATTTTTATTTAGACCATAAATAAGCAAGAAACATGCAACCTCTTCTTTATATGTAGACATGCAGAACAGAGAACTAAAGCTTAAGTAGTAAGTTTCTATTTACTCCAATTAAATCAACAAATATTTTTATCAATATAGATACATTACGATAAAGGTTACTTTTTATATCTACCATGCGAGGGAAACCGGGGGCAAAGTCTCGTGAGATATATTTTTAAATCAGATTTAGTACTTATTACCATGCGGATTGTTTCTTGTACTTCTCCGATAGCAGAACTTGGACCGTGGGAGCAGTTCCTTTTTTGGTGTGGTTTGCCGTCGGGGCGTCGCGGTTGAGTACGTAAGCGATCCTGTGACGTGATGTCCCATGACATGGGAGGTTCCGTTGAGTTTTAGTGGGTAGTACCTATTAGCCTTTCTTTCCCTACGTAAAGTACTTTTTATATGTATAATGTAAAAATCCCATTGACATTAGTCTAGCTCTCCACAGGAGACGAAACAAATACAGACAAAATTCTAATTATTTTTGATTTATTTTCTATATACTTTCTATATAGTTCTATATAATAGTATAGTTTTCGAAACCTATAAGCAGTATGGGCGTACTGCGCCGATCTCGAGTAATTTGGGAAAAGGGCAGGGAGAAGAAGATACTTTCTATATAGTATTAGTAGTAGTACCTACCCAATATATTTTCCATATAGTCTTCAACCAATATTTCTTTAAAAAATATTTAATGTAAAATATCATTGTTTTATGAATTGGTATTATTTGCATGTAATGCATTAATTCTTATATTCTTAACAAAAAATATAATTTACAAGTGGATGAAATAAATGAATACATATAATTTTGGATACACTTATTGTCATGAATGAAGTGTGATAGCCAATTAAGCCGTAGGCAATTTCCGTCTGCCGCCTGGTTTGGTTGTATCAACCGCGAGTTTAAAGCTGTCGAATACGAGTATGTAACGAATTTTCGAATGAAAATACTACGCTTGTGAAACAAAATTGGAAATCGGATGAATAATAATTATCTAAGTCTATATTTTAGATATAAATACGAAATAGGAACTTTGATACCGTTGGGCATATTGAATGATGTGTTACGTTTCTGTATTCTTAAAGCTCCTTTGTATATTTAATATTTTGCAAAGCCTGAGTATTCCAAGTCATATCTACTTTTAAACTAATAACCGCTATAAGATAGTACGCGTACAATGTTCATATGTTGGAATAAGTAGAGAAATAAAAGTGCAAATCGGATTTGTCCATAATGCACCACCATTCAATATATTTTAAATTCTCACTTGTAAAACGAAATCTGCTATCGAGATAATCTCACTTACATTTGAGGAGTAAACTTTTGGAAGTACGAAAACGAGAAAGAATTTACTATTTCTCTAGCATTAAAGTGTGTATTTTATGACCATTCAAAAGCGACTAATAATAATCCTCCTGGCCGATTCAGCCACGACGGCTAATCTCACTGAGACTAGACATGTGTGCGGGATATTAGGTACAAACCTATAGTACATAAATATGTACACTTTGGGTCCGACTTCAGGAACTCGGGATCTAAAGCCATATATAAAGCCTATTATCAACAAGGTAGTATTATAACACACTAGTTTATATACAAATAATTTATTTTGAGCAGCAATTTGCTCAGCATCCAGTATGTAATAGCTTCGGGCTATAGATTTATGGAAACCACATTTCTTAGGACATCATGGAAGAGAGAATTCTCAGAAACTATATGTCGGAACTCTAAAAGACACCAATTGGGAATTTTTCTAGATGTACAAAGTATTAGATATTATTTTAATATATGTATTTAAAACAACTATAAAATAGATGTTGATATAAACTATTTTTTAAATACTATTTTATTCTTACTTTAAAATATGCACAATACATATCACTTTAACCTAAGCTAGTTTTAACATAACACAACACGAACGACGATTATCATAGTATTGCAATATTAAAGTAACAAAATGCTTTACAATTTAAAATACGCTATTCAGAAATATATAAATTAGAACGATTAAGATTCGAAATTGTATTGTAAGTTGTGTTGCAAATATGCACTCGAATACGGTACCATTGTTAAGCATCACAATAGAAGCGAGTCGATTAAGCCCGGCATTCGCCACCTGCTAGACAATTCGACTAGACTGTAGTCATAGATACAGAGATTCATGAAAACAGGAAGGTCTAAAGCATCTGCTCTCATAATGATCATCTTTTAATTACATTTAATATTGTATGTAGTTTTCATTTATTTTAAAGAAATATACGGTAGAAACCCTATTAGTGTTGAAACTAATGATGAATACACTGTACTAATGACAAGGTATTGTAAAGATTTACTGAAAGAACATTAAGTGATAGTTAAATGAGTGAATAACATATACATACATATGTACATAATATCATAATCCTTGCAAAAACTCAAGTTAGAATGTTTAAATAGCAACGTAATTTTTTGGTTAATTGGTGTCTTAATAAAATAAATAATGTTCTATAAAAACAATTGATTCTAGTATAACAGTATTAATACAACTTCATTTTTTTATTTATATTCAATCTTATAAGTATATGAAGGTTTGATGCAATAAATATAATTGAATCTTAAAAAACGAATCACAAATATTTATGTCATATTAAAAACCGTTTATCTGAATTGTTTCGATATTCAGATATTAGTGGCATTGAATACTAGAACAGAAGGAGTTTGGATGCCTGCAATTTGTAGTAGCGACTAACGTTTACATATTCATATAATCGCAAGCATTATGCATCGACATTATACAATATACAGGTCTCTGCATGTGTGTACTGTGTAACATATAAAATTTATACACTCTTAAGAATTTTTACTATTTAATTCTAGCATTCTAATTTGCAGAAATAAGACAATATTATATTTTTATTGAAGTGAAAACTTCTATAGGCAGGTTTGGATGGCGAGTAAACTCATGTAAGTCGTCATCGACATGGTCACGTGACGTGTTAACGCTACAACTCGAGTATCGATAGATGTCAAAACCAGATAAATGTAAACAGTTTTAATTTACATGTTTTAATTTAAGATCAAACAATTAATTTGAATATCCAAAAATAACAACTGCTTGTTTATAATTTTAAGTTTCCACTTCTGTCGGCAGACTGTTTTTTTTTTCTATAAATTAGGCTTTTATAATTGACCTTATTCCAATATAATATAATTATACTATATATGTGAGTTGTTAAATTTCTTTAAAAATCAAGATTTTAATTATGGGATTTTATTTTAATTTAACAACGTTATGAAGATTTGGTTATTTGAGAACGTCTCATTAAATTGTTCCGAAGAGAAAATGCCGGTGGACGTAGACGAATAAATTTAGATTTTGGCGGACAAAGCCTTAGGGGACACGAAACCATTTTGACGTCCTCTGACAAAATATAGAGTAAATTATTCTTAATTTTAATACTTAATACTTTTTTTCTGTAAAATAAGACAATTAGAAACCTGTCATGGAAACCATAGTAGTGATTTATTTTGAATATATTATTTATTATCAACACATGAATTAAAATATCTGACTGGGATATCAAAGTTTTATTCTCTTTCTTAAAACTTCAAATCGGTTGAATATGAATTTTAAAGAAGAATTAAATTAATCTTACGTCTACAACCAATTTAGCCTACTTCAGTTTAGTCAATTTTAATAGTCAATCATCATCAATCACTTGGATTTTTCCCTATTTGTGGTCAGCCCTCCTGATACTTATACGCCACTCTTGGCGATTTTGCATCATTTTTGGCGCTAACCCATAGTCAACATATCATTATGGATTGTCCTTATCCAGGTAATCGGTGGGCATCCTATGCCTCTTCTGCCTTTATATGGTCTTCACTACACTAAATTTTAATAGCCAATTATTTTAAAAAATAGTAACAATGTAAAAGAATATAGAAAAATATAATACTTATAAATAAATTAACTAGGCCATAAAAATTAATTCTTAAATAAAACGACCAAACAGTAATGTTATTTAGGCTCAATAGCTAAAAGAAATTACAATACGAATTATCAGTTTTCTTCAAAAGAGAATGTTATTGAAAATACAAACCAAGTTCGTTTTATCTTCATTTATTCATATAGATTTATTTATTGTATTAAGTGGTTTGGCTGACGTCATCGATCAGGCTAGGCAGCTGGACCTAGCGAGCTGAAACTAATACCTGTAAAGACAAAGTTGATCGAAGGAATTTTTGAAAAAGAAACTCTACCGAAAAATGGATGAATTCGTGTTTCATCTAAAACAGCCCATCGTCACTGGCGCAGCCCATATCATATTAAAGCAACATTCACTTTATATTACCCTAAGGAGATAAATAACGGAAGCTAAACATGTATAATAAAATTGGTGTATACTTAGAATTTGTAAAGATTAGATAGATAGATAAAAACTTTATTGCACACACAAAAGAAGAGCACAGATGAAAAGAAAAATAACAAAAAGGCATGCAAAGGCGGTCTTATTGCTATGAGCAATCTCTTATAGACAAATTGATTAGATTGTATTCCTCGTAGTACTGTCGTACTCGTCGACGAACTCGTAGTCGTTATTTTGGAAATCCAGGATATTTTTTTTTATATCTTCCTTATGATCTAAATCTTCCATAGATTATGACTGAAGATAGGAACTTATTAGTAATTAAAAAGCTATTAACCCTACAAGTAATATAAATAAAAATGTTTTTAAAGCGTATTTGTGTGTATACGATGAAGTCACATACAAACTACGAAACGAATTTGGATGATACTTGATACACAGATACACCATGTTCTGGACTAATAAGAGATGTTATTTTAGTTTTTCAATTAATCTCTAATACTGTTTACGTAAAAAAAGACGCCGACTTAAAGTAATAATGATTTCCATTCCATTCCAGTATTATATTTTTAACTACGTACGATTTTTTTTGAGCGGGATCCTATTCTTTTTCTAAAATAAAAGTAACCTATGTTACTCCTTATAAAATCACCTATCTTCCAGTGAAAGTCCCGTCATAATCGGTTCAGCCGTTTCAGAGATTATTCGGAACAAACAGACAGATAGATAGACGGACAGACAAATAATTTAAAAAAATGTGTTTTTATTATAAGTACCGTATATAATTTCATATGCATTTAGTAAAACGCTGTTATTTTGACATTACAAAAAGACAATTCAAATTTATTTATCTGTATAGAGAACTATTGTTCCTCCACGATTGATCCATCTTACCTCTTACAGTCTCATATAATTTTGGCTATAAAATACGTAAGTACTCCAGTTAGGCTATCTACGGCATTTAGTAGGTACCTACATTATATTGTTATAATATATTTGGAAAATATGTATGCTTAGTAGGAATAGAATGTGTGAAGTTTTGGTAGTCTATAAAGAAATATGATAAAATTATAAACATTAAATATACAAAATACATTCGGATTTACTTAAACTACTTTTCGTTAAAAATGTTAAGTAGAGTTTATTTTATGTAAGCCATTTTTTTATATCAGCTTTCAAACGGAGAGGACTAACAAATAGTATTAAATGCTACAAGTACGTTCAGTATTTTTACTGTTTGGAATCTGCAAGCAAAATGGGTTTAGACTAAACACTCTGGAGACGGTCTTTTTGAAACTCAGTAATCCGAGGCCAAGCCTTTTCTTTGTCCACAAGCTATTCAAGATTTTACTGACTATTCCAAGATGGAAATGTTTATGTAAATATACGTTATTAATGACATTCTTCTTTCTTGTAAACTTTTAAAAGGTTAAAAATTATTTCAGGTCTCAGAATTCCTGTAACAAAATTGAATCAACCTAACATTTTTGTTATATATTATAAATCCACTAAGCTAACTCCTACTACAAATGTTGTAGATATGTCGCAGGGAAATTGTAAAATCCGTTAAATTATAATTTTACTACTGAAATTATAATTGCCCGGGGTATTGTCAATCGTCTCCTTTTCTCACAATATCACGGGACATTTTTAGGTATATTATAATTTTCCTAAGCACATTCAGTGATATTGTGAATCATTGAAATTTTGACAAATTCGTTAAATTGTGAAACGATCACTGATTGGTCAGATTTAGACTTATTTTTTGATAACCATAGTCATAGTACAATAAAGAAGACGATTGACAATAGACCAGGTAATTATAATTCCTTGCGACAAATATATGTTACAAAAAATAAAGTGTATTTTGTAAAACTAGACTTTTATGACAAATGCAACTTTTAGGTGTATTTGATTCAGGATTATGTGAGCAGTCACCTCAAAGATAGAATTTTCATGTCTATTTCTGCTAGGTATAAATATTGCTTCATTGTTTCAAAGCTATTTTATTTGGTAATAAAAACAGGAAAGATATCGATACGTTCGTAATTACGACGGACAAAAACATATTTTTATTATAACCATAATATGATATTATTTGTCTTTCATTTGTTTACTTCTCATCAAGAATCCGTGCAAAATTGCAATCTCTTACAATGTTTGAGTATATATGTAATTATTAAGTTAGTAGTAGTTGTAATTATTACTTAAAGATATATAATTGTGAGATAATTAAACTAAAACATATACATATAAATGATAAATCCTATTCACAGATTCAAGAACAATCTAAATTGCCACATCAATTTACACTATCGTAAATAGTAATTTCTAGGCTAAGCTTTCAACAGTATTGCAAACAGTATAAACATAAATGTTGTCATTCCATAAAAACTGAACATAAATAAAACTTTTGGATTCCCGTAACTCGTAACATATCCCTTGAGGCTATTCTCGAACTAGTCCAATGTTAAATTGGATCGATATTCTTTAGAGGAACCGGGCCTGGGCGGAGTTGTGACAGAGCCCGCGCAGTCAGCGAGAAATGGAGTAACCCATTTTAAGCTAGAATGAATTGCACGTCGTGGACTGCAGGTTTGCTGGAAAGCTGCCCACTGACAACTGTTACATATGCGAGAAAAGGCGACACAACACTAATCCTAAAAATAATAACTTTTTTCAGATTTTAGTAATAGCTTTTGTCTTTATGTGGAAGTTATTACCGAACGAATTAGAATCTCGATCTCTTTGACTGAACATTTGATTAATTTTTCTATATAAATTTTGTGAAGAGACCACAAAAAATGAATGATTATAATTAATCGTAAATATATTTTCGCTTTGGGGAATAAAATCGTAATAGATACGGTAAGATATTACAATATAAAGAAAATTATTTTGTTATACATCCTATCTTATGGGATTATATTATTTATTATAATTTATATAATTAAAACAATAGCAATTTATAATTGGATATATACTGCACTTTATTAAACCAATGTTGCACAAACGCAGTAGCTGTGTGTTACACGATGGGACGGAAGAACAGCCTAGGTGACTAGGTATACAAATATATACATCAATGTATGTATGTTTTATATATACAAATATCGACATCTACATATTATTTTTGCGAATTTTCTTTTCGTATAGAGAAAAAATAGATGAAGATAAGATAGTCATATAAAATTTGAATAGTACCTATAATTAAATAAAAATATTATTATTACTTAACATCATTAATTAAAACTCGAATCAACAATTAGTACATTATATATAATAGGAAAGCAAAGCCCTCATGTTAGAAGCGCCTCCTTTTTTAATTTGACGCAAGTAAAGTTGTGGGTTTTAGCTAGTACTCGTATAGAGGAAACAACGAACGCTAACTGCTTAGTTATAACTTAAGTTGCGTTTTGACTTTGGTTTCAATTGCAGGATCAATAATTATTTGCTAATCTCTTTGTACAACAAACATTGTTACCAGATTCTAAGCAAAGGATTGCACAAACGAAACAAGATTGGAACTTGTGAATTGTTTAATTGTAGCATTTCCAATAATTACTCGACTTGGTAAAACCAAAAAAGGCAAATGTTTTTAGGAACTGTATGTATGTATGTATTAACGCTTTAACTACTAAACCGATTTTGATAAATGAAGCGTTAATTAGTTCGTTTTTAAAGTCCAGGTGGTTACCACAAAGACTCGATTGGCATTAAAAACACAACTAAAATAATTTCTGTCAAAAATTAATTTAAATAAATTTGTTAATCTCTAACAACTTTGCTATCTTTTGGATTTGATTTTGCCTAATGATTTAAATATTGCACTCCTTGGAACAACAACTTCTGATACGTTTAACAGATTTTACCTTGCATTCGAGTGCATTTGTTCAAAGTTTCTTAGGTGGAGGCGAGGTTCTATATTATTTGTTTTTGCGTTCTTGTGGTATTTATTGTATAGATCATTTTAGATATCTTTATGCCTGAATATATAATTTTTAATCTGACTTAACATCTATAAATATATATTGGTGACTCAAAAAGTTGGTTCGTAAAGTTATGAAGTTGTAAAAGTTCATTATGTAAGGTGCAATTAAAAAATAGTCTCGAAAGAAAGCGTTATCTAGAAATAGTACTGGAATAATTTATATTTTGTAATTAACATGAATCCAAACAGCATTCACATGAGTCACTGAGCATAAGAATTGAATTGAATTAATAACAGGAATGGTGCAAAATGTATCTTGTCGCGTTTGTAATTTTTAATCGACTTCCAAAAAGGAGGAGGTTCTCAATTCGTCGGAATCTTTTTTTTTATGTATGATCACCGATTACTCGAAGACGTCTAAACCGATTTGGAAATATTTTATTTTGTTTCGAAGGGTATACTACCCGGGTGGTCCCATTTAAATTTTATCGAAATCGGTCGAGCAGGTTTTTCTTTTATATCAACTTTTTTTAAATAAAACTTTAAAAAGTCGACAATATTTTAGGATATGAATATCTAATAGGTAAATATGATTAGGTATGAACTATAATTATAGTTATAATATTATATATCAATTTGTGATGTATTTTACGTATCGAAATATATTAGATTTGCTTTGCAATCGGCTGGCACCGACTTCAAAAATATCTGATTAGATATCTATTCTAAATAAAAACCCCCGTTTAGTTATTTCGTTAGTGCGTGAAAGTCGGTCTTTTTTAAGTTTTTATACTTCGGTTGCTTTTTGGTTTGATTAGACAAGCCCAATACGTTAGAATTGAACTTAAGAAATTGATTTTCAGTGCTACGTAGTTTTATGTTTTCTGTTGTTTTCTTATAGAAAAGCGAGTTTTTTTAGTTTTTTTAGCCTTCATAACATAAAAATTGGCAGCAAACTACCAGTAACTAAACGGCTTAACCTCTTTTACTGCTTTTTATGTCTGGAAGTCGGTTTTAATTTTTATTTTAATTATAATATATTCTATGAAAATTGCAATTAAGTTAGTAAAAAATCAATTAAATTTTAAATTAAAAAAAATGGAAAAGTAAATTGAGAAAGAACTAGATCAATGTTTAAAATGGCCAAGCAGCAAAGTATAATATAACATTTATTATAATTGAACCCGTGTAATCCTTTATACTTGGCTATTAAAATGAGAAGTAACAATTTAAGCATCAAGTTTATCTATTCTAGCACAATCAATAACCCGGCTATCAGTATGCATTAATTAGTAGCTGACCTGTAGTAAATGGACTTATGAACTATTTGGTCGGAATACGTCGGATTACTAATAGGTATGGGTGGTACATTACACCTACATTTACATATACTTACATCTTTACTTGTTTAAAATTGTAATAAACCTTTTTGAGATATATTTTTAATGTTCAATTTATGAAACATAATAAATAACATACATATAATAACATTTATTTCAAGTATTTTTTTTGTGTTTCTGATGGATACCATGATATGCAGTCATAAATAAGATTTATTATTATTAGCAATATTTTTCTACAACATATACATATTAATATTTCATTTCTCTAAAAAAATTGGAATAGAATGTCCTTACTGTAAGAAATACAATTAAACTAACGATAAATTATATTACAACATAATATTCAATATCTAAATAATAAGCATTAATATGAATTTATGATAATGAAAGTTATAAATAGAAAATGAAATGAATAATGATAGCAAGTGATGAATAAATATATCGTTTCTAAGCCACAAAATCGGTTATACAAACGCGTTTTTCTATAACAGTAAATAACAGTCGGTTCCCGGTCCACTCGATTGATCCCCACCGAATAGCTATCTTGCTCCAACCAATAAAGATCTTTTCCCCAATTGGATAAGATTAGGGTTCAACCGAGGAATGACGTAGATTACCAGAGGATCTCCAAGATGAATTATCGTTCGCTAACGTCTGCAACTTATCTACGGTTATGACGTGCACCTGCGATTCCAATTCTTTCTTTACTTTAGCATTTGTTAGTTTTATAATTTATTTGGTAAAACTAAAATATTTACGACACATTTAATATTATACATATCGATGAAATCCTCTACGGATAAAGTAATATCCTGTATATTAAACAAGTAATACAACATCTGATCTAAACAATAACTATAAAGTCTCATATTTTGCTTTAATTTATCGAATTAAAAAAAATATATTATACGTATTTTATTGCTATACTCTACATTAATATATTTACCAATTTTTGTGGAAATTTACATCAAAATGTAAATATTATATGCATTTTTCTAAAAAATTTTTTTAGCCGAGAAAAAGTAATAGTAAAGAAAAGTAATAAGTGATAATATTAAAAACAAAGAATAATAAATATAAAGTACAATACATTTTTTAAAAATATCTTCATATTTTATGAGATAAAAAACAAAAGTAGAACTATTTTTGAACTTCATAAAACACTGTTCTTGATGGAATTCTTGTTGAGAGAATACTTTATTTACTTTGCTCCGTCCCGAAAATATGTGCTTTTGTTCGTTTAAACATGAACACTAATAAATGGAAATTCCAAAGTTAACTTCTTAACAGCTAAACTTTATTCATTAGCGTGTATTGTCTAACGAATTTATTCGTCAGGTCAGACACTGCCAAATTCCGCATCTTCACTAAATATTTTCGTCGAATTTTGTTTATCTTAAGGAGACAGCTTTCGAACTTCTCTGTTATTTAACAAAAGTTTGCAAGGCTCTCTTTTACTGGTATAATCTTGTCTAATATGAATGTAATAGGAATTTTACGACTAGCATCGAAGTCACGAAGTTTTCTCGCTCGCGCTATTCTTATACCTTTTTCAGTTTAAGGATGTGTTCCATCTTAAAAATAATATTACATTTTTAGATTATTATCAATTGAATGTTATGTTAGTCATGGTTGCGTAAAGCGTCTAACAAAATATATGTATTTAAATCTAAACACGTAATACATATTTGAGCTTTGATCTTTTCTTTTACCCTAACATTTGGCTTTATATTATTGTAGCGCAATGCGAAGTCACGGTTTCGAAAATGGAGGTAGTGTATACATTTATTTTAATCTAATCTATATTCTATTCTGTACTGTATTTAATATTACTAAATCAAAACTTACAAAAATGGTTAAATGAAATCTTATTTGTCTTATCAATTTTTCGTGACTTAAAGTAACGGAAAATTATTCGTAGTGTAGAATTATCTTAAATCGATTTTTGGAGTCGTATTTAATGGTAAGTTTGTATATGTTTGTTGGTTACTCCTTCCGTTTGTTGGCACCCGAACGATACGAGAGTAGGTCGCTCGCTATCACATAATACCCCTCGTATTGAAGGTACGTGCCCAGCAGTGGGACGTTAAAAAGGCCTGAATACATATTAAATTACTTTTTTACAATTAAGTAATTAAAAGTAATTCATATAATTATGATTGTAAAAATATTGCCTAAAATATATGAATTATAAACAAAATAGTGAAGTATTACAGATATAATATTAAGCACCGGTTTACGAATAAAGAATTTGTTTGGTGAAATTTTCTGATAAAATATTCGCATCGCATTTGCACGCAAATTCGAGCGATCAGCCGCCTGTGAAATAATGCAAACACGATAAAGTTATGACATCTTCAGGGGGGATTGGTGTCAGTTGTGCAATTTATTTTGTTTCATCCATTTCATTCATAATAGTTCATTAATTGTGCAACTATCAGCGGATTTCACAATAAATTATAGGGAATTATGTATTACCTATTGTATTTCCAAAATTTGAAATGTGAAATGGGTGATTGTTTAATCAACACTCAGAGACGAAAACGCTGAATATAGAACGGCTTAAATTTTGACATTCCATTGCTCTAATGATATATGTAAGTGTTATTTGAAATATCTCTAAATGGATGAAATTTACTAAATTGGTGTCTTTGTATTAAAATAACATTTTAATGTGTTAAAATAAAACACCAGGTGATGTAGGCTGATAGTTGAAATAAGCAGAGTTCGATTTAGTAACGGCCATTCATTATTACATAAGAACAATTTTGGCCTTTTTGGAGGCCGTTAAAAAGGGATAAATACAAATAAATATGTTGGGACATTAACACAGCACCATCTACATAGTTTCTTGGTATGCTACGAGGCTTGTGTTATGGATACCAGATAGATAATACACTACACATACTAAATATATATACATTTACGAACTTTAAATATATACATTATACATATTATAAATATAAACAAACACCCACCCATGACTGGAGTACAAACATTCGTGCTCATCACGTAAATGAATGCCCCCAGCGGGACTCAAACACGCGGCCGCTGGCACAGCAAGTAGGGTCACTACAAGCTGAGCCAAATGTGTCATCTACGTATTACATATTAGTTCATCATATATATACTCGTAGTACTTATATGCGTTAGTCATTCTAGTTTTGAATAGCAAATATCCACATTAAACTACATATATAAAACAAAGTCGTATTAGTTACACTATTTATAACTCAAGAACGGCTGGACCAATTTTTATAATATTTTATTTCTTGGATTTCTCTTAGTCCAGAATATGACAATAAGTATTGAAACATCAAAAAAATTAACGAAAAAAATTTATATGGCTAACGCCGCGCTGGCTAATAACTATTTAAAACGTAGATCTAGCGACGAATCCGAGCGAAACAAGGGTGAGCCGTAAATATAATATAAAATAACAAAAGGATATATATAGGTACTTGGCCTTGTTAAACGTGAAATAAATAACTAATCCTATTGGATTTAATTATTTTATTTAAAACGAAAAGTATTAGATTGTGATTTCAACTATTGTAGCGATTAGGGAGGAGTCTCCACTAACGTAATTACACACGAATAGTTGGTCTGGAATCAAGTACTGAATCGCTTCCGAATATCTAATTCAAATTGTAGGTATATGTGTTTAATTTGGATTCCGATTAAAATGGACTAATTAAAACTACATACATAGCTTCTATATCTGCTGTCGGTGTTATTCAGCGTAAGGCACCGTTTCAGTTTATGGTTTTTGACTGCAAAGTTTATTTTGTTTTTCATAATTAATATATAGATTAGTAAATATTTTATTTAGTCTTACAAATAACGTTTATAAAAACATTACAATAATTTACAAATAATACTAACCCTTGGTACCTACGAGAGTCAGACTTTTGTCCTATCTCAGAGAAAAAAACTTATTATTATTAATAGGCCCAGTAATAGGAACCCGTCTTAATTCCGAACCCTTACGATATGGAACTCTAAAAAGATTTATCTAGAAGCTAGCTTTCGTCAACAAACTACCGTTCAGTTTTTATCTACTCCGAAAAAGACATTCGATCAGAATTGCGTTTCTTTCACAAGTGCCCATCTCGTTGAAATTCTGTACATTAAATTTACAAAGCAAGTAAGGTTTCTCCCACGGGAGCAAACTGTATACAAGATTTATTCATAGAAACGCCTATGTCATCGCAAGACTTGGAAAAAGTAAGTCATCATTTCCGTATTGCCTTTGCCAGTAAAGTCAAGTAATCTTGGTCCCAAATTTTAAATCTGTATATTCGAGCGTGACAAAACTATTTATTATCTATCGCAGCAGCGTAACGATGCAATCTAAATTATCGCTCAGTTTCGGAGCTAACTAATTAGCTTTAGTGTCCGTAACTTCGTCCCCTCCATCGAGTGTAACGACTCTGATAATTTAATTTTTGCTAGCAAGTTCCACGTAAATCACCAAGCTGATGTCGACAAAAACTTTTAGCTCGTTAGATGTCTACGAAGACCATAGTAGGCTGAGTATCAAGTTTACATTACTATTTTCATGTTTATTCATTCAAAGGCTGAAACATTTTCGAAAACACAATCAATAACATGTTTTATTCATTACGATGGGTGACATTACTGTGTATAAATTGATTATTCTTAGAAATTAGAGTAATGGATGTTGTAAATACGGCATTCGCATGCAGGTTGCGATCCCCGGGCTACTTGTTAATTTTCCACGTTTCCTTTAATGGCAAAGTAACACACAAAGTTCCTTTTACGGATCAAAGTCGAACATTGATTGGCTAAATTAACTAGGACGCATTAAGAATTGAAATGAACACTAAATCGAGTGATTTTTACTTGAGAAAATCAAATATACTTCAAGTTAATTTTATTAAAACAAAATATAATAACACTATAATGATAAAAATAAAATATACAATGAACAAGAAAAATTCTTGTATTACAAATATTATAAACGATTTGCCCTTATTACTTTAGATAATATTATCATGAAACGAAAATATTATGTTTACTTAAATTTTTCCGCTCCATGTAGTTTATGGGACATGGAGTTATATAGGCTACTTTAAATGTCGGTTTATTTAATGATTTCCATGTGATATAATAGCTTATATGAAAAAAGTATCTACTATCGCTGGTGTACTGAAAACCTGAACAATAATAGTACATACATAGTACACATACTTTACACTTTGTTTTATACTACATAGTATAAAACAAAGTCGCTTCCCGCTGTCTGTCTGTCCCTATGTATGCTTAGATCTTTAAAACTACGCAACGGATTTTAATGCTGTTTTTTAATAGATAGAGTAATTCAAGAGCAAGGCTTTAGTATATAATTTGTTAAGTTTTCGTAGACATTGGTTGAAATATAACGATATTTGTTGGAGGTGTCGGAAAAAAATAAGCCGTCTGGGAGCTTTCAAGGAAAACGCTGCCTAAACCCTTTGAGATATAACAAAATAATGTATGGTGGATTCTTATATAGGTCCACCGAAAAGTCCGCGATGATATATGTCTATCTCTTAACTCTTAAGGATAACATACTAAATCCATTTTAATTTAAAACGTACCTTGGGACCAACCCGAGCGAAGCAAGGGTGAGTCGCTAGTAATAATAGTAAATAGTAGTGATAGACGATACTATTTATGTGAAAAAAGTAGATACAGAACTTTATCATTAAATATTTTAGTAGAATATATTAATATATTTTGTTATTCCCCATAATACGTAGAAAGAGAACCATAAAATACTAATAAACCAATCTATTTGATTGATTGATCGATTGAACGATATTATTAGTTGATGAGTTCTACCAAAGTTCGAGAAAAAAGAAAATACGGATATAATTAATGTTATTACAATAACAATAATTATATTATTACTCTAGTACGATCAGTAAGCTCTTTAATCAATAAAATATATTATAAAAATAAAAAATAAAATCGATTGCATAAGAGCTAACTAAAAAGATGAAAACCAGTTGACGAAGGAATTTATTATTATGCAGTCGGAGACATACACGTTTAATCCTTGCCGCGAAATGTACATACATAATATAATTATGTATGTATGTCTCCGCCACATAGAAACAAACAAACAAACATACATACATACATACCTAGACTGATAAACACATTACCCTGCTTTGCATCGCGCAGTCAGGTAAAAAATCATTAAACATTAATACCTTTTCGTTATATCACTGCTAATAGGCAGGTGTGGTCACAGTGTTAGGAATTATTTCATAATGATTGGGAACGTAATATGTAATATCTCTTGACTAAACTAAATAACAGCACTTATAAAAAGTCCGTTTGTCTGTCTGTGTGCCTATGTTAATTTTTAGGCGATTTATAGGCTAATATAGAGTAGTTTTTGTCCGTGCTGGAAAATGAAATATGAAGTTGTAAAATACTCTGGAAAGGGGAAAAAATTTATCATTCTTCTTGAATGCTATTGCAACTACCACATCAGTCGCCTGCATACTATTATTATAGGATTACTTAGTATTTTAGTGTAGTTAAAATAACTTTGGGTAGTGTTTTTGAATTTGAAAAAAAAGATAGATGTTTTTAAGTATTTTTTAATTAGAATAGTCATAATATTACGTATATGGTTTAAAATACACTTTGTCCATTATGTGCACAAATCTGGCCAAGGTGAAGACTATAAGTTCACCTTAAATCTCGGTGAAGCGGTACATAAACACATTGCCAGCAGAGCCACCCGCCAAGGTAGTCTGGACATATCTATATGTATATAACAAAGTCGTGTTAGTTACACCATTTATAACTCAAGAACGGCTGGTCCAATTTTTATAATATTTGATTTTTTAAGTTTCTCTAAGTCCGGAATAATATATAAATTAAATTAAAATAAGAATGCTGGTAAAATAATAATAGCCTTAACCTTTCTTTTTATTTTTGAAAACGTAGTTATATTACATTTCACTATATAAAAATAATTTTATATCAATCGAAAAATTTGTTACAATTCGTTAAAATTACATTTGTTCACGTAAACATCTTATATAGAATTGGATGATAAAAATTACGAAATTGTTTTGATTGAATTTCGACAAGACAAACACTTTATCTATACTATAATAAAACAGTAGAAGTGGAATGTCTGTACATAGCAAAAAAATGCTAAAAACCGAGTCAGGGGGATTTTTTTTTAACGTTGGGA
This sequence comes from Brenthis ino, assembly GCA_921882275.1. NCBI lineage: Eukaryota > Metazoa > Arthropoda > Insecta > Lepidoptera > Nymphalidae > Brenthis > Brenthis ino. The sequence continues at coordinate 7,197,512 of OV170225.1, forward strand.
AATGCATTTACGCACGACGTGTGGGACTCACCGGTGTAATACAGCCAGTACTACCCACTAAAACCCAACAAAACCTTCCCCCGTCTTAATGAGGCGTCGCAGGATCGCTTACGCATTCAACTACGACGCCCCGACGGCAGGTCTGCCAAAGCAGACCACCACAACCATGGGGTTGCTCCAAGGTCCACTCTGCTATCAGAGAAGTACCAGGAGCAACCCGCAAGGTACACCGCTCCCCCGAAGAGGGCCACCTCCCACCGCCCACCGAAGTGGGCAACCTCCCTGTGCGTTTCTTAGCTTCGCGCCCGGTTGGATGCCGGGCACTACTGAGCCCCCCCACCACGACAAGGTGAACGCATGTTGGAGGGGGGGGGAGTCAGGGGGATATAAGAAGACAAATAGAACAAATCCAGATTTTTTCATTTTTTTTGTTTCTCTGTCTGTTTGTACGGGCTAATCTCCGAATCTACTGGACCGATATAAATGAAACTTTTTATTCCAGAAAATTAAAGAGTTCCCGTGGGATAGTTAAGAAACTATAGTATCTTACACAGCTTAGTACACAACAACTTATGCACCTAATTTAGTAAAATTTAACATTCTGATACCTTATATTGCCGGTCAAACAACAGGTTACTTTTCATCCCGGAAAAATGAACGGTTCCCGTGGGAACTAATAGATCTCTATTAGTGTTTTTCTAGAGGCGAGCCCGAGCGAAGCGAGTTTGAGCCGCTAGTCTTAAAATAAAATTATTAATAGAACACGCTTGAGTCCTCTTGCAAGATTGCATGGACAATTACTAGTATTTTCATCGTTATCTCAAATTGGAATCCGTTATACTGCCAAATACAATTCGTTGGATTACAAACACTCTCGTCCACTTGAATTAGACATTCTATAGCCTAGTTCAGTATTCCGAGATAAAATATTTATTTCGAAACTGATTTAATTAACTATGGAACCTATGTTTATAAAAACAGTTCCACGACTCGCGAACAAAGCTTCATTTTTTTGACATCTGGTTTTGATAGACATGGATAACGGCTAAAGACAAAATATTTTTAAGTGATTGAATAGAAAGCAAATTTTTATGGGTAAATATGTTCTTGACAATTTATTTAGCGCTTTATTTTGTATCCTCGAAATGGGGTATTCAAGATTGTGAGAACAATAATAGTACGTAGCTAATCAAATTTATTTGAAATCAAAAAATTTATTATATACAGGTATTTTCTACTCACTTATCTACTATTGAAATGCAGATAAAGATACATATTATCCATCCACATAGTAAAAATTTGATGTTTCAGAAATTTAAAAGAATCTAAGATCCCTCAGACTAACAGTGATTTTAAGTCAAATCAAACGTTTTAAAATTACCCTAACAATAACTGTAACATGAAGCTGTAATGAAGTGTTATGGCGGGTGTACAAAAATGCTACGCGAGTGAATAATTACATCTTGGCTTTGCAGTTTGACTTAGTATCACTTTGACTAGAACCCATATTTAATTTCATTGAAATCGGGTAGCACCCGCCTGAAGGTCATAAGGCCTGCGACCCGGGCATTTAGTGGAAATAATAAGTTCAGTGAATAAATCATTTGAGTCATAGAGCGTATAGACTATTGAGTGTTGGAATATCCATAAATATAATGTACTAGCATTGCCCGCGGCTCCACCCGCGTTCAGATGACCAAAAACCAAATTCTTAGGTTTTACATATTAGTATACTTTTACATTGCACTTTTTGTATTTTTCTCAGAAATGCGATATTTTTCCGCGGTAAAAGCTATCCTATACGTTGACACGGATAACCAGCTATCACCGTAATAAATTTCATCAAAATCCCTCCAGTGGTTTTTCTGTGATGCGGTAACAGACAGACAGACAAACAGACAGACTAAAATTGTAAAAACTATAGATTCGGACTCTGTATCGATAATAGTGTCTATTTCAGTAAGATTTTCCAAAAAATATTTAATGTACAGATTCGTGTTAGTTAGAATTTTGTTATATGTATAGATTAGGAGCAATCAAATCGACACTAGCGAAATAGAAAATTTCAAAGTGATCAAGGGAATGTACATAGAAATGAGAATTAGTCTGCAAGAAGTGGGTTTAGACAAGATATAATTCTGCAACCATCGGAACGAGAAGATGATACAATAGGATAATATATTTCAGATATTGTATTATTCAGAACTCTTGGTGAAGATAAAATTCACAAGTAGGTATCTTGAAATGCCCGAGGCATTAGATATCAATGACGATAATAAATCAATGGGTAAAGGACCCTTTCTTTACTAAAAAAGTACTTCGCAGTCTTTAGTCGGGTGATTAGAAGGCCTTTAACGGTTGAACTGTGCTGAACCTAGCCTACAGTGAACATCCTTAGCATTCTAAGATTAACTCAAAATAAAGTTACTTTTAAACGTCATATACATAGCTTGCTGGTAACATATTTTCTTATCTGTAGTAAAATTGTATATCTTACATAAGTACATCAAGGGTGATTTTTAATCTTGAGCGACTAAATTTAAAATATCGACATGAAAATTTCAAAATCCTAATCATTTTTATAGTAGAAAATAGTGAAATAAAGGGAAATTAAAAAAAAGGATTTTCAACGGTTTTGGAAAAAATTTGAGCGACCTCTTAACGCTTTGGAGGGGGCTGTTAAAACATGATAAACTAACACATTTTCGAAGACTCGAAAAAAAATATACGATGTTTTTTTGGGCCACTAATATACAGCTTATAATTACGAGATATGCAATTTTAGATATTATCATACGAAGATAAACGTAAATATGCATTATTCCACATAATCACAATCTTGCACAAATAAAGAAAAATATACTAAGCATTTAAGCCTAATCTACAAGACTACTGCCTTGTGGAATTTACTCGTAGATTCAATGGTTATTATACGAACTGCCAATGTAAAACAGCAAGGAGATTCGACCAACCATTCTATATATTATTATAGCTTAACTTTTGGTTCAAGAATGGAATAAAGAAAGTAGTGCTATTTGAAACGGCTTGTATTGTTAAAAAGTTCCTCAGTTTGTAAATATTAGCCACCAGTGTGTTGGATACTTATCTTGCCACAGTTGAATTGCTTTTGTATATACTTCTTTATATTTAAAACAATTTAATTAAATGGTATTTTAAAATATTATGAAACAAACATTTATATTTTAAAATAGTTTATTTTTCAAATCACATCCTTAATACGTGTACGTAATAATAATTTAGATATACTTAAGCGTACCATTATACAAAAAACACAATAACATACAAACTTTCGTATTGTGTTTCGCAAGTAAAATTAATATTCGAACTACTATTATAATATGAGCTCGAATATTAATTTCACTTATTCTTTTACTTATTGTTATAGTTGTGATATCTGGATGATATTATAATAATATCATACGAACCAGCTAATGTGATAATGAAACCAGGAGGTTGAGCGTGAAATTCTTCAATGGCTACTAGTGAAACTATTGAACTTGCGATCATTTAATTCATTGACATTTGTCAAGATGTTTGACAAGCCCCATAGTGTTTTTTTTTAATTTTTTAAATCATGATTTAAATTAAAAAAAAATAAAGTCGCCGAAAATGTTATGAAAGTATTATGTCATACATTTATGAATTATAATAATTGTGTGTATAATTCATATTTCCAATTAAGCGAAGATAAACCGTCAACAATATTTGGACAATGTTTGCTATTCTAGTTACAACTGCAACAGATCGTAATTAGTTGTGAATAATTTATTGAACAATGATATTGAGTTACGTAGTTTAGTGATTCGTTGGCACACGAGCGAAAGGATTAAGGTAAGAGTACACAACAGATATAGATAATCATGGCTGTAAGATCGGGATTAATTTATAATTAAAACAGGCATTTAGTTATTTATTAAGATTTCCCTAAGGCAGGCTACTTGGTATTCCGTTTTATAATTATTAATAACATCAAAGTTTGAATAGTTCAACTCTTTAATAACTTAGCTTTTATTGTATAGATTTCGCTGAAGTATTAACGTGCAAAATTTCGATATACTTGTAGATCTAAATTATTTTCTTACAATAATGTTATAATGAAACTGCTGCCTTATATTCTGAATTGGATGTTTAATGTCCGTATGATGTTATGTTACCTCAGTTTCCAGTCCGCTTAACGATTTGTGAACGTTGTTGCTGTAGATCGAAGGGAAATAATAAATAAAACATAGATATATGAACATTAAGCATTAAGAAATATATAGATTCACAGTATAAGGTTTTGTTTAATAGAAAATTAATTAATATTATACTAACACGAGAGACTCATGACCATGTTTGCTGTAAAGCATTCGAAACTTCGGGAACTAAAAATTAAAATAAATCCGAGAAAAAAACCGAAAAGATAGTTTTATTCAAAATGTCAAATATTCGCGTAAATCTAAAAAACTATTCAAATATAATCTAAAATATTGCATCACAAATGTAAGGACATTATAATCGACAATTTCTAAAAATGACTAACAGTCCATGTACATTTTTTGCTCCGCCGAGCCGTTTAAAAGACCCCTCGGGGTCCTAATATGATATTAGATTAGATCGCCTATAAATATCAAGTGAAATACAAAAAGAATTTTTAAATCGGACTGGTAGTTCCATAAATTAACGCGACGAACAAACAAATTTTGATATTTTTATATTTTTTTATATTTTTTGTGTGTAATTATGGGGTCACCTGGATGGTTCTTCACTATAGCCCCGCACCTAGCTGACACAGTTATCAAGATCCTAAAGATTTGTTCACATCACTACTTTTCTATTAAATGTGTGTGCGGTTAACCTCGTTGAGTCGAAAAATTAAAAAAAAATATTCTGGATCTCGACAGCAGCGCCATCACTAGGACCTATTAGTACATTTTTTTTGTAAAAAAAACCATAAAATTTATTTTAGAGTTTCATATATTTTATCATTATTGTAAAGCAATAAAGTTAATAACATGACTATTTGACATTGCTTTATTATTTATATGAATTTCAAAATACAGTATCACAAATCGTTTTGTTACGCAAGGCATGCACCGCAACATTTTGTTGGTAACCTGCCAGGATTGCGGGCAACCTAATGGAGTGATTTTTCTAAGCAGGCTTATTATTTGGAAATTCAATTAATACTAACTTTAATTAATTAGGATTCTTATGCATTTTATGGCACATACATTACAGAATTCCTACATAATCTATATAGAAAATAGTTCAATGACCATAACCCCTCATGATAAGTCTAAATCACAGTATTTTGGACATAGTTATAGATATAAAATCTAATACAGTACTATAAAGTAAAAAAAATATATAAAATAAACCTTATATAATGTACACTAATACTTTATATAAAATACTTATAATTAATAGACCGTAAAATTGAAACTGACATACTTAAGTCTATACTCGACAATTTATTTTTGAAACCTTTTTTCAAACAAATCCAAATTTTTCAAGGCGTCTATTTATCCCCTTATGATTGATGCACATTAAACGATTTTATTATATTAATTGTAAAACCAAAACTTGAGAATAATTTTTTTAATAACAACTGCTAAAACATATATGATTCTTTACATAGCAATATACGAATAAGTAGCCTAATAAAAAAATACGAACGTACTTCAGTAGCCAAAAAATACATCAAGTCTAAGCTATTTTTATGGTTCGTATTTTAAACAGAATTAGTTCAAATTTATTGAACTGCTATTAATCCGTAACCATTGTCCATGTAACCAGTGGAGTGTAAGCAAATTTCTGGTGGAATATATGTATGTAAATAATGGAGTGATTTATGTACATATCTACCTATTACCAATGATATGTACTGTACTCAATATAAAAATATATTATAACAAATGTGGGAGCATTTTGCTTGCTGCATTTCTTTAGTAAAATTCATGACATTTTTCGCGCAATAATATTACAGATAGGTAAGATTCGTTTTAATCGTTCGTGTACCTACTCGTAGTTCTAAAGATATAGCTTGTGCTTCAAGATAGTAATGTTTAGTTGTGGTGTATAATTTATTTTATAATATTTTTATTACATTGGCATTCTTTACCTTGATTAGGTAGTTATTAAAAATTAAATTAGCACTACAATTATCTATACCTACATATAATAAAATTGTAACTAAGCCGAATATGTACATTAAATATTTTTTGGAAAATCTTATTGAAATAGACATTATTATCGATACAGAGGCCGAATCTATGGTTTTTAGAATTTTTGTCTGTCTGTCTGTCTGTTACCGCATCACAGAAAAACCACTGGAGGGATTTTTATGAAATTTGGTATGGTGCTAGCTGGTTATCCGGGTCAACATATAGGATACTTTTTACTGCGGGAAAATATCTCATTTCTGAGAAAAAATAGAAAGACTGCAATGTAACGGTATACTAATATGTAAAGCCTAAGAACTTGGTTTTTGGTTATCAGAACGCGGGCGGAGCCGCGGGCAATGCTAGTAAACAATAATTTAAACATATAGATTGTACAGCTTTCCCCAATAAAAAATCAATCAATGTAAAATATAGTAAAATAACCTGTAACCTTGAATGTTAAATGAAATCGAATTGTGTCCCAACATATACTTATTAACTCATAAATCCTTCATATCACATAATCCAACCACTTAAGTGGGTTATTACAATATTATCCCTAATGTTTTATAAAATCATTACATAATTTCGTTAAAATATGCTACATGTGGTACGTGTGGCCGCGAGCTGGGATAGCGTCTTTTATAATAGAACAGATTAAATTTATTTTTTTTTTAATAAACATTTAGAAACAAAGAAAATACTATCTTTATTCTAAAAAATATATTTGGTGTGGTTTCTTGGTTTAAATCGATAGATGTATTTATTATGATTTCTATGTTTACCAAGTTTATAAATATGACCTGTATTGATAAACACATTTTTAATCTAAAACTTTATTTTTTCATATAAGGAAATTATATAGGAAGATATATCTTATGAATTACTTATATTATATTTTATTATCGATATTTTCTACTGCATGCATTTACCGAATTGCCATGAAACAATGAAGCAATCAGGATCAACAAGCAAACTTCTGCTGTTTACAGGAAAAATGAGTTAATTTAGAAACACCTTTTCTAATTTCACCAACTTTCATGGAGAATTATGCCATGATGGAAATGAAGTAATATAATGGGTACATGACGCCGGTTTTGCCGGAACAAGCCGCCGCTTCAAGGTAAACACGTGACATAAACAATGATAACGACTCTCACATAGAGCGCACTACCAATGTTGTTAGTTTCTGTAATGTGGTTATTGCGAGCTGCGACGACAGAAAATAGTGCAATACTCTAGAAATTCAACAGCCTTTATCAGAACGTACAATGACTATTTATTGTAAAATGCATAGACTAAATACAATCGGCACACAACTATAAAAGATTTCCGTACCTATGTATATTGTATAGTATACTGTAATATATAAAATATAACTTGTTATCATATTATATTATACTTAAATAAATAATTAAAAAATTAAAACTTTTATTTAACTTTGCTAATTCGGCTAATCAACTTTTATATAGCTTTACATCTTCGAAGGAAGTCGTTTTGAAGAAGTTTTAGATAAAAACTTAAACTAAGACGCACGTACAAAAGGGTTTTAAGCGAAGCAAGAAGAAGTTGTTAGTTCAAAATAAAGTATTCAGAGAGATTAAGCGGACTTACTTGGTTGTCAGAGCAGTGGCGCCAGTGGCAGAGGAAAACCAAGCGTAACGGGCTTATATTACGCAGAGTTTCATACATCTGAAAAGCGGGGTGTTAACGGTTTACAACGCGGTTAGTACTTACAAAAAAAAAATCATCGAGAGGAAAACTGCACGTCTGAGAGACTTTCCATGATTATTGTACGAGTAAAGCATTAGAAAGATCCAAAAATAAAAAAAACCGTAAAGATAGTCTTAATACTATTTAACAATTTAATAATATATTGCAGACCTGCTTACTATTATACAGTAAAAAGCGGGAGGTTGATAGAAGTTACTTCTTTTCACAATATCATGCAAAATAAAGCGACATTTAAGATTAAGCTGTCATATATTGGCATAAAATTGTTTTCCAATACATCATATTTCCCTAAGCGTTATCTTATGTAGATTTAAGGGGACGAACTTTAATAGTGTTTCGAATTTGGCTGAAATTTTTAAATTTGATATTTTTATTTATCATACACAATTTTATTGAACAATTTTTATTATATATTTTTTTTTGTTTTTTTTTTTAGATTATTTATTAATAATCTTTTATTTTAATAACTTTTTTATATTTAAAATAATATCATTATAATAGATTAGTGACGATTGCGTGTTTTTACATTTAATATTTAAGGAAGTGCATTCTATAGTTTTATAGCTCAATAAGCACTCAGTAATTTTTCATTATGGTGCTTCAACATTTTGACCAATGACCATGCGGGTGCAGCCGATGTAATTGGACCGATCTCTGCTTATTTATATTCGATAAGAGTCCTTTCGTCTGCAGTGATGCTGAAATAAATGAGAGCCTATTTCCCGCTTTTTGCTTTCTGAATTCAGAAAATTTGCCTTTGATATTTAAAGATAAAAATGCCAATGAATTATTTATACATTCAATTTTAAACACTATCCATTAAACTTGGTAAAAATGTCATTTTTTTTTTATTGAAATATAGCGAGGTGTTTATGACAATGAAATTATTATGCTTAATTATTTGTCTGTTGCCGAGTCTGTAATGAAGTATAATGGCACGAGAGCGTTCATTATCCTGAACCTCCACATCATTAAAACAATACTCTAAGTAAAGTTTACCCTATATTTAAAAAAAAAACTGTTTTAACTTAAATATTTATAATAATTTATATATTTGTTAATTCATATTCATTAATGGTCCTCTATTAGAATAAACACTTATATACCGTCATATCAAAGGCAAATTGAAGGAGATATACAATTTCAAAAGCTCTTCATATTACAGGTTCATGTTATGTCTCGTATGCACAAATATATTATCTTAAACTATTTAAGCATATCGAAATATTATCATCATCGAAGATATTCAAAGGTATCGAGTGTCTATTGATATCATGTAAAGCATCATGTTTGTGGTTAGTCCACTCTATACCTATACATTATAATTTTATTGGAATACAAACATATAAACGCGGATGAGACCGTAGCATTTAGCAAGTATTATTAATATTACGTATCAAATCGAAATACTATTATAATTATGAAAATGTGTATGTATGCGTATGTTAATTACTCCTTCACGCTGAAACAGCTGGACGGATTTGGAAGTACATAAATAGACAAGGACTTAGAGTAACATAAGGATATTGTTAGGCAACCACAGACGCGATTGTAAGTCGTTAACAATATTACGAGTATATCTATACAAATAATAAAATTCTAACTCAGACGAATCTGTACAAAAAATATTTTCCTGGAAAATCTTACTGAAATAATCATTATTATCAATACAGAGGCCGAATCTATAGTTTTTAGAATGATTGTCTGTGTATCTGTCTGGGAACGCATCACGAGAAAACCACTGGATAGATTTTGATGAAATTTGATTTGATGATAGCTGGTTATCTGGGTCAACTATTAGATACATTTTACTGCGGAAAAATATCTCATTTCTGAGAAGTCTTAAACGTAATTACTAACTTATATGTAAATGAAAATGAATGTTTCTTTTTATGTTTGTGCTAAGCCGACTGGCTCCTGTTTAAGAAAAAGAATATTTATTTTTATTTTTGTTCTCAATCCATTCCTAAACCATTAATGGACGCACCCGGGAAGCAAAGGTAAGCCGCTAGTTTCTTATAAAAATACAAAATTTAGGTTCATTATAAGCAATATCTAATAATAAGGTAAGGCGCTAGTGTCTTTTATAAATATACAACATGTAGTTTCATATTAAGCAATATCTTACTTGCCCTTAAAAAATCAACACTGTATATAGTATCTATAGAAAAGACCAGACCGTAGATGGAAGAGTTGGGATAGAAATTTTAAGCACGGAAACAAATCTTATTAATCTTAAAATCATTGATCATTCAAACTGATGCACAACTGTATAATCTAGTTTTGACCATGTCAAAAGACGCCTGTGTATGTCAGGTAGAAGCTCGCATGACAAAGGTTGGATAACATACGAAATCACTTGTTAAGCCTATTCCAACCAAGGTTTCCTTATGGATTTTGATATAGCTAATTGCTTGTTGCTCAGGTGAATTCAACAATTTTACAACACTTCCATCTTAATTATTAATTACATTAATAGGATATGAAAGTTATTGGGAAAAAGTATTAGTATTGAATTGTTTTCTACGATAACACCATAATTATTCTAAATATAATTCTTGAAAAGCTTCGAAAAATATATAATAAGCAGTACTATATACTACTTTCTTAGATTTACGCGAATATTTGCCATTTTATATAAAATTATCTTTTTAGATTATTTCGCGGATTTATTTTGATTTTTGGTTCCCAACGTTTCGAATGCTTCGCTTTTCGCAGCAATCATGGTCACGGGAGAGACTAAGGTTTTAGACGTCACAGATACTTGTTACAGACAGTGCCTACGCACAATTTTACAAAATGATTTCGAAAGCTTAAAAATGCCACCAAAGTACCTTACAATATTTGTTGATTTTTATTCTAAACATTTTAAATTTTTTTATAAGAAGATATTATAATTAAATATGGCAATATTATTTATTTAATTTTAGTTGTTATTATTTTTAAAAACTTTATTAATCAATAATATTATTTAGTGTTGCCTTAATATTAATATGTGGAACCATAAAGAAAAGTTAAAATATTAATTTAGATAGCTATTATTTAAAGTTAAATACTAAGCAACACTATTGCTACTTTCATAGATATTTTTTTAACAATTTAAATTACTATTGCTTTGATCCACACAGTATGAACTAACTATATCTAATGTTTATGTTTATTTTTGTTGTTAGATTTAATTATTTTTATTACAAGGTTCCACGATGCTGATAGTACCCAGCCATCTTCTTATCGAAGTTTGGATGGATAGCTTCGCGAATCACCCTTTTTTTTATGTCGGGAAATGCATTTACGCATACCACCTGATCCCCCAGGTGGTGATGTGGGGCTCACCGGCTAGAAGAGCCGGTACTACCCACTAAAACCCGACATTCCCCTCCCCTCCGCCTTAATGGGACGCCGCAGGATCGCTTGCGCATAACTACTACGGCGCCCCGGCGGCAGATCTGCCTAAATAGGCAGACCACCAAACCAATGGGGCTGCTCCACAGTCAACTCTGCTACGCCAGAGAGGTACCCGGAGCAGCCCCATTAAACCTAACCACCGCACACCGAAGTGGGCCACCTCCAATCGGCTGCAGAGGACAGGGAGAGCGGCAACGAAACACCGACACTCCTCTTCCCCTGCAGCCCCACCGCGTCCGCCATCAAACGGTGGCGGCCCCGTCTAGGCCGCGGAAGGTAGGGAGAACGGCGCACCGAAATACCGGCACTCCTCTCCCGCCGCGGCCTACTCCTCCGCCGGATGCGGGCCTGCGACCACAGTCCCGCAACCGGCACCCATCATCCGGTTGTGGGACCAAGCGGTCCCACTACCGGTGGCCGCAACGTCTTCGGCTCGAGTCCTAGACGAGCAGCCCCACCCAAGCCATTTGGTCCGCGCCGGATTTCTCCGGTACCACCCGCCGCCCTAAGCGGGTGGCATTCCCCTATCCGCCACCTGGGGACGCGCCCGGTAGGAGTTGGCTTCTCCCCCGGGTTCGCGAATCACCCTGGGGCGATAACGGTTCTCTTTCGCGAGGATCTAAAATCAAAATAAATCTGCGAAACAATTCGAATTTTTCTTTATATAAACGGTACTACTTTAGCGTTATCATACTTATGTAAAATATTATAATTTAAAATTTTCAATTATCTCATTTTGTTATTTGAATATATTCAATAATAATTATTAAGTATTACTAAAAAAATATACAACAAAAATCCAAGCTCAAAAAATATTTGTTAACATCACAGCTATTTTTTTAGTTTTCCACTGCACATTACGTTATGCTAGTCACTGATTTTATTATTAACGAGCTTTCATCCGCAGGTTCTCCCGCGTGATAAAATCGTAAAAATCCTATTTTACTAAAGTTCTTCTTTTAGATTGAAAAAGTCTCTAAAATTGATTCAATCCCGGAAATTAACGAGAACATGTATATTCGAAATCCATTTAATAAACTCTAATTAATATAATTTTATTAGCTTACGTATTATACAAATATATAACAAACTCATTGTGTTATACAGCATAAAGGTGTATGTAGATTTAATTCAATTCTAGCCTAGCGATAAAAATTTAATATGATTAAATTTTGTTTATAATCAAGCATTTTTAGTTTTCTAATTCTATACAGTATCACATGAATTTCAACGTGTCTTTATCTGTATTAATTCTGATATATTTACGCTTATTTCTTGTTCAAGTATGTACAAGTCGATAGTATCTCGTGTGACACAGGTTGGCGAGTATGCGTTATAACTTGTCACGCCTGTTCCTAACAAGAACTTGTGGTAAGTTTGCGTGCAGCTAATCACTTATGGCGTGTGTAACATGATCATTATGTTCTACTGCAATATGTACTTGTATATTAATATATCTATACAATATTATAAAGAGGTAAAGTTTGTGAGATTGTGAGTTTGTGACGTTGTAGGGGGTAATCTCTGGATTTACAGAACCGATTTAGATGTTTGGTAAGAACATAGTTTGAGACTGTGGGAAGGACATAGGATACTTTTTATTCCGGAAATCATCCCTTAAGGGGGTAAAAATGGGGATGAAAGTTTGTATGGGGAATCAAGCTAGGGACGGACCCAAGCAAAGCGCGGGTGAGTCGCTAGTGTAGGTATAAAGAGATGACAAGAAGAGTGATTGAAGGGCGTGAAGTAAATATATTTTTCCCAATAAAACACCTTTGTTTTTGCTTGAGTGGTTTTTGTTCAGATAAGGATCTTTTACAAAATACATAATATGCTTTATAACAAAAAATATCGATTAATAAATTTAACATTTCTAGTAAATGTCGTCTATAATATTATATACTAGGAGATAAAGCTTTATTAAATATTAAAGATTTATTAGAGGTATAATAAATAGGTGGTTTAAAAAAAAAACAAAATATTAAGCTGCACTATTACTACAAACATTTATAAATGAAAAGATGAAAAGGCTTAAATAATTAATATTTTATTTTTCTTTATGGTTATAAAGAGAATAAAGGTGTTGCTTTTATAAATATAGATTTTTAATTAATTTATTTTTTCTAAAAATTCTAATAATTATAATAATAACAGCTAAAATTAAATAAATAATATTCCATACTCAATTATAAAACTAATTAAAATTATAAAAATGTTTAAAATTAAAAAAATATTGTAAGGTAGGTACTTTGGTGCCATTTTTTAATTTTTTAAATTCATTTTGTTATTTGTGATTAGGCTATCTGTAACAACTACTATGTAATACCTTCGAGACATCTAACACCTCAGTCTCTCCTGTGACCATGAATGATGTAAAGGATTCGAAACGTCGGGAACCAAAAATCAAAATAAATCCGCGAAAAAATTCAAAAAGATAGTTTTAGCGCATAAAAGTGAGGTCAAAATATAGATATTAAACGTTAATTAAAATTACTTCAAATAAAAAATTGAATTACTTGATATAAAAAAGAACTTAGATTTTCGTGTAAGAATGTTTGACTTAGTTGTATTTATTTTTATAAGCAATCAAGGGAGATACAAAACTTTGTACCTAATAAGGTACATAAAAGACATACTTGCTGTGGAAAACTTCGTAATCAGAGAGAGGAATCCAACAGTGAGTTAAAAGAAGAATCCAATCAAAGGAATAACATAGCGAATTGTGACTTGAGACGGAAGAGTTAGCGCACAGATCATTCCCTGGTAATTCGTTACACAGAGTTAAAACTAATAACTAGAAATTTTCAATCTCAATCATAGCTTATGTATAACCTTTTTTAAGAAATACGATTAGTAGGCTATAAAATATATTTTTTTAAATTGGAGAGATAGTTCCACCGTTAAGCGCATTTAATTAAAATAAGACAAACTCTCAAGTATTGAGAAAGATTAACTATGTATGTATAAGTGGCTTGTACATCATATAGTATTTTATTTTTATTTTTTATTATATAATAAAATTGTAACTAAGCTGTATCTTTGCATTAAATATTTTTTGGAAAATCTTATCGAAATAGAAATTATTATCGATGCAGAGGCCAAATCTATAGTTTTTAGAATTTTTGTCTGTCTGTCTGTTACCGCATCACAGAAAAACCACTGGAGGGATTTTGATGAAATTTGGTGGTGATAGCTGGTTATCTTTTTTTTTTTTGTTGACGCTGGGGAAACCCATCATGGGGACCCTACCGGCCGTCAATGGGTAGGGTACTGTGAGACTCCTACTCACTAAAACCCACAGCGGAACCCGTCGCCGCAGTGCAATGGGGTGTGCAGGATCGCTTGCGCATTCACTGCAACAATAGCTGGTTATCTGGGTCAACATATGAGATACTTTTTACCGCAGGAAAATATCTCATTTTTGAGTAAAAATACAGAAGCTGCAATGTAACAGTGTACTAATATATAAAACCTAAGAATTTGGTTTTTGGTCATCTGAACGCGGGCGAAGCCGCAGGCAATGCTAGTTTTTATTATAAACCTCTTAGTATCTATGACTTACATTAATTGAGCCAGTAATTATTTTATGGGAAATCTATACATTTTTAAAACATGTTTCTAGAAAACAAACTTCTTTTACTAAATTTCATGAAAATGTTAAACAACCTTTGTGTTTTAAAGGTTTTTAATTTTAAAATAAATTGTTTATTATACAATTTGGGAATAAGTTATCGCCTTCAGGCTGTTTCAATGTTAGATAAAAATCATAACATATGAATTTGTACACAAAAAAATATAGTCCGGGTAAATTTTTGGCAGTTCTTATGAGACGATACTCATTTCTGAACTGATAGCAGAGTTTTTAGTGACCGACTTTTATAATTTATTTACTCAATAATAAAACTTTTTTCGCGCTTATACTTTTGATATGTATCAAATCATAATACAAAAACCGTAAATCCATATATCCAATAACCGTATATCCAATAACCGTATTATCCATACTAATATTATAAATGTGAAAGTTTGTGAGGATGGATAGATGTTTGTTTCTCTATCACAGCAGAATGGCTATACGGATCTAAATAAAATTTGGCGCAGAGATAGATTATAGTCTGGAATAGTACATAGAATACTTTTTATTCTGGAAAACTGTACGGTTCCCGTGAGATAATTTGGTTTGGCTGGGGACGAACCCGAAGCCAAGCGAGGGCGAATCGCTAGTGTTAAATATATCACATTACTCTATTTTCCTGCAACTTTTTACGTTGTAAGCAACTTAAAATAACCATTTATATAATTTCTTCTAACAACTTTCATATCACGAGCTCGCAAATGCCTAGCAGGTTTTTAAAAAGACTTTACAAAGATTGTTGGATTTAAAGTGTAGGGATTAATTTCAACGTGAAAAGTTTCATATCTAGAGAGAAGATGAAGTTCGTGACTGTAAGGAGTCGTCAGATAATAGTTTAGTGGCAAGTTTAATTACTTCCTGTTTTCAGGGAAGGAATAGCTGACGTGGGCCAATGGTAGGGGCACGCTTGCTGAGTTACGGCCTTACGGGGGACCTCCTAGTATGTACCATTTAACTTTTATAAGTTGAATATATTATTTTGAGTGATATACAACTTCTATAGCTTATTGCAATAAAGTTCTACTAAGTATATAATTAGAATGGCATATAGTAGGCTATTATATCATAATAAATAAACAATAAACAAATTCTATCGAATTTATAAAATAAAAATGAGTAACTTAATATTAAATTAGTATAAATTAGGATTTGCTGTCTGTCACAGTAGGTCTCGACTCCAACGAAAACCATTGGACTGCATTTTGAGGTGTTGGATTATGTGTATTTACTAGCTACTTATCCTGGCTTCGCTCAGGTGCGTTTCTAGGTACGTTTTAATTTTTTGAGCGGAACCCTAATTCTTTTTCTAAAATAAAAGTAGCCTTAATAGTTATTCATATCAGCTATCAGCTATCTGCTAGTAAAAGACCCGTCAAAATCAGTCCAGCCGTTTCGGAGATTAACCTGAATAAACAGACGGTCGGACAGACAGATAGACAAACAAACAGATGAATGGATGGACGGACGGACACACAAACAGAGAAACAGTCAGACACTTTTTTAAAAAATTGTGTTTTTCTTATAAGTGCTGTACCTATATAACTTCATATGTATTTAGTATATATTAACTATATTATAATAAATAATATTTAACTAATACTTTCTTAGATTTACGCGAATATTTAACATTTTATATAAAACTATCTTTTCGGATTTTTTACGGGAGAATCTCTCCCGTGACCATTAATGCTGTAAATCATTCGAAACGTCGGGAACCAAAAATCCAAATAAATCCGCGAATTAATTTTTATTTAATAAATTGTTTATCTACACAGGTAAATATCGCGACAAGCTTTTATATCATGTAAATTGTGTAATTTAATAAATCGTTGGGTTTGATTTCATTTAAAGTTTATTTTCTTCTTTTCAACCGACTTCAAAAAGGAGGAGGTTCTCAATTCGACTGTTTTTTTTATGTTTGTTACCTCAGAACTTCGTCATTTATTAACCGATTTGGACAATTTTTGATTTGTTTGAAAGGGTATACTTCCAGATTGGTCCCATTTAAATTTCAAAAAAAAACCACCCCTAAGGGTAGAAAAATAGCTAATAGTGAATTTAACTTACTTCTAATTGTCATATTGACTTGAAACTTTGCAAGTGTTTCTATTTCCGTTGATAGTAAGGCCAGAAGGTGGATAGGTGGAACTCTTCAACGGCTTATAGTAGATACTTTGAGTTTGGGCTTATTTTGTTTGATTTTACAAGCCTAACACACGTTAGAATTCTTACTTTGCTACTACTATTTACACTAAAAAGGGAAAAATAAAAACTTTTTAACAAAAAAATAAAAACCGACTTCAAACAAAAGCACTAAAAAGTAAAAAATAACTGATTGGTAGTTTTCATTAACTATAATACATACCTAATCAAATATTTTCGAAGTCGGTGTGCTTTGCTTTGTATCGGCTGGCACCGATTTCGAAAATATTTGATTAGGTATGTATTTAATAGGTAGGCTTTAATTACTTAGCCAAAGCACACCGACTTCGAAAATATTACTATAATTACGAAAACTCAAAATCTACACATGTAATAAAAATCTGTGTTAAATCTGTACATTAAGTATTTTTTGTTTTTTTTTGAAATAGATATAATTATCGATACAGGGGCTGAATCTAGAGTTTTTAAATTTTTTGTCTGTTTGTCTGGGAACTCATCACGAGAAAACCACTAGACAGAATTTGATGAAATTTGGTATGATGATAGCTGGTTATCCGAGTCAACATATGAGATACTTTTTACTGCGCGAAAATATCTTATCTCTGAGAAATCTATACTAAACGTTAAAACGTAACTAGGGACGAACCTGAGCAGAGCGAGGGTGACTCGTTAGTAGAAGATATATTTATATCACCGAGGACAGTGAGCTTTTGAAAATCATTAATTAATTATTCATCTATCATTGATGATTTTAAATACACATAAAAAAGCTGCAGTTAAACACACAAATTAAAAGTATATAATTTCTACTGTGAATAAAGCAATAAGCAAGTTGAACTATTGATAAAATAATATAGTTTAAAATATTTATTTAATAATATTATTACATTTTTCGCTTCCTACTGATCATCCTTTGAGTAAAATATTAATTATGATCCTATACGCTTCATTTATCAATTACGTACTGTCAATGTAAAATTACCATTAATTAAGTATTATTTCGGGCCTATTGATAATAATTTTCAATAAAAACTATAAATTATACTATGTAAGGAAATATAGAAATAACAAATATATTTACACTTTTTTTATAAATTGATAAAGTAGATATACAAAATGCCGTGAAAGCGAGTCATTTTTTCCGACAAGAAAATATTTCAGGGTGGTTTTACGAGTATACTAGTAAAGTAGATAAAAGTAATACAAGCGTCTGCGCTCGGGGCTCGAAAGGGTTTAATCAAAGCGGGGTTGTCCTACTGCCTGGGATGTAGTATGTAGTCTATACAAGTGCCCTTGCTTATATTTTTAGCTACAATTTCTTCAAGTGTCTTAAATATTTACTTGGAGTAAGTATATACCAAAAGGTTCTTTTGAATAACGTACATTATGGTACCTTACTTTCTGAATAGAAAATATTTTAATGTACATATTTTTACTCCAAACATTTAGAATTGTAGGTCAAAAAAATTAATCTTTTATATTCTCTGGCCCGCGACTTAATTCAATCTTAAATCTTAATTAAATATGCTTTGATTTATATATGGTGTTAAATTGACATAAATATTACCATCATTTTTTTATATTGTTTAATAAACCTAATTTATTTATAAATTTAACAGTCCATCTAGCATCCTAATAATGATTACAGAAACCAAAATTTAACACAATTGCTATACACATAAATCTCCGCCATTAAGTGCCACCCATCTTGTTCGACTACTCTCGACACATAAGTTTGCCGATTTATGGGCTAGGTTTAATGGGTGCTCGTACATGACTTGGTTATTGGATTGATTCCGTCTGAATTGGTCTCAAATAAACTTACAAAATATGATAATATAATGTAGATTGTAGGTTGTATTAGAAGACACACTACATTTACCTTTTAAGTTTTAGTAAAAAAATGGAATCCTTTCATATATTTTTACTATAATTAGAAAAAATAAGTTTACAAAAATAATGTTGGCATTAAGCTGTAAATGTTACGGATCGAATGGATCTTTAATAATAATAAAACCTTTCTGACTGGCACCGACTTCGAAAATATCTGATTAGGTATCTATTCCAAATGAAAACCCCCGTTTAGTTATGTTTTACATTTTAGTGCCTGGAAGTCGGTTTTTTTTTTAATTTTTATTTGTCCATTTTTTGTGTAGACGTAATAAGCAGGTAACTTGTTAGAAGAAAGTTTTTTAATAACATGTTCGATTAAGCAATTTATTTACAAAAAAATATTTATTTGTTGATTTAAAAAAAAACCGCTTGACCGATTTCGATAAAACTTATGTGGGACCTGCGAAGTATATCCTCTGAAATAAAAAAAATCCAAATTGGTTCAGGCATCTTCGAGTAATCGGTGAACATACATAAAAAAAAAGATTATGTATGTATCGAGTATGATTTAGGATTTATTTATTATCTACATACATGCATGTACATATGTATGTATGTGTGTATACCAAAACCATTAGAAGTCATAATTTTAAATAAAACTATCTTTTCGGATAACTTCGCGGATTTATTTTTATTTTTGGTTCCCGACGATTCGAATGCTTTACAGCAATCATGGTCACGGGAGAGACTAAGGTTATAGATGTCTCAGAGGTATTATACACTTGTTACAGACAGTGCCTACCCACTATTTTACACAAATGATTTCAAAAATAGCACCAAAATACCTTACAATATTCGTTGATTTTTATTTCTAAACATTTAAAAAAAATATAATGAAATATAGCAATATTATATATTTAATTTTAGCTATTATTATTATTATAAGTATCGCATTTTTTTTTTAAACTTTATTAATTACTAATATTATTTAGTGTTGCTATTATTATATTATGTATAACCATAAAGAATATTAAAAAAATAAACATATTATTAATTATAATTTATTAAGCAATATTATTGTTTTATATGTATTTAAAAGAAGTTAAAATATTAATTTAGATTGCTATTATTTAAAGTTAAAATATTAATCTCTCAACGACCGGCGCGGCGTTACAGTTAACAATAGATTTCTTAGAAATTTAATTAATTTCTTAGAAATTTACCTGGAGGTGTTAAGCAACACAACTGCTACCTATATAGACACAAAAATATTAATCAAAATTACTGTTATTATTGCGATCCACACAGTATGAACTAACTCTATCTACTGGTCTGTGATATTTGTTTCCGTTGTTAAAAAGTTATTTAATAAATAGCTATTTATATCTTTAACATTAGTCTACAACATTCGAACGAATTCGCCTCCTAAGTCCTAATATTATATATATTTTTTTAAGCTGATTAAGATTGAACGATTAAGTTTCATTTAAGTTCATATAATACGAGTATGTACCAATTCAGGGGAGGCTGCTAAATTTAATATGAAAAATTAAAGTATTTAATAATTAAATTGATAGGCGTAATCGTTTATTGCAATATAATATGTACATACATAGTATTTTCTTTTAATTAAAAAGACACACCAGAATGAGTAACCTTATAAAATGTAACAACAAGTAAATGTCTGCCCACAAATGAGTATTTAGATGTAAACTAGCTAATTATATACGTTGATACCTAAATATGCGAAGAATTGAATTTGATGTTTAACAATTAGATTTAATTAAAAGAATATATCAATACAGCAGAGACAATAACAGTTAGCGCTGGAACAAGTGGAATGAAGCACCTACCATTATGTTTACCATTGAAATTGAGTTCTCGCTAAACAAAAATTCGTTCAGGAATTAATAACCTTAGTCTTTATTTAAAGTAGAATCTCTATAAACTTTAATTAAAAGAAAAAAAAATCGATTAAATTTCTACAGGTTCTTACATTTACTATATACTTATTTAAATACCATGATTAATTTAGCGTAAGTAAAAACCAATTTCTGTGAAATATGAACGTTTTTTTGTTTCTTTTTAATATTCCAGCAGTTTCAATTTTAATTATTCGTTCACTATCACAATACTGTGCAGGTTTTAATTATAAATAAAAGATATGACATAAATGAAAAAAATATATAAAAGCTTGATCTTTAATTTTTCACCAGTAATAATCGATATATATTTTTTTAATAATACAGATTTTTTGCCCTTGCCTGAATACCAGATAACAAAGGTACGCGTAAGCCTCAACTTTCGCAATTTATATTCAGCAAATAAAAAAATAACCTTACACACATTATAACAATTGTACGTTTCTACAAAACAACGATACTTGTGGCTTCATAGTGTAAATATATCGTACATCCCCGTACAAAAGCATACTCATTCAAACTACTGTATTTATTCTCAGAACCGTAAAGTTGTGAAATTGCTTTGATTATAATTGAGTGAGGTTTGGGTATAATTTTAATCAATTATGTCAGTAGAAACTCTTGACAGGTCCTTTCTGGGATTGTCAAGCCATTAGAGCTTAGCCAGTTGTTTATTTTGTATAGTAAAAAGTACTCATATTTGTTTGAGAGTGTTTAGTAAAAAAATATACAATAATAATTTCGGACTATGTATATAAGCGTATTTAATTTTATTTACGAAATGTGGCGAGCTTTATTTCGGATATTTAAGGTTGTTAGTAATAGTAATATATAATACTATAATTCAGTTAGGTTTTAAGTCTTTCATGGAAACATAACATTCAACCATTTAAAACTATCACACGTACCTACACATAAGCATTTCATTAAAAAACTCTTTTATTTTCTTGCATTCCGTGTACAATCCTTTATCAAATTTTATTTTAAATATTGAAACTTAACCCCTTCACTACTTCAATACCTTTTTTTTCTTTATGGCTTAGAGCTTACTTCAATACCTATTAAATGTTTCCACTGGTTAAATTATTCATGATATTAACAGATTTTCAGTTATCAACAATTTTCTACAACTCTTGACATATAAAACTATAAATAAATATATAACATAAGCGATATTTCTAATATCGTAAAGTTGATCAATAACATTTTATTTTCACCATGATCATGTAAATTCTATGCAATCTAAGGCCCACCCTTTCCTATTAATTTAACATATCTTTTAAAAAGCTCTTAACAAGATAGATATGTAAATGAAAGTATTTAATGTCTTAACATAAATAAAACTGATACTGTTGTCACGTTTTAATAACAACATGCTTAATACTTTTCTGGAAAATGACCGCACTCTCTATCACATTAAAAATATAAGAGCCGCAGAGATGCAGTTCTTCAAGTTTTAAATTTTCGCTCAGCTTCGCTTTCTGTATTAAAACTTTGTAGTTTAAAATTCTACTGTACAAAGTAATATATATTATGTATATTTTATTATTTATATATTCGAATAGCTCTTTTATGTATTTTATCGCGTAATGAAGAGTATATATTAAATATGTTGGGACATTAATACACAGCACCATCTAGTTCCATGGTAAGCTACGAGGCTTGTGTTATGGATACCAGATAGTTGATACACTACACATACATATATAACTTTAAATATAATATACATATTATAAATATAAACACACATGACTGCAGTACAAACATTCGTGAAACACAAATGAATGCCCCCAGCGGGACTCGAACCCGCGACCGCTGGCACAGCAAGTAGGGTCACAAAAAACTGAGCCAAACGTGTCGTCGTATATATTCTATTGAGATTTAATTAACTTCAATCAATAAAAAAAACCAACACTATTAAAAAGCTAAAATTATCACATTAAATATTCAATTAATTATTGATATATAATTGATGAATTTTAAAACAAATATTATTATACCTAATTATTATGTTATTTTTATTATTATTAATTAGTTTTAATATATTTATTTATATTAATGAACCAGTTATCAATAACTTTAATTACTAATAATGTGTAAATTGGATATCTTGGAAGCAAGGAGTCGATGAAAAAATCTAGCGTATTTGAATTGGATCTGTCATTGAGTTTGCATTAGACATGTAGCGGGTATAAAGGGCTTCTGGGTTCAAATAAACAAAACCAAACGAGAAGGCTAAGGCGGGAACGTAGCGAAACGTAGCTCTACCTTGCCACATTCAATCTCTTACCAAGCTCTCAACTGATAAAAAAGTATCATTTTCTTGCATTTTATTCTAAATGTAATAAAGTAGTTTCTAAAAATATATCTCGTTAAATAACTATAATAATTAAACTATTCAGTAAAAATGATTGTTTTTGTAATATTGTATATATACATATATTATATATTTATATAATCATATATACATTTTTACCTAAAAATCAAACCTGCTAAACCGAATAAAGATTATTTCAAATATTATAAATATATAGAATCCTATAAATTTATATTACTGATAAATTGAAAACATAATTGAAATAAAATTAGTTTTTGATGATGATCATAAAAGTTTTGTAATATTTACATGTTATCTTGAAGCCTTGCTCGAAAATTCCTATGATTTATAAATACGTAGATATACCATTTTAAGAAACTCATATATGATTTCTAAACTAATTTAGAAGGAATAACAAGTCGCATCGCTTAATATTAATCAGCTTTTTCAAGGGGCTTCTGTTGTAAAATGTCAAAAACAAATAGTTTGTAAGAGATACTACACACCAGTACCTGGGCGACCAAGCTTCGCTCGGAGTTTTTGGCTGTGGCAATATTTAAAAAATAACGAACAAAAAATTTGAATAACAAAAAAAACAAAAGTAAAAACTTTGTATCCAATCGGGATACGAACCCAGACACTGTGGTTCTCAAACTTACGCCTTAGCTGCTTGACCACGATGCGTATATACTAGCGTGCCAATTAGCGACCACATTTTAAATCAATCAATTTATTTTTGTATAGAGAGTATGCGAGACCACACCACACACCTTTTTGTTCGTACCTTTTTTGAGTTTTGGTTTTATTTTGTCATGATTTCGTTAAATATAATAAAAAATAATTCTTGCTGTATTTCATTAAGGCACTCGAAGAATATTTTCTCCAATTTTCAATAACATGGACGTACGCAAACTTATTTTTAATTAGCTTTATCTTTTTTTAAGGTTGTTGTGCACGCATTCATAATATTAATTAACCTTTATTTTATTTAAATAAGATTAAATGATTGTCAATTGTGTCTTCTTAGAATTCGTTGTAGAATTTGATATATAAATAAAAATAAATGTTCTGATATGACATTTTAGCCTAGTTTTATTTTTATTTTTCAAATTGGCTAACTATCTTAAATTTAAAGCGAAAGTAACTCTGGAGCCAGTCTCCGATTGGATGGCATATTTACTGCGTCTGGCAAGTAGCCATTTAAGACGATACCCTCAACATTTTCGTGTCTCCCCCTAATGTACCTACTTAACGAACTAAACTTTCTTATCGAACGGACCAAAAGCTCATTTCCGTGTTCTAAAATAATATTTACATAGTTATAAAATTTGATGTTACACCACTAATGGGTTTTTTTTCTCCTACACTAAATCTAAGGAACGTTTATGATTTATGGTTGGAATTCTACTATGTGTGAAAGTCATTTTACTCAAGGAACTATCTAATTTAGAAACATGGATGATATTAAATCACCCTAAATATAAAATCACAACTAACAGTTTGTAGTCAAGCATGTTAAATTATCTGAGCCTTGTATATTTTGGGAGCCAATATAGAAAATTATATCTAGATGTATTTATATAATGTTCAAATAAAGTACAATTTAAAAATATAGTCATACTCTTAAACCTAATAGGATATTTTAAAATTTTATAAAACAAAACGGCGTCAGCATATCTTTTGCCGAAAATGAATAAAGTAAACTTATACGCAATTGCATTAAACAAGTTATGAACGCCACGCTATCATTGCTACATTGTGCCAGGCAATTTTCTGAGCGGCTTATATCACTGAGTTACGAGTATGTTATTCAGTAATATACGGGTTTCATTTGCTTAAAAGCTTTATTCACTTTCCGTTCCAAACGCATTTTTGGTGATATTGGCGCCATCATTTAAATTATTACCTTGTCACTAAATTTTTATTTTTTATTTCACATTTCTTACGTTCTATTGAATTTATTATCATGATTTTAAAAATGAATGGCAACTTTTATTAAGCCTACTGATTGTCCTTACTATTTCAATGAAATCTAGTTCTTAAATAAATTATGATCTCCAAATAAAAATTATGTACATAGGTATATTGAAGATGTTAATAATGTGCCTTAGATAAAACTAAAAGAAATACAAATTAAAAGATAACGAAAAATTATCCCGGATATATCATTACTCAATTATTATGTTTAATAATTGAGTAAAAAAATCTTTTAACAAAAATAATATTACACATAAAATAATTAATTAACTATTTCAAACGCTTATTTTTAGCTTAATTTTTTCCCCGTTATTGTGTCACAGCTATAAATAAAATGTTTGAATCATTATCAACAGCACATTGCTAAACAACTCGCGGTAATCCAAATAAAATGTAAGTAAACAATAAAAATTTAATGTTTCTCTCTGATCTGTGAGCAATTTTGAGAGTGTCGCCCGCATGTGCTGCTTGATTGACACGTGACAGACGATGAACGCAGCAATATCGCACGAAATGAACCAATTTATATCGGGCACTATTCAATACGATACAAATACGTTAAATTCATCACATCACTGTTAAACGAATTCGTGAAATATCTATCGTACATAATATGAAACCCAGGACTTTACGTACACGACATATTACAAAATAAGCCTTATGGAAAAATTTAAGTCAAATATTCACGGTAACTCGACATTAGAAATTTTGGTTGGAAATGATAATATAAACGTTGCTGGCAACAATAATTTGTTATTTTGTTACAGATATCTAAATTTTATTTCCACCTTGAATTATATTCTCTTGGATTGGTATTAATATTTGACAGATTAAACAAAATTATTTTGTTTTTTTTTTCTAATTTTATCACGGTTTTGTTTAGTTTTTCTTTTGTTTCCAACATTTAAAACTAGCATTAAGCTAAAATGTTTGTGAACGTATTTATTAATCTTCTTTTCAAATTTTTATCAACAAAGACTTACAGTTTTATAATGTCGAAAAACTTAATGGTCTTTATCCTTCACGAATTCAATCGTAAAATGCTTTTAAAACGATAAACTTAATTATAAGTAACAGCTTACTCTAACTACACTTAATACGGAAATCTAAGTCAAATAGGCAACTTGAAAAATGTTCCTAGAGTACATAATGCATAGCACTGCAAATCTGCAAATGGAATTTTCATTCGAGTAGCCGGGAATCGAAGGTAGATGTCGATTGCGGCCAGGTACGACCGAGTTAAACTGGGTTTCCACTTACCTACATTCTTTTGCACTCGGTAAATTATAAAATGCGTCTCATATATTCAATACTTAAAGTGCATTTACTTAAATAAACATTCCCATAGAATATATGAATCTACCAAAGAATAATACATTTTAGTTAGATTTAAATTATAACCTTTTCATTTTTGAATGGAAATAATAATATCAAACTAACAAGTATACTTATAAGTAATAACACACGTGTATCTACTGTCTAATAATGTCTTTATTAATAACTAAATATAAGTGAAAGATAGTACCGTATTCGTCGTTAATGTATAATATTCGGTGGGTTGAAATTATATGATGATTTAATTTAGGAATTCCCATCGAATCCATAAGATTTTTTTAATTTATATTAATGTCATAAGCAAGCAAAACCTTTTTATTTTTTAAAGGTTTGGTTTTTTATTTAGTTTAAAGATAATCGGGGACTATTGATTTGTCTATAAGGTATAAAATATTCGTAATGTCACCGTCTAATCTGCTATAAGAGAAAACAGAATAATAAGAGTAAGCATTTAGCTAATTATTTATCTTAGAACAAGAAAAAAAAATCTAGCAAAAAGCAGGGTAGCGGATAAAAAATTATATAAAATGTCATACTTGATAGATATTTATGATTGTGTATACAATGTACATGTATTAGGAAGTCATAATTATGAGGACTTGACTGTTAAGTCCAGGCAAAGCTACGAGCGTGAAATTGTTATAAAATAATATTTGTCAATACATTACCAGTTATTCAGTTAGTCTACTTACTAAAACAGGTCATCACCTTTGGGATAGAATTGGGTTTACAATCATTTAGCTCTGTCGCATAGTTAAACTCTAATTAAAAGTAGATTATAACAATAGTTTAGAACTGGCTAATGAAATAACTGTCACAGAAGCTTAAAAAATATGAAAAGGATTTAAGAAATTCCTAAATATTTTATTAAATAAATCGTTTTTTGTAAATAATTTATTTAAATTTAATATGAGTTATATCTTATTATTACGACGTAGATGTGTGAATGATTGCACCGCACAAGACCTGTAGGTACTAGAATCCAGTGTTATATGCAATGATGTCACAATGCTAAGATATCTGATCTTTTAACTATTTCAATAGAATTAAGATTCTAAAGTATGTAAATACGCATCGATGCCAAAGCTAAAAACATATTTACTTTTTTTTATTTAACTTGAGTAATCTATACAGATAAATAAAATTGAAGTGTCTATTTGTAATGTCAAAGTAATAGCTTTTTACCTAATGCATATGAAATTGTATACGGTACTTATAAGAAAAACAATTTTTAATATTTTTGTCTGTTTATCTGTCTGTTCGTTCCGATTAATCTCCGAAACGGCTGGACTGATTTTGACGGTACTTTCATTGGTAGATAGCTGATGTTATCAAATGTAACTTATTCTACTTTTATTCTAGATAAAGAATTAAGGTTCTGCTCAAAAAATTAAAACTTACCTAAATAATTGTATGATTATAATGACATAATATATATGCCAATATTTTTAAAATTCATTAATTAGGTACTTTTGTAGGCCGCAATATAATTTTTAATTTGACTATCTTTTTAGTCTAACTATTAACTACTGAGTTTTTTTTTCTCTTCTCGACACAGTAGCTTTTTTGTTTGAAAAAACTTGTTTCAGTTTGTGACGGCCTCCGAATGTACTTTCGCCAACAATAGCGCAATTGACATTTCCTTCTGTCAAGCAATATAAATATTTAAATAGTGTCAAGCTAACAGATTCTTTTCATCTTACTTGTTAGACAAAAATACGCCTCTCTTGATGCTGTATGTATTTTATAAGTAAAAATCTCTTAAATATTAAGTAAATGTCATAAATATGTGATAAATTTAATTAAACTGTGACACTACAGTATAAAACTAAATTAAAGGACTATATATACATCGGAAGAAACTTTTATTCAAGGAAAACATTTACAAGCTCTTTTGCGTATAGAATTAGAATGTAGATAAAAGTAATACAAGCGTTTGCGTTTGTGGCTCAAAAGGGTTTAATCAAAGCAATGCTGCCCTGTAGCCTGATACACTCTATTCAAGTACATAGATTCCCCTCTATTCTCGTCTCACTTAGATTTGTAGAGGAATAAAATTTAGGTACTACTTTAAAAAGAATTGTGTATAATGTATATGTTTTATCTGTTTTTATGCATAATATATTAAGTAATTAAAGTATTAATTAATAGAATGAGGGCGGCCGTTTAGAATTGGGGACTTGGCCCCTAGCGGAGTGGGTGGTATTTCTGGATAAGGGACGTGATAGGGAGTCGAAATGTTAAATAAAAATTGTCCGCGAACGTATGAGTAAAAAGTTATTGAGACTTAAAGTTACAACATTTCCATACATTATTTTGACATTACTACCATTTAGACACTTGGAGTCAAAACGTCACTTTCAATTGTCAAAATGATCTCCAGATGATTGTCTTTATTTGTACTTTGCGTGAAATTCGAGTTTTCTAGTTTTCTAGTCATTTATGGCACTCGCCGGCCGCTACCGCGGCACGCTCGCTTCGCTCGCTCGGCTCGTGCGTTGTGGCAACTGTTCTAACCTAACCTAACCAAGATATGAGGAATAATAAATAAATAATCTTAAATGTTCTAACCTAACCTAACCCAGATATGAGGAATAATAAATAAATTATCTTAAATGTTCTAACCTAACCTAACCCAGATATGAGGAATAATAAATAAATAATCTTAAATGTTCTAACCTAACCTAACCAAGATATGACGAATAATAAATAAATAACCTATGTCTTAAACTAACCACGATGTCGCAAAATAAAAACCAAAAGTAAATAATACATTTAGATTTTAAAAATAGTCTACTCACGTTTATAAATTGTTTAAGCTAACACTATGAACACTTAAAACTATAAAAATAATATTAAAACAAAAACAAGAAACGAAAGTATATAAAAATTAACAAAAAGTAATAACTATTGGAAAATACACAGAGTACAGAGTCACAAATTATGAAACTTCGCGGTACCTATTTTAAGAACACCCGCCAATAATACTGAAAAATATTCACAGATAAAAAAATGTTTTTTTTTTTACTAAATGTACAATTGTAAAACAATATATTTTACATAAATCAGATAAAAAATCATAAATGTATTTATGAAATGAAAATAATATTTTCCTTTTTATTTATTTATTTATTAATAGTAATATTTTACCAACAGAAAAAGCAAAAATAATCAAATATAATCTGTTGTCATTTAAGCGGTAATATAAAACAAAGTGTCAGTTTTGCTTTTGTCAAAATGTAAGATCATTTTGTTTGTGTTGTGAAATTATTAAAATATTAAATACAATAAAGCATTAATTGTTGTGAAAATGTGTAATGTACATAAAAAAGGATGCGTACTATTCGTTAAAGGTATGTTTATCTGTTGTAATCACTTATTTAGGTAAAGAAATGTATGGAAATGTGTTAGATATGTTATAACTTTAAGTCTCAATAACTTTTTACTCGTACGTTTCCTCCAAATATTTTTAATATATTTTGACTCTCTGTCACCTCCCCTATCTAAAAATACCACCCACTCCGAATGGTGGTAAAGAAATATATGAAAATGTATGGAAATGTTGTAACTTTAAGTCTCAATAACTTTTTACTCATACGTTCGCGGACAATTTTTATTTAACATTTCGACTCCCTATCACGTCCCTTATCCAGAAATACCACCCACTCCGCTAGGGGCCAAGTCCCCAATTCTGAATTTGTGCCAGAATGAGTTGTAGTAAATAGAATAAATTTTATTTTTTTACTACTACAATTAACATTAGATTTAATAACTTTTTGAAAAAAATATGTTAAGAATAACGTTATCTTTAAGCAACACGTTTTATTCCGAGAGCTCGCGACGAATTTTGGGAAGGTCCTTTTGGCATGTTGAAATTGTGAAAAAATATAATTTCGTGAATTGGCGAGTCCAGTCCCGCGAGTCTGGTATAGCTTTAGCGGTTATTTCGTTGCTGCGCAGTATATAACATTTGAAAAAAATATCCGAAAAAAAAATTTTTGGCAACTTGATTTTTTTTCTATCTTTTAATTTAGTTTTATATAATTCAAAAAAGGAACCCGAGACGTTTTGGTCGGTTATAAAATATTACCAGACCTCTCCAAAAATATTTATTTAAATTCCCAAAAAATATACTTTTGGCAATCAGAACTTTTAATCCCATATTTATCGAGTAATTTCAATAATATCTGCAAATCGCCAGACAAATTTACCGGTTTTTAAACAATTCCCAAAAGATCCAAAAATTCCCAAAAGTTTACAAATGAGCACGACAAAAAAGTCTTATGCGCAGCCACAGGTGCGAGAAAGATACTTATCAAGGTATGCGAACAGCTGTTCCTCACGTTGTGTCCTCTCCACCTCTCCATCTATCTCTCCACCTCTCCATCTATCTCCACACCAAAAAATACGCTAATCCGTCACTCCGTTTCCACGTGAAAGAAAGACGAACAAACAAACATACTTTTCACATTTATAATATTAGTATGGATTACTTATTTGTGATTTTGAAAAAGCATTTTGTTCAATACATTTAAAAAATAATATTTTTAAAAATTATTTTATTCTGTGATTACAATGTTTTGTGCGACAGGTAGTTTCAGTAGGACTACGAGTATATTTATATAAACAAAACAAAAATTCTATTCATATAATCAGTGCATATAAGAATTTACTGATTAATTATTATTAACCGCCGAAGCTTATAACTTATAACTCCTCTCTTTTTATTATATAATTTATAACATGCCACTTTTTTCAAAAGAACTTACGTTTTTTTTACTAACATTTTTTAATATAGGCGATTCTTGCGATTCAAATATAGTTTCTTTATTGTGCAATAATTAGTTATCGGCGCTACTAATATTTGGGAAATATCGGTCCCAGAGTCACCGCTTTGTAACTATCTTATCTGTAATGTTTAGAGATAATTTGCCATTATTAATGTTCACCACTTTATTATTACGAAACAAGCTTAAAATACCCCTAGGATAATGCTTAATAATCTAGAGTCTAGATGGTAAAAAGTTATTTATACGTAGTTCAAACCGAGAAGGATAATAACGTGATTTTATTAATTTTAGATGCTAGATTATGCGATTTTTTACAACATATTTAAGGATAACTGACGATTTTTAAAAGTCTGATTAATTTAATTTTTAATACTAAGAGACACATAACATCTGATTTTTTTAATTCCAATTACTTACTTCACAATAACCGTAGCATAATATATATTATATACTAAAAAAATCTAGTCATAAATAAAATTGTAACTAAGCCGGATCTGTACATAAATATTTTTTGGAAAATCTTATTGAAATATACATTATTATCGACACAAAGGCCGAATCTATAGTTTTTAGAATTATGGTCTGTTGTCTGTCTATCTGTCAGTTACCGCATCACAGGAAAACCACTGGCTGGAGGGATTTTGATGAAATTTGGTATGATGGTAGCTGGTTATCCGGGTCAACATATAGGACACTTTTTACTGCGGGAAAATATCTCATTTCTGAGAAAAAGAAGCAAAATTTGCAATGTAAGAGTATACTAATATGTAAAACCTAAAGACTTGGTTTTTGGTCATCTGAACGCGGGCGGAGCCGCGAGCAATGCTAGTATAAAACAAAAAGAGTAAAGATTAAAGATTAAATCTTACGGATTCAAAATAGGTTCGCCGTCATAAAAATTTACATCAAATTAAGGATAATCTTTAACTTCAATATATTTATGCAAAATGTTACATTAACCTATTTAACGGGCCGCGTAGTTTATTCATTGTACCGGTGATATTTTTTTCCCAAAGAGACACTTCGTAATGTGCAAAAGAACATCATGTTTATATAAGAAAATTGCTTCCTTCCAACGTCCATCTCATTCCGCATATTAAAATGTTGAAAGATACTGTATATATTTTTTATTATTATGAACTTAATGAATTTCTCTTTCCGGAGAAAGCTGAGAAATTTGTAGTATATCATGACATACTACGTTCTTCGCCTTACATCTCCTTAGATCTATAATTTCGTTTTACCTTATAGAGGACCCAAAATTACTACAGCTAGCATTTCATTGCCTATCAAAATAATACTCGTATATCGTCATGTTTTGGTTAATTTATTTTATCTTGTATCTTTCATTATCTATATTAAAATGATATCGAATATAAGATTCAAAATAATATCAACAATATATTTTACGTTACAAGATTCTTTTCGTTAAAAATAACTAAATATCTTTACGGAAAGGCTCTTTGGCTATAATGATTAATAACCACTCAACTCTAACAACTGATTGCGTGACTTTCAGTAACTTTCCACAATAAATACAATAATATACCCAAAGCAACTGCTTGATATAGCGGAATAGAAAAAAGTTTAAACTCACGCAATTTTAATAGGTACTAGTAAAGAGATAAAATTTTAACGACACATTTAGCTCAGTTTGTACTGGTCATAATTACTGTGCCAGCGGTCGCGGGTTCGAGTCCCGCTTGGGGGAATTCATTTGTGTGATGAGCACGAATGTTTGTACTCCAGTCATGAGTGTTTATATTTATAATATGTATGTATTTAAAGTTATATATGTGTAGTGCATCAACTATCTGGTATCCATAGCACAAGCCTCGTAGCTTACCATGGAACTACATAGTGCTATTTATTTAAAATACAATACTAGAAGGGTCAGTCCAGCCGATACATAGCAAAGCACACCGACTTCGAATATATTTAATTAGGTATGTATAGTAAACGAAAACTACCAATCAGTTATTTTTTACTTTTTAGTCCTTTACTTGAAGTCGATTTTTATTTTTTTGTTAAAAAGTTTTTATAGAAATATTTTGGTTGTGGTAATGGTATGAATGTTGGAGATAAAGCAAATATGTAGTATGTGTGTCATAATTCATTTATACATATAATAAAAGTGTAACTGATCGCTGTCTGTACATGGAAGATATTTGAGAAAAACTATCATATCTTTATTTACGCAATAGAACCCAAAACAATGATTTTTAAAATTTTTGTAAGTTTGTCGATTTGTCTGTTTGACTGCGCGTTTGTGCGCGCTAATCTTAGAAAAATTTTTGTTTCAATCATCAAATTTCAATGTTTTATTTCAATCGGTTCATAAATAAAAAAGTTACGTCAATTTAAAGAATCGCCTAGGGACCAACCCGCGCGGAGCGAGGGTGAGTCGCTAGTAATAACATAAAAATGGTTGAATTTATTTGTCTGGATTTCATTATTTACAGAGTTATCTGATTTAAAATCATTGTGTGTGACTTTTGTTGCAATTTGTTTAATAGTTTCATATATATAACTACCTAGACTTGCGGTCATATAATAAAGCACCCTAGTTATTTAGCGTTTACGGACACAATGAAAATTTATAGACTTATAAAATCTTAGACGAAAGCTAGTTTAATAGATTAAGTATAAGATATTTCAACGAGTAAAATTTGCGTGACGCCTGTATAAACTCTTTGCTATCGGTTATATTAAAATAAAATTTTTACATCATTCACATAAAAACCTCAATAAAACTTCTGTCGCCCGCTATAAAATAAGAATAAATTTTTAGAATAGAAACGCTCCTTTATCTGGATGGCATTCTTAACATTTGACAAATATAAGATAAAATCTTTTCAGGATGTTTTACGATGGATAAAAAGTTAAAGTTTTTTATGTTTCCTAACTCCTATAAAGGTTTTTCTTATAGAATAATAAAGTTTAGATTTGCATTTAAGTAAAACTCGAAAAGGTGGTAGCATCTATTAAACAGGCCCCAAATAGGTAGTTTGTAAGAGCAAGATTGAAAAAAACCATTGTAAGACCACAATATTTAACAATGAAAATTTAGGTGTGATAAACACAAATGTTTTGACATTTTTGGTAATTAATGTTACAGTACAAATAACAAATTTTGTCAAAACAAACAAAATAATACCAAACTTGAAAGGTATGCGAATAACTCTTAAACGGTGAAATTATCCTCTGTCTCCATCATAGAACAGCTCGATGGTATCAAATAATAGTTTTTCATCCGATTTATATTTACATACTTACAAATCAACAATTGGATCAAATCGAATGGTCATGAAACACATGGATATGGTCAAATCTTCCTAAGTTTGACCATCCAATTAGACGGAAGCAAGAGAAGCTATAAAATCATATAAAAATATAAACTATAAATAAAGGTGAAATGATGACTTTTTTAAGTTAGGAAAAAACTTGTAATTTATGAAGATATCGTAGCTTGAAGTAAGGCAGTTGCTGGTACTCCACCCCCGGGTCATTAAGTGCCCGTAGAGCAGTTGGTCTTGGGCCCGATCTCTCACCGATCGTGTCGAATTATTGTCCCATCGGACTTTGACAGTGAAAGTAACGCCTACGCCTTTATGTACTACTTGTATAATCGTGTAATACTTATCTCTTGCGCACATGGCTAGTTTTAATAAGATTAGCCGCCGAGGTCAAAATCTGTCAACAACGCTTTATTATTAAAATTCAATGGGATCTCGTATAAAGCTACAAACGAAGCTTGATACGAACCCACGTACGAACACGAAGAGGAATATATAAATATTATTTATTATATACTTAACCACGTGTGTATTATTTTTTATATTATAATTCTAATCACATAAGGTTTCGTTCACAAATTCTTTTCAGAACAAAGTTATATTATTTTTCGTTAAGGCAAGTATCGCAAAATATTTGAATTTTTATGTTTAACTAAAGTAATTAAAAATTATTCTTTACTATTTATTTTCTAATGTCATCTATGTATTTCTCCATCTGTTTTTCATTTCATTGTGTGATTTGAAAACTTCGCCTTCATAATGAATTATACATCCAGTTCGCGGCATTAGAGGCGCAATAAATGAATTAAAATTTATTACGCCTCGAAAACCTATTAAAGTTCGCTTTCAACAACTGCCAACGGAAATTGTGAGGACTGATAAATATCTTGCATCTGTCAAATTGCTAGAATTACAAGTACAAATGGACTTACTATAGCGTTTTTATATTTGATTCCATAAAAAATAGATTGTAATACAAATGTTGGAAAATTACCTACAGATAATGGAAATAGTAAATTACAAAATCTAGTTAATTGCGTTTTAATAAAAACCGAAAAACTCGATAAACTAAATGAAAATAAACATTATCTATACAGATAAATAAAATTGAAATGTCTGTTTGTAATGTCAAAATAACAGCGTTTTACAAAATGCATATATAAAATTCTATACGTTAATACTTTCTTAGATTTACGCGAATATTTGACATTTTAAATAAAATTTATATTAAACACATATATATCAAAATAAATTCGCGAAATAATCCGAAAAGATAGTTCTATACGGTACTTATAAGTAAAACACTTTTTTTTATTTTTGTCTGTCTGTCTGTCTGTTTGTTCCGGATAAGCTCTGAAACAGCTGGACTGATTTTGACGGGACTTTTACTGGAAGATAGCTGATGATAACATCAGCTACTTACTATTACTATGCTACTTTTATTTTAGAAAAAGAATTAGGGTTCTGCTCAAAAAAATTAAAACGTACGTAAGGACAAACCCCAGCGAAGCGAGGGTGAGTCGCTAGTCTATTTTATAATGACTGTATATTTCAGATATCCTTCATAGAAAAAATGGTTTTGTATAAAAAACTTTGAAACTGTGGCTCTTATATTATATTACCAAAAATAAAGTTTCAGTTTAATTTAATTTTAATGGGTTAAGAATAAAAAGAATACCACAAGTAACTGCTCAGCTGACTAATGAGAAAGTACCTTGAAGGTAATACTTACCGGAGAATTTATTGCGAGCACTTAGCAACCTCACCGACTAGCGTTTGCTTTAAGTCAGATAATAAAGTAGCCACTTGCTCAAAACCATAGTAAACCAGTACCTACTCTGCGCTTCCTCTTGTTAAACGTGTATTTAGACTTAAAAGAGAGTGAACTTAAAATTAACAGACCATTACGAATGATAAACTATAAATATCTACTCGAATGCTACAAAGTCATTTTACTCCTGTCTATCTATATGACCGCAAACAATACATTTATTTAGCTTGATGGCAAGCAAATTTCATTCCATCGTATCAATGTTGGAATCCCTCAGGATCGAGTATTTCCTCCTCGGCTCTTCTCCGTCTGTATCAACATTCTCGGTAAACATTTTACTTTCTCTTAGCATTTTTGTGCTGGTGGCCTGCAGATTTTTACGGCGCCATCCATTAATGACATTGCAAACGCTATTGAAATAATAAATTTCAATCTCCAATTAATTAGCTCCTAGCACAAGTCATGCGGTATGTGTATAATTCCAAGCAAATCTATCTTTAATATAATTCGAAACCATTAAAAATACACTTCCCTTTTCTTCCTCCTATTTTGTTTAATTCCTGTTTAGAGTATAGCATTCACGTAACGAATTTAGGCATAGCGATAGAGAACACTATCTCTTGAGCGCCTCATATTGCTCAACTAAGAAGTAAGATTTCATGCAATCGGTACGTTAAGAAGCTGAAAATATTCTCGGGCAGTAAAAGCTAAAATAATTTTAGCACTCTACCTTTTTTTATTTATACTGGATTAGTTTATTACTTAAATAGAATCCTCGTTAACACAAGGGCGAAATCTCCTAAAGGACACTACAATCTGTCTTGTTGGAAGAAGTTAATAGGTTTTGCAACAAACGTTAAAGAATCGTCTTGGAACGCCTAAATGATCCTGTTTCGGGAGAGGCGAGTTACCGAGTAAATAGTACTGGATTTTCTAGCCGGTCAATTATCACGACAGATGGTATGTCATATGTAAATGCATTTACCAAAATTATAAAAAGGGAAACGAATATTTGTACGGATGAACTACTATGAAAATATTTGTCTTTTTTCTCTTATTTAAAAATTTATAAGAATATGAAAATTAATGTTTCTATTAACGATAGTAAAATCTCATAGGGATCGCATCATATATATATATATATATATATATATAAATTAAGTATTTTAGATTTGTATCTAATAATGCATAAAACGAATAAGAAAAGAATACTTACATATATCATAACTCCTTGAATAAAAAGTAAAAGCTTTTAAATTCAAGCCCCTAAATCTATAACTCCTTTAAGACTCAATTCTACGTGAACTTTGATCGGAATAACAATCTTTATAAAATTTATCTGAAACCACGACATACATTACGCTGGCAGTTGTCAGTCCCATTTACATAATACTCGCGGTGAACACTGAAATTTAAATATCAGCAACACAAAAAGAAAGGATTTAAAGATAAACTTATCAGGGATTTATCTGATATTTCCCACACTAATACGCTAAATAAAAACGTCAAAATAAAGCCTGCGGCTAACATAAAATATAGTAAAGTAAAGAACTCATTCCAAACAGTTTACAAAATAAACTTATTAATCATATGTGGCACCGACTTCGAAAATATCTGATTAGTTATCTATCTATTCTAAATGAAAACCCCCGTTTAGTCATTTTTTACATTTTAATTCCTAGAAGTCGGTTTTTATTTATTTTTTTAAGTTTTTGTTTTTCTATTTTTAGTGTAGACGTAATAAGCAGGTAATTTGTAATAAGAAAGTTTTTTTATTAACATATTCGATTAAGCAATTTATTTAAAAAAAAAATTTATTTGTTGATTTTTTAAAAAACCGCTCAACCGATTTTGATAAAATTTAAATATAAAAAAATACCTCAGAAGTATACCTTCGAAACAAAAAAATATATATTTCCAAATCGGTTCAGGCGTCTTCGAGTAATGGGTAAATATACATAAAAAAAAAAAAAAATTCCGACGAATTGAGAACCTCCTCCTTTTTGGAAGTCGGTTAAAATTTGGTTTACAAACAGAGAACAAAAAGGTTCTAGAATGTTTTGTCTTCGCCTATTTATGTATACTTACTTGTATATATATAGGAATCGTTCCAACTCCAATGCCTGTGCACCTATCACTTAAGATCGTAAAATGTAGAGGAAAATGCTTAGTACTCGAGATTTTTTAGGCGTCAAGATATTTATTAATGCGAGTCCTAAAAACGAAATAAAATTTAATGAATATTATTTAGCTAGTAAATGCAAAAGAAGAAACACATATACGATATCTGTTCCTACATAAACTACCACAATTATTTTATTGTTTTACTATCTAATATTTACCTATTACCCTTTCAGTTACTGATATTCTTCAGATAAATAATGTATTTCACAGAAATTGAATTTCCTTTCTTCCTTTAAAATTCGTTTCATGAATAAAACTGCGTCTCCCGTGGGATAGTCGGTTCGGCACCTAAATTGGATACGAAATCATGTAATACATCTACGATACGCTAAAGTGCTACTTTTATCAATCAAATTTAGCTTTCCTATAATAACTGTTTACAAAGAGAAATATTTCCTTAGCTCTTTTTAATTTCTGTTTTCTGTTTCTAATACTCAGACTCACCTTCGTATTTCTGTACGATACTGAAATATTAAAAAAAAAAACATTTTTTTATTAATTGACTAGCATTGCCCGCGGCTCCGCCCGCGTTCAGATGACCAAAAACCAAATTCTTAGGTTTTACATATTAGTATACTCTTACATTGTAGTTTTTGTATTTTTTCTCAGAAATGAGACATTTTCCCTCGGTAAAAAGTATCCTATATGTTGACCCGGACAACCAGCTATCACTATACCAAATTTCATCAAAATCTCTCCAGTGGTTTTTCTGTGATGCGATAACAGACATACAGACAGACAGACAAAAATTCTAAAAACTATAGATTCGGCTTCTATATCGATAATAATGTTTATTTCGATAAGATTTTTCAAAAAATATTTAAAGTACAGATTCGGCTTAGTTACAATTTTATTATATGTATAGA
The DNA here is from genome assembly GCA_921882275.1 of Brenthis ino. NCBI lineage: Eukaryota > Metazoa > Arthropoda > Insecta > Lepidoptera > Nymphalidae > Brenthis > Brenthis ino. The sequence continues at coordinate 7,236,903 of OV170225.1, forward strand.
TTTTACAGAAAATTTCCCCTAAACTCAATTTTAATGCCTCTGTGGGTAGGAAAATTGAGTTTAGGGGGTAATTGGCCCCTTGGATTGGTCTGTCTTCTTGTAAAAGGTTTTAAAATAGTTGTCTGGCGAACATATATAAAAATGGAGCATAAGAATTTACGTGAAGTTAAGTAATTATTTTGGGACCTTTAAAGCGTCTGCAAAGCAATACGGCCGACGGAAAGTGTCTGGTAGCATAGATGACTTATTTTTAACGATTGTCTAAAATATACGTGAAAATCAGCTTAGAGAATGTACGTGAGGTAAGTAATCTTTTGAGGTACCTTGATTACCTGATACCTGGAAATTGGCCGTCTAACCAAGTTAGCAGGTAGGCATGCGATCTTAGTACATACTAACACTACCCACATTTCGTTCGTCAGAAAATACGTGACGTCTGGCGGCCCTGGGATCTTGCTCCATAATACATTATTATTTTACATTATTTTAAGTGTTTATACTATTGTTATGTAGAGGACAAGATACAAGTTTTGTTTCTATTTTAACTATAGGTACTAATATTATAAATAGGTAAGTAAAGTTTGTCAGAGATTGTGAGTTTGTGACGTTGTAGAAGGTAATCTCTGGATCTACTGAGTCGATTTAGATGAAATTTGGTAAGAAGATAGTTTGAGATCCTGGAAAGGACATAAGATACTTTTTATCCCGGAAATCATCCCTTAAGGGGGTGAAAATGGGGATGAAAGATTGTGACTGTCCATATGGACGCTGTCAAAAACAACTCTTCATCAAACATCTCGCAGTCTACAAAAACCAGTGTCTGTTCGAAATGAGTGACCGGCGATTAATGCACGGTTCGTTAAAATATAAACATTCTAGTGTTCTTGTGTTCTATTGTCTTACGAACAATAACACAGCTTGGACTACCACTGTGCCTGCGCTTTCTTCCATATATATGCTAATAGAACTGATTCAAAGTCTATTCGCAGGACCCGGGCTTCCTCGCCATGAGGGGGCTAAAGGTGTGGTACACATATATAAACTAGGTATAGTACTGAAAATTGAGAAGGACATTTATAATAAATTGAATTATTTCTTTCTATTCACCCAATTAAAATTATTTTATTTAAAACAATACTGTTTTCATTTTACAGGTTTACCGAACTATTAAATTGCTATTATATTATGGTAGGGGAGCCCACGAAGCTAAATGGGGATTTACTCGAGCGTCGTAGAGACCTATTGGGATGCAAAGCTTAGATGATAAGAAGAAAAAAATGTTATATGATATATACCTTTACATCGGTGGGGGAAGCGGCTATAGATTTTTAAATATGTAAAAAAAAACTGTTGCATAGACATCCTCGAGCGCGTCAGATATTGATAGCATAAATGCCCTACGTATTTTTAATAATGTACGTATGTTAATCTGATCGTTTGCATGATGCGGGTGGTTGTATTTAAGGGTTGAAAATGAAAAAAAAAAAATTTAATCGAGCGCGTCAGATTTTCTAAGGGAGTGTTAATTGCACCAAAAAAAAGCTCTCATTCACTAATCTGACGATTTCGATGGGACGCAAACTCGCGGCCATTTTCATAATGTGCAAAAAAAAATCGCCATTTTGAAATACTCAAGCGCGTCAGATTAAGATATATATGGTTCATCTTTATGTTCTAAACGTACTGTCTCATAATCTGACGATTATCTAGAGGGATTCGCCTGATCTGACAAAAAAAAATTAGAAAAACGGTTCACCTTAAAGGCCATACCTGCAACTTCCCGCTAATTCCATTCCTGTGCGCTTAAAATTGTACTTATGGCATTTTTGAGCTCAAAATATAATTTATGTAATATTTTGAGCTCGCAGAGTTCAAAGAAATAATATTTCTATGCATTTGAGCTCTCCCAGCTCGAAAGTCTGATAGAGGTTTCATAGAACACTATTTTTGGAATTTTCAAACCGCAATAACTTTTGAATAGATCAAGCAATTTTCACGCGGTTGACGGCATTCGACGCAGTTTTATTATCCTCATAATTTTTTTTTTCTCAAAAGTTTTAATTGATCGAACCAAAAATTTCGGAGTAATCCCGAAAAAACACTTTTTTTCGGTTTTCTTTCGTTCACGATATCTCTCAAATTGAAGATCCAGAGATATTTCATTAATTCGCGAATTATTCGAAAACTTTCGAATTATTCGAAATTTTTACGAATTATTCGAAATTTTTCGAATTTCAAATCGAATATTGATATTCGATTCGATTCGAACGATGTTCGCACACCCCTAGACTCTTTATGATCAGCTGTGATGGTGTCATGGCGGCAGAAACCAGAGTGGGGACGGAGTGAGAGAGTAATAGATAGAGAAAGAGTGAGAGAGGAATAGAAACGCGGAGAAGGAAATGTAGGCATCACGCAGCTGCACGCATTTAACTTTATCGACGAATTTTTGTTATTTCGGCTTGCGGAAATCGTCAGATTATATATTTTTCATTATTCTTGAATTATTTCCTTCAAAATAAAAAAAAAATTAGCTACGCTCGAGAATGTCGAGATGACGTTTTTTTTTTACAACTTTGTTGCCCTCCCCTTTTTTTACGTCACTCTCAAATTGTCAGATTAGTGGAATATACACTTTTTAGGATGTAATTAACTCACCCTACCTTAATCTGACGCGCTCGAGAATTTCTGATGGTCAATTTTTTTTTACTAATCTGATCCTGTATCCTTCACGGGCGGCCTTATATATGGGCCTCATGTTTTGTGGAGGTACTTAACCGGGTACAAGGTATCCCCCTGTATATTAATCTGCCGCGCTCGAGTAACTACAGAAAATCCCCTCTTCGGCTCCCCTACTATTAGATCAGACAGACAATTAAATTTTCCTTTATAATCAAATAAGCCATACTCAATTAATACTATCGGCTAACAAAGGTGGCTAGACAGGACAATTATGCGAGACGCGGGAAGACAGTGCGCCCTAATGTAGTATGTACTCTTATATAATATTCGGGGCACTTTTTGAATTGACAGGCTTCGTTTGTCTAGTGGCTAGCATCATCACCAACAAGGTACGGCTGCAAATGGAGAAATTCTGGGTTCGCTGGGCCAAAATAGCTATTGGGTTTTTCTGTCAGAAAACTCCGAAGCAGCCTCAAGTTAGTAGATTGGTAGTAGTATTGGCACTGCCATGCCTCGAAGAGTACGTTAAGCTGTTGATCGTTTGCTTTATCTGTCACCGGTCGTGTCGAGTTATCTCCCACCGGCATATGAAGTTTAGAAGAATAGAACCAGCACTTGAGTTTGTTCACATTAATAAAAATATATTTGCCTTATATTTAAAACTAAAGATTTTCATGTACCTATTCGACGAATAATGTCCAATTTAGTCAAAATAAAAATTCCACGCGACTTGAATTGCTAAACTCAAGAAATATAATAATTTTTTTAAATAATATATTGTTTGTCTTAATAATAGTATTGATTAAATAAAATGTTAATACAATATTTACTTTTGTCTACCCTTAGCTAAAAACAAGTGTCTAGACGGCGAAGACCTTTACGTCAAGATCAAATGCGATTACCTACTGTGTGTTTCTTCTATGTGAATAGGCAATGCTAATAATAAATACTCTTTATTTTACACTCACGAAAATAATAAAAAATAGTACAACAAGAAATAGAATAGAAATAGGATATTATTTACAAGAGGCTTCTAAGAAACCTTAAGGTGTTAAAATTGGCAAAATAAAGGAGAGTACGGGCGTGAACAATCTAATTTGTACATGAACAAAAATACCTATATCATAATTCAAACTTTAAAATTGTATAAATATGTTTACATGTCCTATATACATACATACGTAAATATGATAAGATTAATACAAAAACTGAATCCTTATAATAATAAATAATATGTACAAAAATATATTAATAATATAATATTAATTAAATTATAGTAACAATAAAATATGTACATAAGTAAATTCATCCTTCCATACTTAATATTATAAATATGGAAGTGTGTTTGTTTGTCATTCTTTCACCTCGATACAGAGTAAAGGATTGAAGTGATGTGTGGAGATAGTTGGAGGACTGGAGAGTAACATAGGCTACTTTTTACAACGGGAGATTATCTCATCCCTACGAGAAAACATATTATAAATTATAATACAATCCGTAACAACTCATCATACCTATGTTTATAGTATATATAATATATAGTCAATCTATTCCATATTAACCGGAAAAACGTACCTAGGAACAAACCCGAGCGAAGCGCGGGTGAGTTGCTAGTATTACATAAAAAAAAACAAAAGATGGTAAGCAGATTAGGGTTTAAAAAGAGTGAAAATGTAATTTTAAACGGTTTTCAATAGAACAATCTTGTTTGATAAACCTTCGCTATTTCTATATTGGATTGTTTTCTACTTTTGGGACTGAATTGATTTAATGCGTTAAACGATAATAATAAAAATCTAACAGTTAACATTGTTAAATAACAAAAAAGTTGTTATTATTTTTATTTATTTGTCTTCTTCATTCTACTTGACATTGGCGAAAATCTATGCTCAACTGGCATGGTTTAAACCTATTAACAATAAATTTGAATTAATTTGCTTTTAATTTTCAAATGCTCCATTAACAAAAAAACTTAATAGAAAACATTTTTGTTAAAAATATTGGTAATTGTCATGTTAGCAATACAGCTTAAAGAGTACAATCATTAGGTAAAACAATCTGTGGAAGAGTTAGCTCTTTCTTTTTCTTATTGAATTTGAATGTAATTTAATTGATAAAAATGTTATTTATTCACATTCAGAGGCATAACAATACTCGTATTATACACTCGTACATAACCCCTATTAACATCGTGTAAATTAAAACTTCTATTACTGAAACATTGTCAAACGTTTCGCACTTCATACTTCTCAAATTAGGCTTTTTGTATGAAATCGAGTGTAATCTTAATATAAATATGTTTATAATAATTGCCCAACAACCAAATTTGGTTTTGCGAAATCGCCAAATATTTGGAACCTTCGTGTTACCAAAAACAAGTGGAATTCTCAAATGGGAACTGAAGTTAGCTTTCATTTGTAGTTGGAATTTTGCCAGTGGGTTATAGTAGTCATTGATTTGTTTTTATTGGTTCATTTGCGACATTTGTGTGCATTGCTTAAGACTAGTAACATTTGCATAATAATGAAGCATCTTTCATGTACACAAAAACGTCATATATTACGTGCTATAAGGGAAATACTAAGATAATTTTCCTCAATTCCCTCAAATATTTATTGTTATTCTTTAAATACATGAACAAACGTAAATTTTTATTCATACTATATATATATATATATATATATATATATATATATATATATATATATATATATGTATATACACTATACATAATTGTGTTTACTTTTATTGATTTGAATAAACCTTTATTTAAAATGATAACCATAAAAACCCAACACTCTCCTCGTCATTTAAAGTAACGCCGTGAATAATAGCACATTCACAGTGAAATAATTCTCTCTTTTAATCGATGCTTATCGAGTAGGTAATACTGAGATTTTTATCTATAGTACATTGAGGAAGCAATGGTAAAAAATTAATAATTAATATCCACCAATGGCAAAATAATAATTGGGAACCAAAAATGAAAATAAATCAACGAAATATTCCGAAAAGATAGTTTTATTTAAAATAAATACTTATCCAATTATGTATTAAAACGTACTTGTAGTTCAAAGAAACACACAGAAGGTACAAATGTTTTAATTTCTATATTATATAGCTTTATCTAATTCTATTTATTTTTAACACAGTTATTATCATAAGATATATATGTATGTAAGCGCTTAAACACTTTTCAAACTTCCTTGAATTTAAGAACTTTGTGTAACGGATTACAATAGTTCTTCATGCTATAATGGTGCTTTGCTCGCGAGACTCGGATTATCACTCTGTACCTAGCCTCAATACCCTCTGGCTGATACAATATCGTAAAAATTTTGAAAGTTCCTTTTATTTCCACTTAACGAAAATATTTTCTATTAATAATGAAAAAGTTTGACAAGAAAGTTCCAATTTTAGCATATTTACATATTACAAATATTACAGTTATTCTGTTGTTTGCTATTGTAATAACAAACACTAGCTGTAGCAGCGACTGACTATTATACTACTGAGAATATCTTAACAGAAAAACTCAGTAATGAAACTTGACCCGACCCGGGACTCGAACCTAGGCTCTCCGGATCCGCACATGCTAGCCACTAGACCACCGAGATAGTGTGCAAAAAATAGAGGTACGAAGAAAGAGAAGAGAAGAGAAGCTTGCTAAATACTTTAAAATGAAATTATAGTAATAAAAAAATATGTTATTAATAACACCAATATTCGGCGGTACGGAACGCTCGAGGCGCGAGTCGGAAACCCACTCACATTTGAAAATTATTACAGCCATCAAACATTAGTTCTAACATAAAGTCCAACAATTTGTTTTTATTATCGTTTGAACGCGGGCGAAGCCGCGGGTACTGCTAGTATAGTATATTAAATGAATCAACTCTTCTTTTAGCATTACATATGCGAAAAGTTTGCTTAATTTGGAAAAATATTAATACAACAATGGAACATAACATACATAGCAGCACCTGAATAAAATATATCAACACCAAGCCATACACATGATACATATAATAATAAATTCATTTTTAATAGCTTTTTAATAGCAATTTTTAATGTTAAAAGTTAAGTATTTATTATTCTTCATAATATTCGATATAGTTTCTAAAATAACAGTTCTATTTAAACTAACACACTTGTTACAAAAGCAATAAAATCGTATGGCGTGGACCATTTATTTTATTTCCAGTAACGCTTTGTTGTTCTATAAAACCAATACGTGAAAAAGGTTTCTGCTCGAACATTTTGTAAGACACGTTATCCACCTTCCACACGAGACGGTGGGTTCCGCAAAACGTTTTCCAGTTCTAAGCTTAGTGCAATACCTAAGATAATCCGCGCTTCTGCATCTCGTAGGTACCTTCTTTTTGCTGATACGACGCATTTAGAACGGAGTACGATAGTATTCTGGAATAAATCTTGAAATTTACTAAAGGAAGTATTTTACGACAAATATAAATTGTCTATCTTGAGTGTAGAAGTATCAAGTTTTCAAAAGTTGTTTTAAATTAACCGTGTGTGTATGTATTTTATATAAAGTTATATCAATTATTAATGTAAAATCCAAAATATTGTTTGCTCTTTGGTTGTTTGAACGCGCTTATCTTTAGAACTAAGTACTACATTTGAAAAGTTGACGGGAGTTAAAGAGCAGTACAAGCATTTCTGACAAGCGATAAGTGATGTAACCAAGAAGATTCAGATTCGAATCTTGCTGTGTCATAAATATTAATAATAATTAACAAAAATAAAAATAAAAATGTATGCAGTTCATACCTCATCTCTATTAAATTTTATTGAAAAATTAATCTTGTTCCTTTGTTTAAAATGTTATTATCTCAAATTTAAGTGTAATAACATCTACATGAACGCTTAATTTTAAAACTAAAACACTAAAAAAGCACTCTGTCTCTAAACTTCTTCCACTATTTCACGGAAACTCGGCCTAATATATTATAATATGTTTTAAACTAGTTTTTACCTGCGGCTCAGCGCGCAGATAAGTTAGAAAATTTCAAGATCAAGCACTAAAATCCGTTAAACGGTACAATGTAAAGTATTAACAAACATGTATTTATTTATAAATTTTTGCATTTTAATTGCTTTAAAAAAGTTTACGTTTTCGTCAAGATGGACAACTTTTTACTATAAAATAATATATATTAGAAGGGTATACGCGTGGAATAATTATTTTTAGAGTATTTACTTGGAAGTCGATGTACAGCTAACTCAAATATTAAATTAGTGGTTATATAAATCTCAACAAGTTCTTTCCCCATGGTGGAAAAGTAACTAACTAAAGTAACTATTAAATAATCAAATCATGAAGGCAAACTTAAATGTAGCAAAAATATTTGATTAAATTTTATTTCAGTAAAAATAATTTCATAAGTTGGAGCCTACTTTAATGTACGACGTAATTATTTTTGTTGTGAATAACTTTTTAATTTGTGCTTCTCAAGTTCTAATAGAAATAATATACTTAAAATATATATTTTCAATATTAATTTAATGCCTAAATGTAAAAATAAGATAATAGACTTTATAATTGTTATAAATAGATATAAATAATTATAGCGTAAGGTACACTACTTTATGAGATAGACATGCTTTTTTGCAGACATTTTCTATAAGCCTTTTTAAGACTTAAAATTTTCTTACTACTACAGTGCTTAAAGCGCAACGCCAGCCCAGTTCAAGTAAATGTTCCAACACTCAAATTGGCCTGCTATTTACACGAACTTTCGTCTTATTGATAGAGGTTATAAATAAGGTAATATTCAGAAGTCGTTTATATCTGATCGAACCAAATTATTTTTAGATCAAACACTTACTACGAGTACTTTATATCCTTGTGAAAATGCCTACTTAAAGATACATTTATGTGTATGTTGACTTTGCGTATAAAAGCTTTAGTTGGATTTACAGAGGATATTTTGTGATATATTATCTGGCACATTTTGCCCCTTACTCAGCAAATCTTTGCAAGGCCGGTCAGCTATGAATTGTAAGGTCTACGACTTGTATAGTTTCAATACCTTCTTCTTACGCTGTCTATATATTTATATCTATACATATAATAATAAAATTGTTAAAAGATCAAAAGTATACATTATTTCTTTTTTCAAGTACCTATGTATACAGCACAGCAATTAAAAATGGCTGGACAAATTTTAATGACACTTTTTTTATATAAAAACAAAAGTTACACCTTTAGCCAGGATTGTCATTTTTAGCGGTAGCCGACTAAATGGTAGTTTAAATATTATAATTTATATGTAAATTTTATTCTGTTTTAGAGTATTTTATGTTCAAACAAATACATATGAATATATGTATATTTGTGATTTCAAAATTGAGCTTATATCTTGGTTATTAGTTCGGTATGAAAGCGCATACTGAAAATCAGCGCTGATTGAGATTTCGTTCTTAGCAGCATTAGATGAGTTATTACCCTTTGTCATCAGTTAGCTTTACTGATTCTGTTAACTTTTTGTACTCTTTTTTATGGCAATCAATAGTTTTTTATTTTATTTATTTATACTTACATCCATAAAATGTATGTCTATCGGCTTGTTTTTGTTACCTTAACCTTAGGAGCTAATATTGACATGACTTTTGCTAGTGTATGCAGGCGAGATTTACAAATTTTACTTTTTGCTCCAATAAACGTTGCATTTTACCAGGATTTTCATTAAAATTTCCTGGAATAAGTCCATATAAATGATGTGATGTTCACCTGACCGATTCCGGTCACGGCGGCCAATCTCATTGAGACTAGCCAACTGCGCAGGAGATATTATAGTGCAGCGCGTGTGAGGGAGAGCGCAGACACAGCGTGCACTCTCTATTCCTGTCACTCTCATACTCTGGTGGGACGACCGCTCGACACGACCAGTGAGAGTTAAGGCGCAGGACCGACGGCTTTACGAGCTCTCCGAGGCACGGGGGTGAAACACCGCCAACTTCCCAACTCCGGGCTGTTACTGAGGCTTAATATACAGAAAGACTCAATAACTAAACTTGGCCTGACCCGGGACTCGAACCCAGGACCTCCAGGTGTGCAGCCGTACATGCTAGCCACTACACCACCGAGGCAGTTAAATAACACATATGTTAGATTCATCTGAGCAGATTATTGTTAACATAATATTCGTAATTATCTTCTCATGTACATTTATCTGTAAGTAGTGTTATTTAATATTATTTTAAAACATAATCGGTTTAAAATATTTAATCGTGCCGTGCTAAGTGCGGCAAAAGTTAACCTAAATTTCCTATCTATCTAAAGTTCCTTAATATATTTCTTGTTGAAGAGATATTTTAGATTAATTAAAACTTCGACGCAGTGAATGTTTAATAAGATCAATAAGTTTAAATAAATAAATAGTGTATTTTTAATATTATTATTATATGTTTTTAAGTGAAGCCTAAATAAATATTGAATTAATTTTCGAATCATATGTTCTAAATCATATTTCTTACACCGATAAACGAATATATTATATCCAAAGCTAAATTGGTATCTCTCTTGTTGTTTTATCTAGTCTGATAACAAAACTTGTAATATGGAAAAACTTTTACTTTTGCGTCTCGAAGAGGAACTCATACGAATGTTACGTTATTATCTTACAACATGTAATTAACTTTTTTTATACAAATTGATCAATATCCATCTATCTATTCATATAGTAAGATTCTGAGTCGAATCTGTATATTAAATATTTTTTGGAAAACCTTATTGAAATAGTCATTATTGTCGATACACAGGTCTAATATATAGTTTTTAGAATTTTTGTCTGTCTGTCTGGGAAAGTATCACGAGAAAACAACTGGATAGATGATGAAATTTAGTATGATAATAGCTGGTTATCCAGGTCAAAATATAGGATACTTTTTACTGCAGGGAAATATCTCATCTCTGAGACATCTATACTAACCGATAAAACGTATCTAGGGACCAACCCGAGCGGAACAAGGGTGAGTGGCTAGTATATTAAAAAAATAATACTTTTAAGAATATAGACAAAAACACGACATTTAAAGTGCTTTAATATAATTAATTAAATATAATTTCATGTAACCTATATGATAGAACAATACATTTGTATCTCATCTCATTAATGAATTGTTGACGAGTAAAAATATAAAAAATATGGGAATATGACATACCATAATTTTTCATTTCGTCATCAATATTTATATTTTAAAAAGAATTGTAGAATGACATCTTGTTAATCATCTTGATTTAGTATTTTCTTCTTTGTTTTTACGAATTCTGAATACGTGTCTTCTCCATTTTACGCGGCATTGACGTAAATTGTGCCCAACTGTTCCTCCTACGAAAGTAGTAAGATTAGAGTATGTTTTGTATATACATATGTTATCTTTAACAAACAAAATTTTGTATAATAGCTCAATACAACTTAGATTCTTGCACATAGAACAAGGGATCGCTAATAGGGTATCCCAGTAATAACAGTAAAAGATCTTAAAGCTTATCTCGATGGCATATTTGGAGGATATCCAAGCCATTTGCCACAACGCGACAGAAATGCCACTTTAGACCCAAAGGCAAATGATGTGAAAACATATTTATGTGAGCCTCCGATGACGACGGCAGGTCTATAAAGAACATTCTTTATAAGATTGTTCTATGCATGCCCTTTTTTTACTTCTTCTTTCAAACTTATTCCTATTTCCATATATATTATACAGATAAGTATTTCTTAATAATTATTATTTTTTACCGAGTGATGCGAGTTCAAATCCCGGGTCGCGCACCAGTCATATTTTCATGTGTGAATTATTTCTAACATGATCTTACTTATGGTGAAGAAAAACATCGTGAGGAAATCGAGAGAACCTTGCAAGTTTTCGAAAGACATGTTAAGTCTGCCAACCCGCACTTGGCCAGCTTGGTGGACTATGGCCCAATCCCCCTCGTATTGGGTGTCCCATGCCAGTGAGATGTTAAAAAGGATTGAATACAATTTTTATTATTTATATTATTCAAATTATGGTAAAGAACCAATCTGTTTAAAAACATAGTAATTCATTTAATGCTAGAGTTAACTTTAATTTTCTCTTTTTAGTAGGGTATTGTATTTTTGAAAGGGGACATCGTTTGACAAAGGTTGCGGTGCAATAAAGCATGTATTTTTACTGAAGAAGCTTGAGGATGACTTCCGCTTGGAAACAATCTATGATCGACCATAGAGATGATTGGCCTAGTTCTGAAATAGGCTGGAAGTCGGTCTGTCAAACTATTAAAAGAATCGATTTACTTAAGTAAAATTTACAAATAATCGTGCTAAAATAATAAATGTGAAAGTTTGTAAATGTGCATGTGTGCATGCATGCGCACCCGTGTGTGTGTGTGTGTGTGTGTGTGTGTGTGTGTGTGTGTGTGTGTGTGTGTGTGTGTGTGTGTGTGTTATTTTTTCACACTGTTGCTTAAAACTTAAAAAATAACCTGATTTGAGTAAAATCTTATTAATATCTACTTACACCTTACACTTTATCTTTTATCGATGTTCCATGAGTTCGTGGGACTTTTCTGTAAAAAACTGTTTTCATTATTTCAAATAATGAGTCTTTCACTTTTAACTCATATAATGAGATTCACTTGTAACTATCCGTATAATCTAATCATGGAAGTCAATTTTGACCTACCTATAATTGTCGTATCGAAATATATGTACCTATATATTTATGTAGTATTGATAACAATACTATAATTTGGTATCTTGGAAGTGATCTGATGATGGAATCAGAAGGTGGATAGTAGAACTCTTCAATGACTACTAGTAAACTCCACGTGTTTGGGCTTCTATAATACCTTTTAATTCGTCAAAAGCAATTTTTTTTGTTTTTTACATTTCAAAAATAACAATAGCAAACGTATGTTTGTCCAAAAAATAATTCAAAAATCCAAGCAAATAAGTTAAAAAAATCCGAGAATTTAATATAACGTAGATTCACCGCCGACAGGTACTTGTATCATAATATCAAATGTGAACATTTTAAATAATTCTAAATGGATTAAATCTAGACGTTCTATTTAAATTAAAAATTGTACAGAATAATTTTTTACGTAAAAAGATCCACTAAGATAATTTGGAGCATAACATTCGAAGCAGAAAATAATATCAAGTTACTTAGTTAATTTTACCATAATTAAAAAAAATCATCATAACGTTTTACGTAAAATATTTTACTCTGTAATTTTTATTATAACACTTTAATATATATAATTAATTTTTACCTCTTTAGATTAGAAATAATAAAGGCTAAATAACTTATCATAAAGTACAGAAGTTTGATACTCGAAACGAATTATTATTATATATATACGTACTATTAATAGAGATTTTCAGTTTTATATTATTTTAGACTCATTTATATCTATAAATTAAATTATTATAAAATAAATAGTTACAGATATGTATTATTTAATAATTACACCACGTATATTCATATTAGTAGGTACAAGACTAACTAGCGCACAAACGCGCTGATGTTTATTTGTTTCAAACGTTTTATAAACATTCGGCTACGGCGTGTTAACTGCCAAATATTTGCTGTTTATGGCAGTAACACTGCATTTGCTAATGACAATACACTAAATCCACAGTTATATTAATTTAGCTCCATTTAATCAAATTGCTATGAACTAACGACCCATCCTTTATTTCCTCGGGAGTCAACCGTAATGAAATTTAGTAATCTGCTGATCTGATTCTATTAATTGTAGATAGTTAACTAGATAAACACTGAAAAAATCAAAGGTATATACATATATTACTAATATATTTAATACTAGTGTTCTGCCTTCACTTCGCACAGTCCTGAGGTTCACGAGATACATCTCCTTATTTGTGAAATAATTTTGAAAATCAAATCAATTGTTCTGCATTTTAAAAAAAATGAATAAAATGAAGATATTGGTGAAAATGGCTTACGGAATTCTTATAACATATTTATTGACACTAAAATGTTTTATATACCTATACCTGTAATTTATTACATGCATTTCTTTTGATTATAATTTAAATTTTTGAAGAACTAATATTTAATACTTCTTTTGGGACGTTTAGAAAAAAAAATCTTTAGATATTTTTGTTGTTACTCAAAAGAAATACAACTTCTTACGTGTACATTAGTACACGTGCGTTTCTTTTGGCACGTTTGGAAAAAATTATGAGAGTAAAAATTTTACGATGCGTGCGCACACCGACAGCAAAAATCATGATGAAGTCAGCTGATAACTGTCTCTCCAGTTCTCGTGAGAACTCATAACTATATTCAAAGTAGCTTCTCAATTATTCATAAATCTATAACATGTGTTTTATATCAGTTGAGATAAAAAAATATATTTATTTTTATTAATTTATCATTCCTTCTACAAACAGAGAGTTGTGACATCGGGATGAAACTTTAGCTATTTTTGTTCTGTTAAACCAAAGCAGTATAACTTCTTACGTGCGTACAAAGAATATACTAACACATGTTTTTTACAACTTCGTTTGTACTATAAATAAATACATAAACATTTTAGACTCCTTAACCTTTCTCTGAATATTTATAAATTACTATAAAAAACCTTATATAAATTTTATTGGGTTTCTTATTCTATGTATGTATGTATTCAGCCCTTTTTAACGTCCCACTGCTGGGCACGGGCCTCCCTTCAATGCGAGGGGGATCAGGCCGTAGTCCACCACGCTGGCCAAGTGCGGGTTGGCGGACTTCACATGTCTTTTGAAAACTTGCTAGGTTCTCTCAGACATGCAGGTTTCCTCACGATGTTTTCCTTTACCATTAAGACAAGTGGTAATCATGTTGGAAATGATTCGCACATGAAAATATCAGAGGTGCGAGACCCGGGATTTGAACTCGGTTCACTCGGTTTCCCAAGCGAGCGCGTTACCACTGGGCTACCACTGACCTTCTTATTCTATGAATTATCTTAATTCCAACCAAAAGTAGTGACAACGACACATGTATCCGAAGCCATTTACCGATTCGCGTGACTATATGTGATATCACGATATACCTATTTATAACTGTATAGTGAACACGAACATCAATAAAATATTTTAAACCTATTTAGCATTTCTAATCCCGACAAAACTATGAAGTAATTTTAACTCTATAAGGAAAAACCGCTTTTGATTTGCTAATAAATAATAACCTTAGTAATAAATAGATTCAATTGAAATTTTAATTCCTACTTTATCAACTACAAAAGTACCTCTAACTACATTTATATAGATTTCTTTCAGCCTGATTTATTTTTTATTTCTTAATATTACTAGTATTGTTGTATAATATAATAGTAATATTGTTATTACTTACAGTTATCGATAACAATATAAATTTCCTAGAATATAAAACAAAACTATGTTTATTCTTGAGTAATTGAGTATTTATTTAACAATACTAATATTATGAAGAGGTCTATACACCTTGTGGGTTTGTGACGTTGTAGGGGTAGCCTCTGAATCTACTAAACCCATTTAGATGATATTTGGTTAGAAGATAGTTTGAGACTCTGGGAAGGAAAAAGGATACTTTTAAATTTATCCCGGAAATCATCCCTTAAAGGAGTGAAAACGGGGATGAAAGTTTGTATTGGGAAGCTAGGGATGAACCCGAGCGAAGCGAGAGTGAGTCGCTAGTCTATAATAATTCAAAGTCTTGACAAACTGGCCGATATATCAACGCACAGCCTATATCGCTGGTCCTAGAGACATGACATTTGGAGGGTGTGTTATTTTGAAGTGTCCATATCCACTTAAACTGGGATTTTTGAAGTTTCACCCCGAAGGGGGTGAAATGGGGGGGGGGGTAAATTTTATGTGAAACTTTTTATTGTCTGGATCAATTGAAAAACTGTCGAACTCCAAAATTGGTACAAATATGTTCTCTTCAATTAAAATTATGAGACATGTGTATCACAGTTCGAAAAACCTACACGCCATGGTGGCATGCCATGGTGGGCCAGGGCGTGCCATAACTTAAAGCCAAAGAAATAGTTTTTTTGCAGTTTAAACGCGAGCGAAGCCGCAGGTTCTACTAATCAGTTATATGTATAGTATCTCATAAAAAATATGGTTAGGCTATTTAATGTAAGTTTATATTATAAAGTTATTATCTGTTAAAATTAATTTTAAAAGCTAGACTTAAGATTTTCAGTAAAATAAATTGCGACAGGTGTTATCTCAAAGAGTTTCCTTCGTGTTACACTTATAGCATATTGAACTGTAGTGAGCTCGTTAACATCGCATTAGGGCATGAAGTACAGCTTTCATTACGATGAAAGGCCGCTATAGTAAATGTTCAGGTCGCTGTGGCCTGCCTTTGCTTCCATGTGAGGTTTCTAGTACAAAAATATCTAACATACTTTATAAGTATAGACTTTAAAATCTAATACGGATAAATACATAAATAAATATCGAAAAAATATTGTTCTTTTTAGCTTTTGAAGCTAATATTGCAAAAATATTTTTTCTCAATCTATTTTACATTTGTCTACATAAATTGGAGAGTACGGATTTTACGCTGTATATTAAAACTGTTTAAAATGAAATTTTATGTTTATACATACAAGTTACAACCTAAAATAAATATTAAAAAAAACTATAAATATTTAAAAGAAACTCAAAATCTATACATATAATAAACTTGGAATTAGTATATTAAATATTTTTTGGAAAATCTAATTGAAATAGACATTATTATAGATACAGAGGCCGAATCTATAGTTTTTAGAATTTTTGTCTGTCTGTCGGTCTGTTACCGCATCACGAGAAAACCACTGGACAGATTTTGATGAAATTTGGTATGATGATATCTGTTTATCCGGGTCAACATATAGGATACTTTTTACTGCGGGAAAATATCTCATTTCTGAGAAAAAATACAAAAACTGGATTGTAAGAGTATACTAATATGTAAAACCTAAGAATTTGGTTGTTGGTCATCTCGACGCGGACGGAGCTGCGGGCAATGCTAGTTACATATATAACATTATATGACTATTATACGTATTCTTTTTTCTTAAACACGTTTTTCAGCCCAAACACGTCTACTGATTTTTTATTTTATTTCAAATATTAAATTTATGTTTTTGTATTTAACATTAACAAACAATACTTAATCTGTTATTTTATATTAATTACTTGCACTCTATTTAATTGAAATTAAATTCTAAATACTGATTTTGGACAACACGTTACAGCCCATTGAAAACAAATTCTATTCTAATATTATTAATAATGTGTATGAACTGATATTACATTAATTTCTGAATGCTTATTAATTTAAATTGCGTGTTACTCAAATTGAAAAACTATTTAATTTTTAGAAGATAAACAAACGTAGGTTAATAACATAGGAATTAAAACAAAAATATATTTATATTAATTATTCTTGGATTAAATAAATTTACCTTAACCTATTTACATCTGTTAATAAGAATATGCAAGAAAACCTCAGCATTGCTTTCTTAATTTTAATATATAATAAATAACGATACCACTACTACCACTACTACGCCGCTTACTCCGTTATTTACCTTAATTATCTATTTTATACACACGTAAAGTAAAAATAAGATTAAAATACATAAACTAAATTGTACAAATAAATAAGTATCTAAAGCGCTTTGTTATCTCTAATATAATATTTATATATAATATCTACAATAATGATATATAAATATTATGTATATAATTACTAATAATATTATAGTCATTTACTATTATTATTATTATTGTGTTGGGTGTGGTGCCGAGGTCGGCCCTAGCTACGTCGACCAGTTTTGGTCCATTGTAGCTCCCTTTATAGTTAGTTCAAAGTTCTCCGCTTAGTCCTGTTGACTCCAGGAACTTCCAGATTTTCTGAGCGGGGAGCATCTGTATCTCTTCCGGTTGCATAATATGCTGCCCTAGGTAGATACTTCTGCGGTGCATGAGTGGACCGCACGAGCAGAGGATGTGCATAGCAGTTTCCTCTGTCTCATGGCATAGTCTGCACATTGCGGTCTGACTGAGGCCGAGGGTAAACATATGTTTATTGAGTTTGCAGTGACCAGTAAGTATTCTGGTTACTGCACTGGTTTTATACTTGTTGAGTTGAAGCAACTCTTTTGTAAACTTTCTGCGATATCCCTTAATTAGCGCTTTAGAGTGTTTTTGTCCAGAAGTGGATTGCCACTCTTGAAGTGCTTGGCGATTGCAGTGAATTTTGAGAATTGAATAGGCATGTTGTTTTGCAATACCACAAAATGGTTCTGGGCCACATACTGGGGTTACAGCACCCCTTCTTGCCAGTGCATCAGCCTTTTCATTCCCATCTATGCCTGAGTGACCCGGGACCCATCTGAGGGTAACTCTGTTGGATGTGCCCAGGACATTCAGATTTTCCATACAGTCTTTGACCAACTTAGAGTTGGTCTCAAGAGAATCTATAGCCAGAAGTGCTGCTTGGCTATCTGAGTTGATGTAGATATTTTGGTTTCTAAGCTTCCTCTCCAGGATGACTTCAGCACATTTGTTGATGGCGAAGACCTCGGCTTGGAAGATGGTGGCCTCCTTGCCCAGATTGACACTCATGTCAAATCTAGGCTTAAGGCCATAGATACCGCACCCTACATCAGATCCTTTCTTGGATCCATCTGTGAACCAAACATGACTGCCCTTTTTGTGAGACTCTTGGTTTTTTAGCCACATGTCCCGGTTGGGAATAGTCATTTACTAAAAGAGTGAATCTATTTTTTTTTTTCTGCACAAAACAAATAAACAACTCAGACGATTTCAGTGAAATTCGAAAGGAGGATCTCTTTCTCATTGGCATATTCATAGGACTTTCGTCAGTAAGCTTACTATGTGGTAATAACTAGTTGTTTTTATAAAAGAACTGTTGAAATATTCTAATCATTTCTTTTTTAATTTTAATTAAAATTATCTCAATATTAAAAATAATACTTGTTTAACATTTATTTACACTTACAAATGAACATTTTTTTTATACTTTTATATAATTTCACTTTCTCCACTGGAAGCAACAACGCTATTCGGAAGCTTCAATCGATATATTATATTTGCACACTGTCCCGAGATTTGTCCTGTAAAGATCAAAGCATATTTCATTTGCGATCACAAAAAAATATTACGTTAAAGTTTCTAAATAAAACGCTTCATATTTATGTAGTTAGTACCTTATTGAATGCTTATAGCTTTCGACATTCTGGACAAAACCAACTACCATCAGGCGGCTCGACTATACCGACACACTTAAAATGGTACCATTCTAAAACGCAATCTGGTGAATCACACCCAATCATTGGCGCATCTTCAACTTTGCCACAAAAGCAATACAAAGGGTTTACTTCACTGTCCTCTATGGTGCCATCAGTGGGTAATACATTACATAAATGCGCTGCATATTCCCATCGCTTCAGGCCGCATTTCTTACACCAAAGACTTTCAGTCCCGTGCCGCCAATACAAATGCGCCACTAACTGCTTATACTCATAGTAAAACATAGCGCAACGACCACATTTATAAACAGTATTAGACTTCAGTTGTGAGTTTTTATTCATGTTTTCAAAAACAAAATCTCCTTACGTTTTTAATGAATAAATTAATGTTAAAATTATACTGACATAATCCACATGAAAGGGTTAAATGCGAATGTAATTTTTTTATAAAATGTTGAGCTTTTATATTGGAGTAATTAATTAATTGATCCAAAAAAGATAATTGAACGTATATTAGAGATCATTATAATGTTTTAATGAATGCAATACACAAAAATTTAAATAATTTAATAATTGTTACTTAATTACTTGTCCATTATTTAACACCTCCAGGTAAATTTCTAAAAAAATAATTAAATTTCTAAGAAATCTATTGTTAACTGTAACGCCGGCGTGTCCGCGGTCGTGGAGGAATTAAGCAGTCTATTAATATAATAATAACAACAACTTCTACTCACAATGATTACTAAATATCACACTAATATATCCTTAATTGATAGAATAACAACACATTTAAATGAACAAATGTTTGATGAAGCAGACTCTACTGAAAATTTGTACATTATCTCGAATAGCTTAAAGTTTAATTGTTTGTTTAAATTTCGATAGGATTTAAATGTACTGAAAATAATTAAAGTACAATCAAACATAAATTAAGCTAAATTGAAATTTGTGCGATTCATGATAATTCTGATAAGCCACAAAATCTTTAATTATTTTGTATTGGTATAAAACACATTTATTTTGTATATACACAAAACTAATGTAACTCTATAAACTCTCATTATTTTAGTAAACTATAATTTGTTTTTTTTTAGAAAATTAAATAAATAATTAGACTTATTGTTTTAAGATACCTTCTATTTAAAAAAATAAAAAATAACATTAAGCTACTAATAAATATTTCAATTAAAATATTATAATTCTCGTAAAATCTTAAAACTGATTACTTACTACTGATACCTTTCATGACGTTGGTGAATACTGAGCTAGGATTTTTAAAAATAAGATACTTAGGGATTAAATAGGAAATCAATTTGTATGAAAGCTTATCATTTTTGAAGCTAAAAATACGAGTAAAGTGTGTCGGCACTCGGCCAGCTTTCCCACCAATTAAGCCTAATCACCAATTAAGCTTATAAGTACACCAATTAATTTATTAAATAAGTAGCGATTTATATGTACTCGCTTCGCGATTTATATGTTATCGCGAGTGTACCTTGGGACATATGTATATATAGTACATATGCTATTGCGGACTTCTCTGTAGGCCTTTTTAACACCTACAATTTTCTAATGCATTGTTTAGACGTATCTCTTAAGATTTAGCTAGCTAGTGTTAGCCATGTAACGTGTAAATTTCTAAGGAAGACCTGACAGAACCAGTTATTGTGTTTTCCCATGAGAATAAAAGATTTTCCCCGATTTGACCCGAGTAATTAGTTATCACTACACAAAAATAAGTTGAAATCGGTTTAGTAATTTTTCCATGAAATGCACACAGGTATACAGATAAACAAACAAATGGACATATAGACAACAAACAAATATTTTAATAACTATTGTTTGTAATTGTTATATTTTGTACACAATACATAACAGAAATTGTCTTTAAAAAATATGTCACGCGTATAGGTTTTACTTTGTTTATTATTGTATGTATGTAAATAATATAGACATAATGTATATTTTGTATTTTTTCATTTAAAGATTTCAATCATTTCGTAAACCTACTATTAAGAACCTAACCTAAGTACAATATCAAAATGATACACGTGTATTATTTGCCACTTTGAACAAAATTATGAACCTAATTTTTAAACAAACTTACTATAATTTCAGAAACATTTCAAAAATTTAATACTAGTTAGTATAAGTATAAACTATAAGAAACGAAATACTATCCTATTTTAATTTATTTTGAAGCAACAGAAATATTGTCAAGTTTAACGACTTTAAATTAAAGATGGCTTGCACTTGAATGTATATCTTGCTGTGTTTGTTATACATATCTTATTATAAACTAGTTTTAATAATTCTTATTATATGAACATGTATGTTACTACAAGAATGACTCTACATTATCTACAAGATCAAAGTCCACATCTAAAAGTGGAAAAACTTTTGAACTCGCACATAATTTTTATTTATTAAATTGCTACAAGGTTAAGGCTTAATATTATTGTATTTTACTTTATAAAAGTGTGCTTTAGACATTCAAATTTTGTTGAATTAATAAACATAGGTACTCTGATGTCGTATAACACGTTATTTTATGGATTACTCAATTTCTATACTTATTTATACACATTTGAAATAGTTCAATTCGACATTTCTTTTAACCTCGTACATTTCTTTTAACCACATCAACCTAACGCCATAACTATAAGTTAACCCAACTTTTAGGCACGTGGCCAGCCTTGCATGTAAGTCTTTGTCTAGATTAACGATCACAATTCTATTATATTAAACCTATAAATTTCATTCTTTTGACTTTATTATCAGTTTTGTTTGATTCATGAATATCTTATCTTACAATAGTACCCTATTTTCGTAAATTAAAGAACATTAGCTAAGTGCCTAGAGAATTAACCTCTACTATATTTATTTTAAGGAAATATCTGTATATTTACATATATTTATTAATTACTAGCGACTCACCCTCGCTTCGCTCAGATTCGTTCCAAGATACCTTATGACGGTTAGTATGGAATACATAGACTATTTAGTTTACCTACGAGTATGTATATAAAGAAATACATAGGTATGATGATTTTTATATCCCTTACTTGAGAAATGATTGATTCCCCATACAAAGTTCCACCCCCTTTTCACCCCCTTAAAGCATAATTTCCGGGATAAAAACTATCCTACGTCATTCCCAGGGTCTCAAACTATTTGCATACCAAATTTCGTCTAAATTGGTTCAGCGGATTAAGCGTGAAAACGTAACAGACAGACAAACACACAGACAGAGTTATTTTCGCATTTATAATTTATATATTAGTATGGATTATATTATCAAAATTTATACTCATATGTCACGTAGTAAAACTGTACTTTAGTCAATAAAGTAGATGGGTGAAACGTTTTACAGAATCGTAAGCCGTTGACAGTCTTAACGAGGGGGCTCATTGATAACTAAGACCTGAACAACGGCTGTCTCGAACACGCCTTGACGTTCGGCTTCAATACGAATATATCAGGGTCTGACCTCTTTCAATATCCTTTTTTCCGAACGAACAATTTTATCGTCTTTGTTATTTCCACCCAATGAACACTAACCCCTTGGATGGTTCTGACGTGAATGAATAACGAAAATTCAGATAAAAAACATTGTGAATATTAAATTTGACATATTGATTTTATTTAAAGTTACGGTATTTTTTCTTCTTTTTTGTGAGTTTTAGCGAAGGCGGCTGTAGTAGTTTAAAGCCACTTTATAGTTACTTTACTAAAAGCGATTTGGTTATGCTCTCGATTAATATGTATTATACAAATATTATAAGGAAAACACGGCATTGACAAATCTCATCGCATAGTAAAAATAATATTGCGAAAAGTGGACTAGTCTTAAAATTCGATAAAAATAGTACTGAAATATGCCAACAAAATAATAAATACTATGAAAGAGACACAGCATCAACAGCAGTATATAAACTATCAAAAAACCAATTTGCTCTGTAGGTAACTATTTGGTTTATGATGACGAAATTAAAAATGAGTACAGATTAGTTAGTTGCAGAGAAAATTGTTATGAAATGCGGAAAAGACTGCTGTGGTTCCAGATATTCCTACTTTTATTTACATGCATATATGAAAAATAGCAGGATTAGCATTTTTGTAATGGGAGACGTAGCGACAAAAAAATCGGGTGGGGCCGTGCCGGTGCACACCGCCCTTCGTTGTGAAACGTTTATTTCAGTGAGTCGCTTTTAGTGTTTTTATTTATTATAAATATTTGCTTATTAGAAAACAAACTAATAAACATAGTAATCTTTGAAGATAGCAACGGAAAGAATATAATATTTTCTATCATTTTTTAGACAATAACAAAGGTTACTATGGCAACCTATTTCGTATACCACTTATTTCGTTACGGTCTATTTTTCTGACCTGGTTACCCGTATGTTTCGGTGTGATCTTAAAGACTTTTCACGTCAAAATGAAAAAAGGCCTTTTCTATAATATTTACACAGAGTAGTTATTTTAATACTTTTTTTCATCATTTTTAACAACTTAGGGTTGGTATCGGTAGAAGCATGTTTGATCATTACTAGAACATAAAAAACTTACCTGGACCTATAATCTATCTAAAAGGCGAAAAGCAGAGGTAGCCCAGTGGTAACGCGCTCGCTTAGGAGACCGAGTGAAGCAGGTTCAAATCCCGGGTCACGCACCTCTGATATTTTCATGTGCGAACCAATTCTAACATGATTACCACTTGCATTACGGTGAAGGAAAAAATCGTGAGGAAACCTGAACCTCGTATGGAAGGGAGACCCGTGTCCAGCTGTGGGACGTTAAAAAAGGGCTGAATACGTACACACATTATACATTACCTATCTGAAAAACAACCTATTGGTAATTTTTAAATTAAGTTTTATTTTAGCACTAAATTATTAATTTGGCTTAAAACTACAAAAATTTGAAAGAGAATTTTGTACATGTAAATAAACTAGTAAATGGACCTACATTTAAAAAAGAGAAAAAAGGAGGAAAAGGTGTTCCCGTTCGGCATCGTACGTGTGGGTTCATGAGGCAAAACGTAGGCAGCTTTTAATGTAGAAATCCATTGTTTTTAGTATAGTTGGGAATTTTATGGTGATTTGGTAAGCAAATTAAGGGATTTGACAAGAGAGAAACTACTAAAGCTTTTTTACAGTCGACAATAAATCGTAAATCGATGGAACGAACAAAAAATGTTCTAAACGTAAACCGCAGGTAGTCGATGTGATGTTGATGAGTTGTGTTCAAATCATACAAATGTTATAGCTTAGAAGACAGCACAGTGTGTTAGAAAGTAGGCAGTCGATTGTTTAATTATATCACAATTCCTTTTAAATTCAAAATGAAGATAAAAAAATATATGATAGGTATGATGTTAAAACATATGAATCATGCGAATATTTTATTAAATAATTCCAATCTTTTCTATATTATATAACAGAAAATTAAGCATAATAAAGGATGAAAAAAAAATAAAAAAAATATTTTTCTTTAAACTGTATAGGTATAAACTGTAACTGTAGATATAAAGAAACCGATTACACGTAATATCTCTTTTGCGATTATAACTTCGCCGACTGACGGAGACGGCTTGACGTGCTCTCAAACTACTACCGATTAAATCAAATGTTCAAGATATGTATATCCACTTAACTTAAATAAATTGAACTATTAACGATTACGTCTTCAGAATAATTTTGTCAACAAATTTTTAAATAGATAAATTTTGTCTTTGCGTTTATTCAAATGCTTCATAATATTAAAATATTTCCAAATAACAATTTAATTACAAATCATTCAAAAATCATTACCATCATATTTACTGTTATTATTGTTAAATGTCAATATTAATAGAATCCGCTTTATTAGATATAAGAGATTTTCCGGAAAATACCGCAAAATATGGAATACAAAATTGGATTAATATGTTACGAGCACCAACGGTTCCTATATTCGTAGCTCCGGTCTCGAGGGCCTGCTGAAATCTCTGCCTGCTTCCGACGCGAGCAAATGGCGTATACTGAGATTACAGAAAACCGATAAATAATATTTTATGACAATATTAAATTTTGCTAAACATTAAATATGCTATTTACAAATCATGATGCATAAAAGTTATGATATACCCAATTTATGTGTTGAGATAGTTGCTAGAAAATATTTAGCATTGTAGTATTCTTACAAGAAAGGCTTTTATTGAAAATGTTTATATTTTTCTAAATTGGTTATGCCTAAATATAGCGTTATCTGATAATAATAATTTAATAGGCGTAAAGCAAAACTAAAATAATTATACGTTCTCTTTGTTACCTTAGCAAAGGTGGCAAAAGTCACGGTAAATTAAGGTACCTAGTTATTACCTACTATAATAAACAAAATATGTATTAGTGCGCCTTTATCAAAAGTGCAAAAAAAGATAATTAAAGATTAATCGTACTAAAAAAATTTTCTTTTAATTAGTCAGTTAATTATACTTTAACTTAAATACAACATGTATTAAATACACAGCATAAGCCATGACATAAGTAGACGTTTAAACTCACTTAAAGCGCAATTTTCATTGCCTCATCTCCGGCACACGTGTGATTCCCTTAAAGTCACATTAAGCCGTCATTACAGTAAAGCAGGATGCTACGTGTATATATTCCTATTACGTGATATAAAGTAAAATTTCTTTTAAAATCTTGTCAGAAAAGAATATTTACAGACTAGAAACACCCAAAATACCGTGTAATTAAAAGTGTAATCCTTACTAATATTTAAATTATCTTGTTGGTCTAGTGGCTAAAATGTATGTACATCTGCAGATTACGTAGTCCTGTGTTCTTATCTCGGCGGAATGTAACCTTGATATAGAGTAAGTAGAACTTTCGGTCCTACGCTTCTTCTCTCTACTTGTCGGAAAATCATAAGAAATAATATATATAACATTGACATTTTGCGCACACTAACGTAGATGACTCTCAAAGAAATTGAATTGGAAATTATTTAGACGGACTTCACAATAAAGGCGAAAATGCTTTTTAAAAAAAAATCCTTTCACGGAGCAACGGATAACTGATCTGACATAGTTTAGTAAATACTCCTTTCAAATAGTTCTCATGTCTGATAATAATCTGTTGAATATAGTAATTTGTTCTAGTTTTAAATTCAATTCTATTAGAAGATTTTATTTTTCATTAAAAAAAAATATTTTTAAGCTGGTTTCCGCTTTGTGTAAATATTAAAAATCAAACTTATGCATATCAGAATAAACTTTTACGTCAAACAGAATAAAACCCAACTTCAATAGCAATCAAGCTGCGCTACACCGTGATGGTCACTTATAGCTAACTTAATTATTTAATAAACTTATACGTATTAAATATATAATTATTCAAAGAATCGTAACATTTGAACGTTTAAATTTTTTATGTTACTAGGCAGTAGGCATGCAGAGTTTCCACGATAATATTTACAATAATATTTCTCAAAGCCACTATAAATCATGAAAAAAATCAATAAACGTTTCCATTTTATTTATGTAAATGCACATGAGATGAAAATTTAAGGAAATCCGTTGCGGACGTCGGCATTAGCATATTTATTTATGTATATTCAACCAAGTCCACGACTACGACGAGTTTAGCGTCAATAATAAAATAAGATATTATGATTTCTTATTATGATATCAAAGTTATCATTCAAATAGGAACATCGCATTAGTAGTAGAGGATCTGCACTAGACGACCTTCACCCATCTGTTTAATGAAGGAAAAGTATTTTATTCCCTCAACGACCGCGGACACGCCGGCGTTACTGTTAACAATAGATTTCTTAGAAATATAATTAATTTCTTAGAAATTTACCTGGAGGTGTGAGATTCTATGGGCTTCATACTTTCGGTTGATATTAAATTTATTCGCTAAACACATGAGGGCAATATTTAATAAAAAGTCATTTTTCAATTTTTAATTAATCGTAGTCTGGCCAGGATTTTTTTAGAAAACCCACTCGACATATATTTTCTGATATATTAAATTTGATATAAAATGCTTTTTATCCATTAAACAGATGAGTGAAGTCGTTTCTAGGTCTGATCTTAGACCATAATATCAAACATCAAAATGAAAACAATATAAACTCAAAATGTACATTACTATTACAAATGTATAGAATATTCTTCAAAAACATTTAGTATGTTAAAATATGTATATGAAATAAAAATAATCACTTTGCAATGTAATTTAAATGTAAGAAAATTTAAAAAATAATTCTTATAATAAAAATATTAACCCACAATCCACTTGAACTTAAAGCAAAATTTTCTTTAGGGATAATAAACAAAGATGTATAAAGCAGTCACTTTATAAAGAAGATAGCATTATTAAGTGATTTGCATTGTATAAAACAAAGCCGTATTACTGTCTGTCGGCCTTAGTATGGGTAAAAGTAAAATGAAGCTTAAGATTTTCTTATACTTAGTCTAAACACGTAATGCCCCAGAAGCAACTATATTATTTTACATCGCCTGCCGCTACTTGTTTTTAATACAAAAAAGTACGTGGTTGGATAAAATAAGGAACACCCATATCCGTTATCGAGAAGATTTTTATTTTTCAAAAATAACTTTACCAAATTGAATAAAAGTTTTCATTGCGACTTTTGGTTTTGGTATCACTACAAGTATATAATGTATATATGAGAGTAGATTTTATCCGCGGTATCATTCGCATGGTAATAGGTGCGGGGATAAAAAGTAATATAATATGTCCGTTCCTGTGACGTAATCTATATCCTTGCCTATCATTGAAATCTGTTTTGTGGTTTAACCTAAAAAAATAGACCGACAGAGCTACTTTCACATTTATAATTAAAATAATTATTTATTTTAAAAACTTTTAAAGCTTGTATACAGATTATATTAATTCTTGACGTCGTGAGTTTATCACCATCGTCCATAATCTGCAAGCGTTCTTCATGAAACCTTCCATTCCAAATAAAATATATTTTTCCATGTTTAGCAATAAGCAAAGGATGTATTGAAAAAGTAAGAGTTGTAACTTGAGAGAATTTGACAGACCTTAATTTATTAGGTTTTTTCGTTTGTACAAACGATGTTTGTTTATACAGCGATTGATTATACTGAAAGCCACACGATTTATGTATATGTCGCAGGGTAAGATCAGTTATATTATAATTTCACTAATGAAATTATAATTACCCAAAGTATTGTCAAACGTCTCCTTTTCTTACAATATCACGGGACATTTTTAGGTAAATTATAATTTCCCTAAGCACATTCAGTTAAATTTTGAAACTTGCTTTGTCGCCTTAGCCTTCTCAACTTACCTTATCCAAGTCGGATCTGTCACCTATTCGAAAATTAGTTAAAAATGACTAATAAATAATCTTCTCAAATTAAAAAACAACTCTACTAAGATTCTATAAATATGAATATCTTACACTGGTTTTGGTACTTTCTTACCTCTATGTCGAAACTATGTTTTTGGTTTTAAAAACGTTTGGACTGGTCGATAATAGTAATTACGATCTAACTAAATGTGCTTAGGGAAATTATAATTTACCTAAAAATATCCCGTGATAGTTATAATTTCACTAGTTAAATTATAATTTAACGGATCTTACAATTTCCCTGCGACATATACAAAAGATTATATATTATACTAACTAATATGTAAGATAAAACAATACATTTACATGAATTTTGAAAGAGAAAGAGCGAATTCACCATATAGTATTTATAAAATATCGATAGTATCCATGTTCGAAGTATAAACATTTTAATCTTTACAAAGATGCTTATACCGAACTTAATAAATAAAAAATGATGCAACGCATACAAAACAAATGAAAATTGAAAACCCTGACGTATAAGCAACTAAATAATGCTTCCCATTACATGGCAAGCAATAAATTACAAATTAAGGGCTTTTTTGTTCTCTTTGGAAAGGATAATAAATTATCTGAGATTTATAGTATTTTAGGAAATTGAAAACACAATTTATTGATATATTCATACTCATTTTATATTCACAATTTAATTATTGTTATTCGATTTTTGTGTACATATTTACATATTATAATTTGTCTTAATTTAGCAAGGTATTTATCAAATTATCTGATATCATTAAAGACAAATAACGTCTACCTTGTACATTAGTTTCCCTACAAACTCGATCGCCAACCCTTTGTCCAGTTACTCGTTCCGTTTTGCGAGTAAGAGGTGATCGTATGCAAATATAATTGCGGGCCGTGCAACGGATGGGTGCGCATTAGCTGCGCTTTGTGCGGGAATGACTCGGTCCATTTCACTCCGATCTGCGAATTAGCCGGTTCGATCTAGCTGGCTAGGCCAGCGCGATAGCTATGAGGACGTTGATTTTGGAAAGCTCTCATGTAATAAGCTTATTATAAGCTTTTAGGAAATCAGTTCTCTACTAATCTATTTGTTTTTTTATGTTATTTAATTAATTTAAAATATTAATTTCACTGTGAACCCTGCTTTTTCTTATTATATAAATTATATAAATATTATTATAAATTAATATACAAATTTAAATTAAATAAAGATTTTAACTTACTTTATGTTATTTTAAATGAAACTATCTTTTTAGATTTTTTCGCGAATTTATTTAGTTTTTTTATTCCCGACGTTTTGAATGCTGTACAGCAATCATGGTCAAGGGAGAGACTAAGGTTTAAGATGTCTCAAAAGCGTTATATATTTGTTACAGACAACTTACCCACAAATTAACAAAAATGAATTTAAAAAATTCAAAAATGAAATCAAAGTACAAAAAGTAAAAAAATATGGAATATTTATTTAATTTTGGCTGTTATTATTATAATTATTACATTTTTTAGAAAATTTAATTAAATAGTTATCTTATTTAGTGTTGCCATTATTATATTTACAAACATAAACATATACATAAAATTTTAATTATTCAAAGCAACATTACTGCGTAATTTAAAAAAGTCAAAAATAGAAATTAATTAAGAATAATAATTTTAATTCAGTTTGCATTTATTATTTAGAAAATAATCAAAATTATGAGCAACACTTTTACTACAAACATTTACAATGAAGAATATTATTTTTGAAGTATTAAAGGATCGATGTGACTTTTTGCATATTGTACATGAATCCATGAACTGTACAAGCAACGTAGGCTTTTAAAGCCGGTACATTCAGTAGGTACCTACTATATTATTCTGTTGTAAAAAGTTACTTTGGTGGATTTATTATAAAGCTTCATCAAATGATGTTCTTATTATGTAATATATATATATTTATAATATTAATATTATTTTAAGGATTTTAATTAAATCGAAGAGCATGAATCATAGTACCGTTCGTAATATTTTTAAAGAAAATAATTACTCTTGATTACCTATATTTATCTTCGCACAATCTCTTTGATGAATAAATTAAAAGTGATATGCATAACACTGCGCTTTGTCTTAATCAGGCTATTTATCTGACAAACATTTCCCTATTCCGTACATAATTAATACAAACATTGACTCGAGAGCTTAATTATATTCTTACTAATCTAGAAATAAAATATATAATGTTAACTATATATTTTTAAATAAATTAATAGTAAGTAAATAAAAAACAAGCTTTTAATGATTTATTTCTTAATCACATTAAAATCTTTGAACATCATCGGAATCGTCATCGGAATTGAACCAACATGTAAACTTATAACTCTGTAGGATAAGAGAAGTGGTTCTAATTCAGCTTGCAAGATTTGAACCATATATGTACAAACATACCAACTAAAAACATTGTAAGTTAACAAAAAACTTATAATAATAAAAATATTGAAACATAAAAGAAATAATGTTCAAACGTACCACTCTTTTATTGAGACATTAAAATAAAGACTATTCATAATACTAACAGTAAACGTTTGCCAAAACTTTAATAAACTAAAATAAATAAGTCTAAATAAAGTACTGATTTTCCTTTTGCTAAAGTATCTCAGAGAAATCTGGATGTTTGAGCTTTAGCAAAAGCAAGTACTAATAGTGCTTTAGTAGTTGGTAAAGCAAACTCTAAACAATTGTTTGGCTAAGTGCTACAATTCTGAATACTGTGCAACACTCATATATTTTTCTTTTATATTTTCGTCTGCTGGAAACAGTATTATTTTATTATCTTATAAATATAGAAATATATGTAAAGGACTACTTAAATATTTGTCACATTTCTATAGGTAATCCTAATTTATTTTTTTATTGTCCACCATATGTTATGGCACGGCTTCGCTGAAATATCAACGTCATAATAAAACAAATAATATGATCAGTAAAAATTTTATATAACAGAAATATACAGCTTTTTAATAACCTAGCTTTTTAAGCACTCACAGTAAAACAAACCGTATTTTAGACAATTTATCTTAAAACCACTCTTATCTCGAGATGTTTCGCATACCCGTTGCCGAATGTTCCGCGCTATAAATATCATAAAGATACCTATATTTTCACGGAACAATGCCTCTCCGGTATCTCAATTTTCATTTCCTTTTGTTGGAACATATATACAATGTGATTTGTAGTAACAGAATAAATAAAATATCTTCGGAAAATCTAAGATTTCGTTCTAAGATTTTATGTCGCCGCTGTTTCTTTGCAAGTAAGTATATTATAATTACTTATTATGGAGCTACCACAAGCAGACGATTATATTATACACTTCTTTAGTATCAGGATAAATTAATTCATTAAAATAATAATATTTCATATTTCAACATTATAAAAATCACTTCATACGAGTAATGAGTCTTACAATTTAATAATTGTTATGATAACTTAAACGAAATAAGGAAAATTAAAAAAATATAATTTTCATTAAATAAGAGTTCATACACTACATATGTATTTCACAAATCGTATCGTTAAAGGCTATGTTACTCTCCAGCCCTTGAACTATCTCCACACAAAAAATCACACCAATCCGTCATTCTGTTTCAACGTAAAACAAGGACAAACAAACACAAACAAACAAACAAACAAACAAACAAACAAACAAACAAAAACACATAATAAAACAGTAACCTATCGAAATCGAGTTGTCCTTAGAAATTTATTTGGCTAACGCTGGCTAAACCTTAAGAGATACATCAAAACAATGTACTAGAAAATTGTAGGTCATAATAATGCCTACAGAAAAATCTGCAATAGCAAAATTCTTCCTAAGGTACACTCGCAATAACTATTCATATCCATAAGGTACCTAGCGAAGCGCGGGTAAGTCACTATATTTTATATAGAAACTGAGTTATTCTAGAAAGAATATATATATATATATATATATATATATATATATATATATATATATATATATATATATATATATATATCTCTCTAAAAGGAATGTACTAGAAACAGCGTCTTTTTCATGGCACAACCCTTATAAAAAATCATTAGCGGAAGGTTTCAAAAGATAAACTTTAAAAATTAAAACAATCCGAAAAAAATCAAAGCCATTCATTTTAGCTGGTTTTCGAGGTATACACCTAATTGCACTAGAATATATTATAACTTAATCGAACTTGATCAATTAGTGAAATAAACTAAATTATTTTATAAAATACCTTATTATATTAACAACTAATAGTACCCGCGGTTTCGCCCTCATTCTACAACTAACAAAAAAAACTCTTCGGCTTTATATTCGACTTTATATAATGATTAGCATTTTGATGGCCGAAATAATTTTCAAATTAGATACCATAACTTTTTACAATACATGTTTTATCGAATGAAAAAATAGTACATTGCATATTATTTGTTAAAGATATTATGGAAAACAAAGTTAATGCCATTACTCATTTTTTCAGATTCATTTACTTCTCTTAAAAAAATAGATTAATTAGCTAATGATCGGATGCTATGTCTACAACTTTAGAATCATATAACTCAGCTAATAAAGGATCAAAAAAAAAGTTGCTTAGAAACATTTACCTTTATTTTAAAGGTTAATGTTTTGAATCGACAACTAAGTAGGTACTTAAGTAATTAACTTTGAAACAAAACTATCTTTTCGGATTTTTTTTGCTATTTCTTAGTTATCTTGTATATATTATATATTTATTTGTATATAAATAAATTTGAAGTATCTGCAATGTCCAAATAACATCTTTTTGCTAAATGCGTATGATAAATTATATACGGTACTTATAAGACAAAAGTATTTTTTTAATTTTTTGTCTGTCTATCTGTCTGTCTGTTTATTTCGGCTAATATTTAAAACGGCGGGACTGATTTTAGGACTTTTACTAGCAAATAGCTGATGTTATAAGGAATAACGTAGGCTACTTTTATTAATGCTTTTTTCTAATTTTGAATAGCACATAAGTTATCTACTTATTATCCTAGAAAAATGTACGGTTCCCGTGTGATAGATTGTTTAATGTTTTTCGGAACACAAGGGTTCGACTATCTATTCCATACTAACCGTTAAAACGTGCCTAGGAAAGCCGAGCGAAGGGAGAATGAGTCGCTAGTTATTATATATTTATATAATAATTAATAAATTTTAAGCCGTCAAAAGTCTTAGTCTCTTCCGTTGCCATGATTATTGTAAAGCATTCGAAATTTCGGGAACCAAAAATAAAAATAAATCTGCAAAAATAGCAAAATTAAATATTTTGAAAAAACCCACGACGGTTAAAAAGTAATTGAAAAAGGATAAAATAATTTAAAACCCCCCGACTTAAAAAGCTCAAGAATATCCATCAGCGGCTGCCATTAAATGAACTAGTTTTGCAGTTTTATAGTAACGTGAATAATTTGAGATTTTTTAGTGCTATACTTACACCCTTAATGGGTAGGCCGTGCCCCTACAGTGAGGCCCTTTAGAATTTGATGATGATACTTATTTTTATTTACGATGAAATTTAAAATAGTGATGGTAGCCTCCGACGGATATTCTTGGGTTTTTTATGTCCGGGGTTTTTAAATTATTTTATGCTTTTTCAATTACTTTTTAATCGTCGTGGGTTTTTTTCAAAATATTTAATTTTGTTTTTTATTTTAAACCTTTTAGAGAGAATAAATGTTATAGACGGTGTAGTTATATCTGATCTAGATCAAAGGAAACTTTACAACAACTCACATAATAGTATAGCGTTGGAAGAATTAGAGCGATTGAGAAGCACTTTACACCGGCCGCAAGCCGAAGAAATAGAAGAAAGACCATAAAGTTGCCTTCGTCTTTTGCTCCACATACATTTTTGCGCTTAAATCGTATACGACGTATGTTTTAAAAAAAAATCTAAAGAATTTTTTGTTTCTACATCACTACTTCCTACAGAAGTACTTACCTATCGAGTTCTATCGAGTTTCCTTATTATGTAGTAGCTACTATAAAATAAAATATATTAATGCAGCGCCCCCTAGTGAGATACTATCGTAACACCTATTTCAGAACCCTCACTAATCAACTACAAACCCATTACTGAAAACCGCATCAAAATCGGACTAGTAGTTTTGGTTTTGCACAAACAAATGTTTACTGCAGCGCCCCCTGATGAGTTGTCACTGTAACACTTATTGAAAAAACATGCACCAATCAAACCCGAACCCATAATTGAAAACTGCATTAAAATCGAACTAGTAGTTTTGGAGAAAAATGGCAACATGGATTTGCACAAACAAACATCCTCTCACCCCAAACGCATATACCGTTTTCATTACCGATTCCTCATACAAATTTTCATCCCCATTTTCACCCCCTGAAGGGATGATTTTCGATATAAAAAGTATCCTATGTCCTTACCGGGGTCTCTTACCGAACGATCATCTTACCGAATTTTGTCTAAATCGGTTCAGTAGATCCAGAGAACCTCACAAACTTTACCTCTTCATAGTATTAGTTTAGATATTCGCATATATCTAAAAGAGTATTATTAACTAAGTACCGTGACTCTCATGGCAATTTATACACAAAACAATCAAAACAGTTTCTGTAAAAGTTAAGAATTTTCATAAAATAATCGATTATATAAGTACAAACGTATATAAATAAATAAGAACAAAGTTTCATTTTGATACGACAATAAGAAGTAGGTTAAAATTGATTTAAAAGATTTAATTACATTGTTAGCTGCAGCAGTGAAGCTAATAAAAGCGTTTATAGAAAAATATTTGAAATATGCCCGTATATCGGTAAAATTATTATCAAAGAAATAAACATTTTTTTAATGTTTTCGTGAGGATAAGAGATTTTCCTGTAATAAAAAGTAACCTAGATATTACTAAGTCTTGACTTATTTTTGTTAATCTTGCTACTAATAGTTTTGTGTTATAAATTGTTGAAATAGAAAAAATATTTTATGCACAGATTTCGCTTTGTAATTTATTATATGTATGTATAGGTTAAACTTTAACTCCTTACCAATTTTCACTTTCTCCTTTTATTAAGAGTTCTACTTGAGTATTAAAAATTCAAAAAATAATCTTGTTATAGATAGCACAAAGTTATTTATCTTACTGATCCAAAGTAAGTGAATTAAACAATTCGCAACTGCAGCCTTTAACCGTTTCAATGTACTTCTGAGCTATAAGCAACCGAATCTGCGTGTATATAAAATAATTGCCAGCGTAGAGCTGCCCAAAATACGATGTAATACTAGCATGGTTTCAGTGTAATGTACATTCTGACCCGTGTTTTACGCTACATACTCTACACAAGTTTCCTCTAAATGAACATGGAACATAAAATGCTATTAGCCTTTAAAATTGTTTTTATCCTGTTATGAAAAATGTAATATATATTTTGATGCTAGCAACTGCTAGCGATTTTGTTTGCATGCGTTTTAATCCTGCACTATACAAGAGAATGTAAAACATAAGGCAAAGGATAAATAAAAAATACAGAGAGTATTTTCAGTTCAAATTATTATCTTTACAACGACAAATACTTCAATAAAACCGTTTCAGCTATTTTCTAGTTAATACGATATTAATTTGAAAAATAGGCAAAATCAAATACATATAAAATGTTCTATGTTAACTAGTTATCACCCGCTTCATATAAGTTCCATTCCAAAGACACAAAATATTAGCCCGAAACACTGAAGAACAAACTTAAAAATATACGCACCCATAAGCTTTCATATTTATTATATATATTTTATACTTACAATATTGAG
Organism: Brenthis ino; assembly: GCA_921882275.1. NCBI lineage: Eukaryota > Metazoa > Arthropoda > Insecta > Lepidoptera > Nymphalidae > Brenthis > Brenthis ino. Next base: position 7,273,047 of record OV170225.1, read on the forward strand.
TATGACTTGTTACCAAAACAAGCTTTTACTCAGATAACTTCAAACAAAATCTGTATAAATAAAAGAAATAAAGTGATCAATTTCCGCAGAGATCCAGAAAAGTATCACTCTATTACGACGGGTAGCTCCGTCCCTATCGGTTTATTGCCACCTTCATATACTAAGATGTTTGGGCAAATGGTTTCCATGCCTCGTATACTGACTATGATACACTTAAGCGTCGAACATATCCTTTGCACAAAGTTAATACAATTTTAAAGTTAATAGATTTCGATTAACAGTTTGCAGACTTTCGAAATCTGTAAACATTTTTGCTATTAGTAGCACTTTTGGCAATTTTATGAACCTAAAACTTAATAAAACAGGATAAATAAATCTCAAAGGCACAGTATAAAGCGTGAAGTCAACGTCACTACCTTCCGGTAACAGCTGCAAAATGAAAAAGTGCCAGGCCGACTGCGATTGTATTATTGTAGTAATTTAAACGATGTGTAAAGCGTTAATATTGCTATATTTCCATTTTTAATTCGATAGATTTTTAAATAAATTCAAAAAGTAAAATAAATGTATAAATAGAGGATATTTATTTTTGAGTAAAAAAACTTGTCGAAATAAAAAGACATCTAAGAAAAGGGAAAATATTACCAATCTATACGTACGTTAACTAACCAAAAGCGATCTATTCGAACAGATTATACACCTTTACAAATGTTGATTAATGTTAGTACTTAAAAGCTTGTCGCGCTGGATTCCCAAAAGTTTTCATTTCCCAAGCGAAAACTCGTATTATGCACTAATAATTATCAAAGAAGTTGTTTAAAATGCTTCAAATTGTAGCTTTGTGTAATTTACTCGAACTATAACATTTCATGATTGTTTTAATGAATAATTTAGTAAATTTTATTTAGTATATGATTAGTTATTATTATAATATATATTATTATATATGTATGTTTTTTTTTCAGAATCTAAAGCAGATATTATTAAGAAATAATATTATTATTAGTTTTTTACACAAGACATTTGATGTTTGATATGGTCACTCAACACGTTAAAAAAATATAATTAAGAGAAAGAAAACAGAATTAATATATTTTGTATATCCATCCCGTAAGTAAAAAAAATGTTAGTATAAGTTTATAGTCTTCATCGTTCTTTGAATGATTAAAAAGATAAACTTTTACTCACGGTAAAAACTTTGAAGGGTAAACGAGATAAACTTTTACTTGCGATAAAATCACTGCTTATATAAAGCTAAGCATTTGGGCTCTCTACAATATCTACGTTAGTCTATTAAAAATATTTACAACAATGGCTTTAACATAGATCCTTTAAAGTGTTCAGACAAGGCAGAGGAAATGGAGCAATCAGTTAAACTGATTCCATTGAGCTCGGTGATACCAGCAACAGAATTTGCGTGCGAATAGCTACTGTATTTGTTCACTAACAACTTCCGAAGCTATCGCGGAAAATAAAGTTGAAATAATATTGCCGATTCGTAACTTACTTCTTTACAATAGCATTTTTGGAGCCACAATTTCTGAATATTCACAGATATATTATATTAAATAGTAACTCTACATTTTTTACAGAATGACATGGAATGGGAGTGACAGTAAAAAGGATGTATATTATTACAATACTGTGTCCTTGTAAAAGTCTAATTGGAAATTAAAGTTATGTAAGCGTATTTATAGTTACAGGCGGCATAAGTTAGGAACTATAGAAACATTACTTTTGTTTTTTTTTATTTATTACGCTGCTTCGAGAATTATTCATATTTAATAGATTATTTGAGTAAATTGCTATATTTTAAAGAATAATTGAGTAAAAACTCAAAAACATTTATTTTTTGAAGTTTTGAGTGTAATTTTTTTGTAATGCATGTGTAGTGATGTCACATCGAAGATATTTATTCCGGTATTTCTATGTACGTTGTGTACATAGAAGTACCTATTTTATGTCGATGAAAATAAAAATTATTACAAACTTTTATTTAGTTTCACCTGTCCCGTGTCTGTAATCAAACTTGCAAGTTAAATTTGACCCTTTTTCCAGTGTCCGATTGAGGTGAAATTTGGCACACACGTTTGGTTGTCATGACAATGCACGATTACTTAAATGCGGCCATTTTTAATCTTTTATGGCGGACGTTACAAAATGACAATTTATCATTTCCATAATTTTCCCTATGATAAGGACATCAAATGAAAAGGCTTAATGAGCGAAACACAATAAGCGGAGTAACGTCATTGTAAATACAATATAGCGAACTTGTTTTGCACCCCCATGGATATCAAATGAAAGGGTTTGCTGAGAAGGATACGAATAAAATATGCACTAAAAAACAAAAAACGATGTTAAGGAAAAGTTTTTTAATTTTAGATTTTGAATAATAAATGAGGTATAATAAACATATTTTGTATATAACATAACGTTATCTATTCATATTTCAAAATATAAACCAAAAAAATATCTTTTCTAAGCATTGTAGCATTAAAGTCAAATTTAAAAATTCTCAAGATATGTCCCATTCATGACGCCTTCAATGGGACATTAATGGTCATGAAAGGGACATATTATAATAAAGTTCTTGGCGATTATTATAGAAGCTCTTATGTTTTTTAAATGTTTATTAATACACCTCCAATAAATTATATACTTATAATATACCATAGTTAATCATAATCTGGCCGATGCGTTTAAATGTTGGGAAATGCATCGGTATGCGTATACCACCTGTATACGTACAAGTGGTTATGTACTCACCATCTAGAGATGCCAGTACTTAAACCCAAGAGAACCTCCCCCGTCTTAATGAGGCGTTTAAGTCCGGCCTCAACTACTACTTTTTCGTCCCATACAAGGCCTATTTAGTTAGTTTTTGGGACACCAAACAAGACTTTCATTTAAGATTTTCGAATAACTTTGTATTATTGTGCATTCACGTTTTAAGTAGTTAAATCAATGGTCAGTTAGCGGTTCAATAACTATCAAATATTATTTAAATAATCTAAAAAACAAACTTCACTAACAACGAATAAAATACTTTTACTCACGAAATAATTAAACTACGCTTTGCCATTCTCTTTCGTTTGAAAATCAAATGAAAGGAAGGGCATCAATAAGGCCTCACGATCATTTGTAGTATTGTTAAATAAACAACTGGAAAAATAAGAAGTAGTGTCAAAAATATATTTTTTGCAAAAATTATGATAGTTATAAAATTATCTAGTAAGTATTACGCAAAATTTCTTGTGTATAATAAAGTCGGTGGTACATTTATCTATTTTCTTGCATCATTTTGCAAGAAAGGGTTGTAAGCAAATGTAATAGTGAACCGTGCAACGGACGGGTACACATTAGCTGCGCTTTGTACAGGAATGACCCGCCCTATTTCACACTGCTCTGCAACTAAGCTGCTTCAAATCCAAGTAGACTAACTCAGTTTCTATACGCAAACTGGTTTTGGATAGCTCTTAATTAACTATATAAATGATAAATATATATAAATCACTTATAAATCAAATATTTTTTCTTTCGACTGTCAAGAAATGTCTAGAATTCTAGAATACCGATCAAAGCATTCAACCCGAGTTTAAATATTTCTTTTAGAATTAGGTTTTAAGAAATTTATGAAAAAATATGTTTATTCTTAATTAAAGTATTCCAAAATGCAGACAATACAATGGGTTTTATTCCTGGTACATACATATATCTCATTCTTACCGGTTCGTCGTCATCGTGGCTTTTTGCACTATAATACACAACATTGGCAAAGTAAAATTTACTTTAGTACCAGTAATTAATAATACCAGTAATTTAAGGTCAGCTTTAAGAAACTAACCAAATTGAATTCCTATGTTTTAGCAAAGATTTCTTTAAAACCTGAATACCTCTACTTTATATTTTATTATTATAATAAATACTAAATACTGTATTATTTTTAATTCTTCCTATATTATTATCTTAATGTGCAAAGTCATGTAGAAAATCTACGTTACCGAATGTTCCGAGCTGAGAATATCAAGAAGATATATTTTTACGGAACAATGCTTTCCGGTATCTCAGTTTTCATTTCCCCTTGTTGGGACACAAGGTGTGATTTGTAGCACAAGATAGTATACAAAACGGTGGCTCTGAGGTACTCCACTGTCAGCGGAAAATCCCGGCCTTTAACAATTTTTCATATGAAATCTAAAAGTTATTTTATTGAGTTTTTGTATTTGTTTTGTGTTACATTTTGTTTTTAAAATGTTACATGATACTATATTTTTTAGGAAAAGTATTTAATTGTGTATTTCCTAAAAAGATAACTCTTAAGGGTAACCGTAAGGTATTTTTAAAATTAAATGAATTTTAAAAATAGCTTGCCGTAATAATACATTGTCATAATAAGCTTCAAACTAATACTATTCATTCTATAATGTCTTGTGTAGACACATGTTGGATTTTATACTTTATTGGTGTTATTTGTAACCCACTAAACCATAATTCAAAAATAAATTAGATAATTTACTGCGCGCCGCAAACCAAAAACCGACAGTATGAGCTGCAAACACAAAGCATTGCGGTTTCATATTTATTTGTTTGCCTCTTCATACTCGCACTGGCACCTATTATATCCAACGTAAACCAAAATCCGCGAAACCAACTGTGAAACACGATGTCCAAAAAAGAAAGATACAGATATTGTTATATTTTAGTACGAAGGAAAAAATGTATAGAAATGTAAAAATCCATACATACGAGTACATCCACAAATATATATATACCTACTACCTATTATATATTATTTTATTACTCGAGCCTGATATTTTGTATTTTTAAATGTATAAGTTATCCTCCTTACATAAATTTCAATTAAATTACTACATTTTTTTATACAAAATTGAAAAATAAGCAATGAAAATAAATCCTTAGTTTACTAATGAAGCATGAAGTTTGCGACACGAACTTTTGACTACGCTTGTAAAATGAGAAAGTAAAATAGTTCGAGCAGACTGCAATTATTGTTACGTTTAACTTTTTTAAGCAAAATATAAAAGCAATCCTTTTAACAAAACTTAAATCGCTTGATCGCAATTCATATTATTTACATTATGTATGAAAGAGATTATACAGTACATACATATACATAGTGTTAATCTATAATTAGCCTTACCGTTATTAAGAAATCGTTTGCTTTGAAAATAGCCATTTTAATAGAATTAAGCATAACTATAGCTTAGCTTTATAAAGAAACCTTTTTAAAAAAAAGCTTACGCCATAGATAGAGTTTTCTGTTGATATGGTAAAAGATAACTACATAAGTATGGCTTTAAGGATTAAATTTTTAAGTCTCAAGTTACATACTTTAACCATCGAGCGGGCATTTAAGTTGCACTACATCCCGAGAACGAGCTTTCACGAGGCGGTTGATAGTATTCAAAATTCTAAACTACGTGAAAATTGTAACATAAACGTTTATGTAAATGACAAGATTAGTACATGAAACTCTAAACAATATTTTAAGAATGCTTTATAGTAAATCGAACTTATTATAAAAAATGATAAAAGCTATTGAACCGGTATTATGTTCAAAACGTCGGGAACCAGAATAAAATAAAACCTTATAGAGAATTTCATTTTAAAATGGGTATTAGGAGATTAATAAATACGTAATGAAACATGTAAACTTTATGTTTAGAATGTAAATATAAAAAAAAAACAATTTTAAAAATATCATTAAATCTCCAGTGTCTGTGACACATCGACCCTCATTCGAAACATTATCCTTGAAACGAGTGGCCACGCAAATTAGTGTCGTTATCCTCAAGTCAAAAGTTTATCCTTCGTCATCAAAAACATTTTTATTTTGAGATATTACATCACATTATCACAATATCAGCGCGGAGCCAAATGTCTCGCGTCCTGAGAATATCAAGAAGATATATATCCATGAAAGAATGCCTTCCCGGTATCTCAATTTTCCTCTTAGCAACACCGGGTGTGATTTGTAGCTCTAGACACTCATACTACCTATACAAAACGGAAGCGTTATAAACCCTCTCGCGTATGCTCTCAGAATAAATAATTAAATACTATAAACCTTTTACGAATATAATAAAATGTATTTTATGACATGTTGTATTAAATTTTTCTTAAATACTGTGATGTACTTCGACTTTGCTTACGTATTAAGACCTATGATAAAAATAGCATAAGTATTAATTCAAGATATAAACTACATCCAGTCCGAACTTTACGTCGTTACAGTGTGAAAGAGTTACAAACAAACACACACATTTACTTACTAATCTTAGCATTTACAATAACAATTAGTGTGACAATGCGATAAGAAAAGACATGGAACATTTTGTATAACCAGTAAATCAATATATACCTACCTAATTAACTCATCTAATACTTTCTTAGATTTACGCGAATATTTGACATTTTATATAAAAATATCTTTTCCGATTTTTCGCTGATTTATTTTGATTTTTGGTTCCCGATGTTGTTTGGTCAAATGGTCACGGAAGAGTCTAGTCCCGTAACCATGATTGGTGTAATGTATGTAATGATGAAACGTCGAAAACAAAAAAAACTGCGAAAAAATCCGAAAAGATAGTTTTAGTCAATAATATTGTAGATGTAGTTGTTAAAGAAAAGCGTATTTTATATTAAAGTACACGACATTGGTAAAACATGTAACTGTAATAATCGTAATAGGTACAACACAAAATGTTCATCAATTACATACATTTTACATAAAAGAAACAAAATAAATACGTGTAAATAAAATAGCATTAAAATGAAACTGATGAAACTGTTGCATTTGCTTAACAATCAAAATTCAAAATTGTAACCCTTTGTAATCTAAACCACTCACACTATATGCTTAGGCAATATTCACTCCCTGCATACATTGTAAGCTTTGCTTTGTTTAAATATCCCTTATATTGTTTGAATGCCCTAAACTCTGTACGTACTAGTCCAATTTAAGAAATTCTTTTTGCATTTTATAACTCATTATTGAGAAAGGTTTATACATATGTAGGTAAAATAGCTCTGGTAGTTTAATTTATTAATCTGTTTATATTAATAATATGGGCATAGATTTAAAGAAAAAGGCCTATGAAAAAGAAATATATGTAAATACTACATGTATTATAACAGCAGCTTATTTGCTACATTGTACTTTATATATTTTTATTAATTAAAAATATAAGAATTGGAGCCAAAAGGGTTTACGCGTATATTAAAAAATGGGTCGTCACGAGATATCCGGCAGATGTGTAACATCAATATTATATTTATGTGTTAATATTAGAATTCATAATTAATAGAAAATAAAGAAAATATTATGGAGTAAGATAAAGAAAATAAAGAGTTTCGTAAATCAAATTCATTTATTTCCTATCATTTTAATTATTATAATACTTACAAAATAATATATATATATATATATATTCATAAATAGAATTGAAAATATGTAAGTATTTTTAATAGAGACTGGTTCACAATGGAGTGTGTATAGTACAAAGTGTCGAAAGAGGTGTCATAATCGAATGACATTCTATATCCGTCAAGTTTAATAACACGAATGGGGCTTACTACCAAGGCGCGCCTTCAGATGTTTCACATCAAAAATTCTGTTTTGGTTCTTTCAAGCTTCGAAACTTAACTAAAGTAATCATTTACAGCACCAACAATTGCAAGTTCGATTTGAGCCCCAGAAAAGAAGACATTATGAAAATAGAGTGTAAAGTACCTATCACAACCGCGTTTTACGCAATTAAGAGAATGTAATCTAACGAAAGCTTTGGCGAGGTCTTCTTAATCTTAAGCTAAATTATAGCAAAAGTAATTTAAGAACCTTCACAATTATTCTCATTAAATTATTATATTATTTACTGCTAAGATATTCTCAGTAACAGCCCGAAATCGGGAAGTTGGCGGCGTTTCACCCCCGTACCTCGGACAGCATGTTAAGCTGTTGGCCCTGCGACTTAATTCTCACCGGTCGTGCCGAAATATCGTCTTATTGGACTTTGAGAGTAAAAGGAATAGAAAGTGCACTTGTGTCTGCACGTACATACACGCGCTGCACTATACATAATATCTACTGCACATTTGGCTAGTCTCAGTGTGATTGGCCGCCATCATCATCATCGCATTTTCGGGTAAATAACATATTAGCATATAAATTGAATTTACAAATTTTACGTTCCTTGAAACCTATTTTGGTTAAAATTTATTATTTTACCTAAAATTATCGTATCAACTTCAAATAAACAAAAAAACAGAAGTACATATTTAACCTATAAGAAATTTATTCAATTCAAACTAAATTGAATAATATCATCGGCCATGGTTCGCAAATCAAAATACGAGAGAATAATTTGCAAATACAAAGCTAGTACGCGGTTTATTCACGTATTCCTATTTCAACAAACACGCAGCAGCGCTTGACTGCTCTTCGAGAAAGATTTTCGTTTCAATTTGTTCAATCTATTAAATCTCAAGTTTACTTCTTACATAATTTAATTTAGTTAAATATAATATGTGCAAGAAGAAGATTTTGAAATACCCAAACGATTAGCTCCATAGGATTTTCTATCTATTCTATCTAGTTCACACAAAAGCTTGAAATATTATTTTTTATACCTATGTCTAATTTCAAACACGTACATTGTATAAAGAAGTTCTTTGAAAAATAACTTACTTCTCGAGTTCTAGGCCCTCGAAAGTAATAATCTGTCCATTGTCTGTCAGTTAATCAGTGTAAGAATTTTATTAAATAGATACATTTACATAAGAAGTTTGAATAAAACGTATACCGAATATTATTAAGTTTGTCTGTCTTATATTAAAATTAAGGCTTAACAAATCGGACTCATATGGTAAAACTTTGTTGCAAATTTTAATATTTCCTATGACAAGTTTATTCCGTTTTCTACTGCTATTCTAATTGCAGAACACTGTTATTTGCATTTTAAACTTTTCCAATATTAGAAAGAGAAAATGTTGGTAGGGTTGAAAGTTCGTAAATTAAAATTCTGAATTAGTTTAGTAGTTCGTGTTGGTTATATGAAGCAAATATGAACACATTTTCTCACCACCTTTTTGTTTGCATACTAAAAGAAATTATTTTTACAATTCTTACAGTCAGGTATTCTTTTACTCTCGACAACTTTTTATGTACATTACTCTTTCTATGTGCTTAGTGTAAATATATAAGTAAATATTTTCAACAATATGTACTAAAATTACTAAAGTATATGGGTACAAGGCGTATAATTCAGCAGTTATATATTATACATTGACATCACTCGATTGTAAAATAGACTTGACTTTTTATTTATTTATTTATTGAACTACCAACAAAAGCTACAATATTATAATACTTAAACCTAGGTTACATATAATTTATCATGATAATTGCACTTTTAATTATAGGTAGTTACAACTTGCTGCTTTTACAGGCTATTACATTTGTATTAAATAGTATACAATAATTCCAATTTTGACTTAATTTAATTTTTTAAATAATTAATTAATTACAATTACAAAATTAAAAATATATATAATTTTATAACAAAGATAATTAATAATAAATAATTTAAATAATTAATAATCTATGATAAGTACCTATTATGTTTATATTTTATAGAATAAAAATTAAAACGAAACAGCAAATTAAAAAGAAAAACGGCATGCAATCACATTAATACAATATTTAAAAAAAAAAAGAAAGAAAAATACATTAATATTGAATTTGCTCAAGATAACAATTAATTTTGTTTTTAAAGGCTTTAAATGTGTCATGTAAAATGTCTACCCCCTATTTTCCTACCTATATAACCTAATACCATTATAGGTTCTAACTATTCGGTTAAGTGGCGCATTTTTTCCTAGTTTTTCAAAGCATTTAAATATAAATAGTAAATTAAGTAAACATAATATAATCATGTAACTATGTACTAGATAATAGATAGAACAAACGAGGTGGATGAACGCTAAACGCTGCCTCTAATCCAAAGGTTTTTGCAGCATCCCTAATCTCTTTGTTGTGTGCTATACTGAGACCTCTTATCGTCACGCCTTTGTAACATGGTCTTCTAAACGCAAACAAAGCATATAAAAACTATATTAAAACATATTATGGTGATATGATTGTAAAGGATAATAATAATTTATGAATTTAAATAAAAGTGACTTGTGTGCTGCTAATACCTGCCATGACGCAGGTTTAGAATTCAGATATGTTTCAACAAATCGTCGTGAAATCTCTCAACACTGGCTTAAATCGAAGTACTCAGAACCATAACACATGTTCCAAATACAAAATTCTCTAGCTACACACTGCAATACGTTATACATATGATAAGCCCCTACGTCAAATGTTAAAGCAAAATATCAAGAAGCACTATTTAATACTGAAATAAATTATACACTCAAACTTTTATGTACGTATATCTGCCTAAGAAAATGTATGTATATATATTCAGCCCTTTTTAACGTCCCACTGCTGGGCCCGGGCCTCCCTTCAATACGAGGGGGATCAGGCCATAGTCCACCACGCTGGCCAAGTGCGGGTTGGCGGACTTCACATGTCGTTCGAAAACTTGCTAGACTCTCTTAGACATGCAGGTTTCCTCACGATGTTTTCCTTCACCGTAAAGCAAGTGGTCCCTAATCATGTTAGAAATGATTCGCACATGAAAATATCAGAGGTGCGAGACCCGAGATTTGAACCCGCTTCACTCGGTTTCCCAAGCGAGCGCGTTACCACTGGGCTACCACTGCCTTTTTTCTACGACAACGAAAAATATAAAAAACTGGCTAACTTGCATCTATATAAATGCTTATATATGCATTTTTTCTTTGAGAGATAGGTACCTCTTAGAGAAAAAATGCCAGTAACCTAGCTACTAGTGACATTTAATTTAATATCGAGTTAGAGTCGTGTTTAGTACATTATTAATAACATTATTTATAAGTCACTATTTTGAAGACCCGTCGTAAAACCCTTAAACCATTCAAGACCAGTCTATGTACAAACATACTCCAAGAAATCCAATTAAACTCCAACGCGGTTAGGACACATCGCCCCATTATGAAGTTTCTATGAATATTTACTAGTATTATAATCACTTCAGGTCGATAACACTAACAAAATTAACCATAAAACTGAAGACAATTGCCAAATTATTTGATCTAATATAATCAGAAGATTTTAATTCCTTTGTACAGTAAGTTACAGACGACCTTATAAAATAGTTATAATAAAAGGCTCTAGGCACTACAGCCGATAAATTATGAATATTGATATTCAAAGAATTCGGCAATGAATGAAAAGAAAATGAGAATGTTTTAGTCAAAGCGCGTAACAAGCATTCATGGGTAATATCGCCGATTTCAGTTGTGCGTCATCTAAGTAATTGCCTCGGGATAGAGTTATTGGCAAATAGTTCTGTTCGCTTTCTGGCTCGAATCATACATGAAATATTAAGCAGCTATCTATACATAGAACAATCTTCAATAACTTTGATACATCTATAACATTTGGTTAAGGATCGAGGGAAACAAAGACAACTATTATTTGTACAACTATAATGCTAACATTATACTTAATATTAAATAAGAGCTACTGAAATTCAGTAACTCACTTATCAGAAACACTTAAAAAGCTTATTTTGTCAGATGATAGTTTGTAAGAGAATACAGGACCAGTCCGCTAAGAAAGGATTTTCGACAGTAAAAAATTTCACGGGGGAATGAAGGAGGGGTTTTAAACTTTATATTGTGTTTTAAATGATATACGGTTGCGAAGTTGAATATATAGTTAAATATATATATGTAGTTGAGATATACCTAATAGTGACGTATAGACACGCTCAATATAATCAAAGTAATACGACAAGATTATAATGGTTTCATTTTTGCTATCTAACTATGAAAACGTAACATTTTCGGTTGTCATCAAACACGTCACCTAGCATTTAGGATAAAATTTAAATAAAATAATAATAAGTAATTAAGTGCTTTGTAAACCGTAATGGAGAGAATGAGCTCTCCACTGAGCTCACTGGTTATTTATTTGTTTTCCCTTTCAAGCTCACGCTACGCTTATTGCGTTTTACGGTAACCGGATAATTTTATAGTACTGGTACAAAACCCGCAAATTTATGGGGAGACATGCTCTGAAATAGAAATGATTTTTAGCATAAGTATTAGTGATTTTTGTAAATCTTTACAATAAAATCTTGAAGATCATAAATATAAAAAATTAAGTAGTAGTTTTTTTTCAAAAAAACAGTTGGTATTTAAGTAAATATTGTGATCGGTATGAAATAACGATGGGCCGTAGAAGATTTTTTACGCTATAGATTTGTGCAAAAATTTCCTTCTCTAATAATAATAAGAAGCACTGTTATAGGTATTGAACTCGGCACGACTATTACTTAACAACTACGTCTTGATCAAATAAATCATAAAACTTTTGGTGGTATTATTAAAGCCCACAAAAATATCAAATTAAATCTGTGTTTATCCAAGTGTCCTTCCTTATCAACAACCAAAAAACACAAAAAAAACTACTTTACACATACAAAACATTTTTGTTCTTGGTCTCTAATAAATCTATTTTCAATACTATCTCCGCGTATGCAGTTAATAGAAATAATATTTTTCACTTAATAAAAGAAAACTGAAAGGGTAAAATATTTCCTCAGGGATCAGAATATTTGTCGTAATACATATTTAGATTCAGCAAGAGGAATATAATAAGTTTTTATGGCAAAACCAAATAGTGTCATGAGTTTTCCAAACGACCCACAAGAAGTATCATTCCATTACTGAGGGACAATATCCACACAAATCCGTTTGTCGATACTAAACTACTTTCCTGGACGTGGTTATTATGTAGATTTATTTAACATATAATATTGTACGTTAATGCGAAGATATAAAATGGAATATTTACAATCATTCCACGTTTTATCGCTTAATATGCATATATATGGTATAGTAAAATTTTATAACTTATGAACATTTAATGAATTTAGAAAGATTTCTCAGATTTACGCGATTTATTTTGACTATTGTTCGACCAGTGGCCGAATTTCCCCAAAATATTGATTATGTATATTTAAACGTTGAAGTTACATTAAAAATACCTAATAGAAGAAGAATTAAATACAATTTGTAACTTTAACAAATACAAGCAATTCTAAAAGTAAATTATTATCCCTAGAACAGTTTATTATATTTAACGTAAGAAAATATATCTCCGATCACTATCAATAAATACGTAATATCTGTAAAAAACTCGTTATATTTTACGACTATGATTTACTTTCCCATACAAAAGCCATTTAAGTTATCTATCTCTGTCCGAGCCGCAAAATTCGCCCCAAAATTCACGTAAAAGTCATATCTCCGATTAAAGATTTCATCCTTCGATATCGGGTGATCGTAATATTTTAACTACGACTCCTTCAAATGAATCTAGATTATATTTTGTATCATTCATCCATACTAATATTATAAATGTGAAAGTTTGTGAGGATGGATGGATGGACATTTGTTACTTTTTCACGCCATAACGGCTGAACGAATCTGGATGAAAGGCACAGAAATAAATTATAGTCTGGAATATCACAATTACTTTTATCCCGGATGGAAATGTACGCTTTCCGTGGGATAGATTTGTTTTTGTCTTTGTCTGTCTGAGTCACTAATACTGGACAGATCCATTACTTTTCGACAAAAGTGAGCGCGCGTGGGTCACCAATTTGGACGTTAATTTTTTTTTTTTGAAAGAAGGTCAGAAGCCCACAGCCAAGCTGGATTTAAGTTCAGATCAATTAGGTTTTTTTTAACCTTCCTTAAAAAAATTCAACGTCCAAATCGGTGACCCACACGCGCACACTTTGGTCAAAAAGTAATGCATCTGTCATATGTCCCCAAAAATGTATACTTTGACTTAGGTTGAATTTCATCGAAGTAATAATTGCTAAAGTACTTGCGGTTTATGTGAACTGTAATGGTTAGAACATTGCTCAGGATATACTTTGGCTTAGCCTTTGTATAGCAACGTCTATTTATCTGGGCCTTAAATTTTAAATCAGATAAGGATATGTTAAAATTTATAACTATAGGTAACTAATTTTTTAATTGATAGTAATACTCCAAAAACCTTTTATACAAACCAAGATGAATATCGTGCATTACAATGAAATACAAGAACTTCATATATAATGTATTCTGTGAAAAGTATATAACAAGTCTAAAAAAACTAAAATAGTTACTATAGCCAAACCCTGTCCCTTATGACAGCGTGTATAAAAACTATAAGCTTTGGACGGAATCACCACGAATGATTCACTCCAAGACGCTATTAAAGCATACTAAAGTTATAAATAATATAATAACTTTGTCCTAACGCTAAATAGGAAAACTTTACTCATATCGGTAAGAGCTCTAACAGAATACTCCGCCTCCTGCTTAAGCAAACACATGTCCAACATAAGGTTGAATAGCACACATGCCTGCAGAAGATGTAAGGACGCAGATAAAACGCCATTTCATCTTCTAGGGGAGTGTGGACCTGTAATGTATAAAAGTGCAGTATTCATCTAGATTCTAGGTAATCACTTTTTAGGCCCAGATAATTTTATGTAGTATAGCCCTGAGCAAATCCTGCAGTATATTACAGCGGCATGGTTCAGTGGTTTACTCTAGTTGAACGTGCAGCTATCACAATAGACCAGGAATGGCCACAGTGATATGCTACAGCCGCAACAAAGAAATAAAATCGTACAACTGCTAGTCTAATTCGCAAACCGAGGGTTCCGTAGCATAAAACATTTATAATGGCAAAAAATTTTTGCGACGTAACTACTTTACGGTTTTCCATTAACTTATTCTATAAGACATCGCCTCTTATAATCCACGCGTTCCTGAGAAAAAGGTCTAGACATATCTTCCTTGTTCCTTCCAGGTTCCTTTTTCCTTTTTGAGGTACGGAACCCTGAAAAAGTCAATATCCAAAAATTTAAATTAATCATAATATTAATAATACTGCCTATAAAATTTGACTCATGGCCATATTTATTTTAATATAAATGAAATCTTGCTTAACAAAGTTCACATTTGCGATATTCTTTATTAAATAAGTACATTTACAATCATATATGATACTTCTTCTTTTTAGTTGAATTTCAGAACTGGTGTTGATTTTTTACTATTATTTTATACACCGTTATTTTATGTATTCATTTGATTGCACTGAGCCAACCAATCGCGTATTTTCCTCTCCGAAATCGTAATGATTTTTTAAATTAAGGCATACAGTCATAGCATGGGTATGGTCAACAATATTATAATCCATACTAATATTATAAATGTGAAAGTGCGTTTGTGTATTTGTTTGTTTGTTTCCTAGTCCTTCTTTCACGACGAAACGGATTGACGAATTGGCGTAATTTTTTGTGTGGAGATAGTTGGAGAGCTGGAGAGTGATATAGGCTACTTTACTTTTAGAGATTATCTCATTCCCACGGAAACACACGTTATAATCCAACCCAAAAATGATTTATGATCAGAATTACTTGAAACTTGGTATTAATGCTCTTCAATTAAATTATATAAAAATTTGTTTTAGCGTTTTTCAAAATTCATCCCATAAGGGGGTAAAATGGGGGATGAAATTTTGTATGAAAACTACGTTTTTAGAGTATTTGTGTAGCATTAGCGCGAGCGAAGCTGCGGGTTCTGCTAGTTAAAAATAAATAAGACTGATCGAGGACCCTACTAATGCCATTGTCTAATGTTTGATTCCTACTTAAGACAACTTTTAGTTCTGGCTATGCGTTTTTATACAACGCAGAGGGTTCACTCGTAACGCAAATCGTAACACGTATAAAAATATAGCGTTCTTTCTCATAAGATATAATCAAAAAGCAATATTTATGTGATATTATAAATTAAAATTCAGTATTTTGCTGCCTTTGGAGCTTACATGTCACCGATTAAATGTTATAATCGGAAATTCCGAATTCCGAAAGAAATTCTTAACGTTTTAATATTACGTACATAAGAAACTCAATACGTTGATAGAAACTCGACGAAAATGTGAATTCATTTTGTATTTCTTACACTTTGATATATAAATAATAAATATGTTGGAACATTAACACACAGCACCATCTAGTTCCACGGTAAGCTACGAGGCCTGTGTTATGGATACCAGATAGTTGATACACTACACATATATAACTTTAAATACATACATATTATAAATATATATATATATATATATAATTTTAACAATTTGGTGTGTACCTTTCACAAAAAAACAATAATATTATAATAAAAAAGAAGCAATTTAATGTAATATGTAAAAATTAAGATAGTATTTTTTACAAAAGTACAACAATTATTATTATATAATACTATATTGGCGGTGAAAAGATTTCCCTAGTGGCTGTTTTCGAAACCAACATCAATCGGTTACTAATAACTTTATCGTCGGTGGATACGTTGATCTATAATAATTTTAATAGTGTCTAGTATAGCCATAACAAAGTATTGAATTGAATTGGTCGTTGTCTAGTAATTTAATTCCATTCAATTCAATCCATACTAATTTTATTTGTTCAAGTTAGTCCTGGGCCTTGTCTGTAGGAAATCTGCTTACAGCTGATTGCTGTTTTTCGCAGCTTCACGCGCCGCATCTTTATTACTTAACTGTACGGTTTAAGAATTTATTTCTCAATAAGAAGAATAAAATTTACTTAAATATTTGAGAAAACAAGATACACACATCTTTATAGTAAATATAAGCATACAAGCGGTACACAAAAATGTAGAACTATAGAAAATAAATTCATCGGTTAAAATAATGTAGATTTACAAAAACATCATGCAGTAATACGCATTGTTTTTGCAATTGCAACTAGATAGATCTTTACATAGTATAAAATGAAGTCGCTTCCGGTGTCTGTTCGCTTAGATCTTTTAAACTGCTCAACGGATTTTAATGCAGTTTTCAGGAATAGATAGAGTGATTCAAGAGGAAGGTTTATATGTATAATACGTGCATATTATAGTACAGAAATGTCGAGAAATTCAAAGATTTGTATTTCATACTAACCGTTATAACGTACCTAGGGACGAACCCGAGCGAAGAGAGGGTGAGTCGCTAGTTAAACAATAAATACGCAGTAAAATTATTAGTAGCATAGTATTAAAGCATAATTTATATTTATGATCAACTATTTTAGTGTTTTGAAAAATGTTGGTGCTAGCTTTATTTTATTATTTTACATTAATATTGTTATCTCCGGATAAATAGTATATTTTAAGTCTAATAATATATCTATTATCCTTGCTTAATTGTTTAACAACATTTAGAACAAAATTCATTAAAAACTGTTTCACACAATAACAGAAATTTCGTACAACTTATATCTGCTATTCCACTAGAACCCTGTCGAGATAAAACGTAGTCGTGTAACTAGTTAATTAGTCCTTTACCATCCACTGGAAATCTACGACTAATTAGTTAAACCATTTTAAAAATTAGTCCTGACAGCTTGTTCTTACACAATGTAAGCAATGCAGACAGACAAACATACACAAATAATATAAAATATTCATTTAATAACTGTAATGTTGTAAAACAAACGAGATCTTGTTTATGATTTTATTACTGGCTGGATAAGATACAGATATTATTAAAAATATTGAAAAGAAATTTAAAGAAATATTACAAGGTAAAATAATCATTTTAAGTTCTGTAGCAGCCGTGCTCGATTTTACTGAGAAAACACTGAAAAAATTAAGTTTTCACTCTTTCAAGAAACCGTTTGCGTTGCTTAAAAACTTCTCGAATATTTTCATTAAAGAACTTTTCTGTGCGTCTTACAGTTCACTTATAAAAATTAAATTTTTTCGTGATTATGAAAATATTTTTAACTGTCTCGAAAATCCGTCATGTATTTTACCAATCACTTTATAATTTACTAGCAACTCACCCTCGCTTCGCTCGGGTTCGTTCCTAGCTTGCTTCCCAATACAAACTTTCACCCCCTTAAGGGATGATTTCCGGGATAAAAAGTATCCTATGTCCTTCCCAGGGTCTCAAACTATCTTCTTACCAAATTTCATCTAAATCAGTTCAGTAGATACTAGATCAACGTCACAATCTCACAAACCTTATAATATATATTAAATCTAAAATTTTATAACTTCCTTTTGGCCTACTTGTTATTTTTAGTCATTAAAGGAACATATATAGTTTTCAAAATGACTTATGATACTTTTGATAAAGTAATATTAATAATATCAAAATACAACTAAATAATCTAGGTGGAAATATTTTAAAAATTCATTCAAATTCATATAAAAAATACATACCTATATAGAAATAAATTCTATACTCTGCTTTTTTTCTTAAGTTATTATTTAAACTTTTAAAATAATCGTTAACATTCATCACGATAGTGGAAAAAATGTCACGTATTTAACTACTTCTAACTTTATTTGAAGTAAAATTAAGAGCAAGACAATTCAATAGAACGCTTTTCTGATGTAGTTTTAGTTTCCAAGCCTTATTTATACCTACTATGCTCTTTGTCTCTAGCTAGGTTTGCACGACAGCAATTAGTTGCTAGCGTTTATTAGTAAATATTAACTTAGTAATTATATTCGGACGTCGCGTCTACAGCTTATAGTTGTGTAGAGTTTGCTGTCTGAATACAGATTATTATTATCTAATCTAGTAATTGAGGTATATAGAACATTTAACAACAAGTCATTCTTGAAATTACTCGATTATGAATCGTTGGTATTCAATGTTACAATAGAATTTGAATATAACAACACATCGCTTCTAATTGCTCAGCATATTCCGAACAGCCATTTCAATAAATCGGTATCCAGTTCGTGTTATCCACAAGAGATGAATGTTTTACGTATCGCTTAGAAAATTATTGCCACTTCAGCTTTCATCTTTAAAAATAATGGCTAGCATGCACGGCTGCAGATTTGTTAGTTCCTGGGTTCGAATCTCGGGTCAGGCCAAATATAGTTATTGGGCTCTTTTACTAACAAATTCTCGAGGACATTATTATTATTTTTAATATGTTTTCTAACTCTAAAGAATTTAAGCTCGCGTTCAAACGAACAAAAAACAAACTCTTCGGCTTTATATATTAGTATTACATAAGAGTAATAATTTGTTAGCTTATACGATTTTCAAATGAATATATATGTAATTTTGCTTTTGGTAAGGTCGATAAAAGAATCTTACAACCGCTTACTCTGAATCGATCAAACACATGACCTCTGACACAGTGGACAGCGTAGACCATATTTCCATAGTAAGCCAATAAATAATACACGGTACAATTTATTCTCAAAATAAAATTCGATATAATACACCCGCCGTCTAACGAAACGAAATAACTTATTTCTTCCAGAAAATAAGAGAATATAAATGGTAATTACGTATATCGTAGTGCCGACATTATAGTTAATTTTGAAACCGTTCCAAATCGAGTCACGTTAGAGGTTTAATTTCATCTAAAGGGGTGGATGTAAAATATGGCTTATGACCCGTCTGGTCGACTCTTCGAGCGGCCTGCGGCCGACGCCGCGGAATGAATTAAATTTGCCCGTTAAGCGCTCATTATTCGCATTAACCTCGTCTTATTAAAGCATATTTATAGAAAATTTCCAGCCTTCTGTCTTTTGAGAATAAATTAAACGCTTAATTCAAGAATTCTGATAAATTACGTTAAAACGAAATAATAAATAACGCCTGTGAGAAATGTTTCTTATTAATATTAAAAAAGAAAGCATTTAAAAACTTTAACCTAGTTCAAACTATAGGCAAATAAAAACGTTTTAATCTTTTCATAAGATGCCTTTTATTTTAAAATATATGAAAACTATAAATTCCAAGCGATTAAAATCGTCAAAACAACTAAATCGTATGAATAACTAATACAATGTGTAATAATGAACATTGAAAATTGTTATTTTAAACGCTGCATGCGTAACTCGAAAACTCTATAAATTCGAGTAACAGGAAGTTAATTGAAAATATTGGTACGTTTATTTCTATATTTGTGAAATGTTTTCAAATAATGCCTTTTAAAATATAAAATGGTTTAATTATATACAAATTATTGTATATTAAAACATTTTAATTTTTGCATTAAAATGAGATTATCTCTAAAGTTTTGTATTGAAGCTGTATATATTATAACAAAATTATGGCGTTGAAATCATTATGAAATAAACTAACACATTAAAAATGGTTTATTCCAGTTTGCCTTGCAATTTATTAGTAAATCGACCTTGAAGTCAGGATAAGCCGAATTTACCTATCAAATCTACCTAAAAGTCTTTATAACTTAAAAATAGGATTTCATTTTTTTATTTACATAAAAATACATGACTTTTGATATTAAAACAATGAAATTTAATTTTTAGACTTCCTTAAAAACTCGATCGATTCGGTACATATTTTCAAATAATGCGAAAGAGGTGCATTATATCGATTCGCGACGGAGGTAAAGATAGTGCAACTCGAACACGCAATGCCAACTGAAGTTTTCAATTTTTATAGCGGTATGTTAAAAATTAATTATGATTAAATCTATTATCTAGACTCGGGCCCCAGGCTTGTCTCCAGCCACCCGGGCCCTTCCGGCCCAGTCCGACCCTGAGCCGCACCGAAAATAGTTATGGGTCAGGTTGTTTTAGCCCGATACTGCCATGAACGTTTTAATTATTTTTTATACTTTTACCTAATCACGATTATTTATATAATACTTTTAAATAATAATAAACTATTTACAATATGTTTTACCTAATATATGGTGTTTTACCTCTTTATACAGCCCTCGAGTCCAGGCTTGCATATTACAAAGCTCACGGCTTGCTTGACATCAAAGTGTTTCATGAAGACACACATAAACTTCTAAAGAAGGTATATTTCATAACCTATGTTTGTAGAGTTAAGAAGGTTTGAGATTACTTCAAGCGTTATCGCCTGAAGCACTTTGAAACCACGTCGTAACATGTTCTGAGTTCATTAAACTACCTGCATTTTCTTTACAAATTTACCCCCAATGTCGAGTGAAAACATTGAAATTTAGTATTTCTAAATCCTTTTATAAAGAAAATTTTAGTTTAAGGCTTCTAACTTCATCAATGTACACGAAGTGACATTTTGAATTAACCTTTTATACTGCATTTTGTTTGTGTATCAAAAGATACAACGACCTCGATTGGATAGACTCGTATAGACGTATGGTAGGCGTATCTAATAAAGACATCTTCTGCTTAATAACAAATGACTATTCTTAGTCGATTTCAAGGTCCTCATAGAGTAATCCTTATCAAGACAGGTGTATTTTGTAACAAACGCCTAATATAAGCAGATTTAAATAATTCTTTTTTTTATTGATTTGAAAGGTAGGCCCAAAAAATCACGAATCATAGGGTGTATAATTACATTTAAAGTGAATATGAACTCAGTGTCAATTTAGTTTAAAAGTAATTATTATTCTTTCCGCCCAAGTTAAAATATATAGGTATCTGTACACTATACTTTACGAACCCACGATCTTCGGCTAAAAAGAAGAATACAGTTAAATATGGTTTTATCTATTTATTTCAAACATTTGGTAAATGATGTAGGAATTAAACCTAAATATCCTTCTACCCAAAGCGATTCTAAAGGAAGAATTGACCGAGATATCGAGAAAGTAAACTAGTATTCGACCAAACCACAAACGGTCTTGGTTAGCGTACTAACAAAACTAATACTTTATCTGTGGGGAAATATTTCTCAATGTAAACTAAAAAGTAGGTACCCAACGTTAAATCGAGAAAGCAGAAACGTAAAATCTTTGCCGCAAGCAACTCTATATATTTTAACGCGCCTTCTAAGTGTGCTTATTTCTCTAAATGCTATACCATCATGATATAAATATTACATATAAATAAACTAGGGATTTATTTTAGACATTTAACATATAAATTGAAAAAAAAATCCGTATAATGTAGATTTTTTTTTTACTTTAAGTAAAATAAGTAGGTAATCTTTACAAATTGTCATTCATACATTAAGATTGATGGGGGAAATTAATTTCATTTTTTCACATAGCAACAATTATCGGCTTACATGTTCTTTTGCATAACAATCATCGCTTATAATCTGGTGATATAAACTTTTTACCGCAATATATTAGATGGTTACCGTAAGATACAATCTTAACAGGGCCTCCCCGAAAGCAAATGGTTAGTAGTTATATAAAATAATAGACTTATAATAGGAAAAATAAATAAAAAATCGAAATAAATAAATGAGAACAAGTTGACGAAGAAACATGTAGACCTATTGTGCAGTCTGAGACATAACAATACACGTAGCAAGACTCGTAGCATAAATCATGTACGAGTGTTTCCGACTGATGATTTTTTTAGTGCGCTTTCTACGCAGTCGGGTTTTTATTTTTATAAATACTATTTTAATTTACAGCTATTGTCAGTTAGAAGATATTTTTCGTTTTATTAAACAATATCTTATCCTATATTATTTTTAAACATATACGTTGTGTATATTTTTGTACTCGATTGATTCAGACGATAATTTTTTTCCTCAAGACACCAATTGTTCAAAAATTCAAAGTATTTTATTCAGCATTAAATTATTACAATTTTTTACTGGACGTCATGAGTCTACTACCAGTTCGGAAAGAAGAAGCCTCAGACCTGAGAAGAACTAGCGAAAGAAACTCAGCGGGGCCAAGGATCCGACATTTTGATCTTTAATGATAATTATATACCATATGACACTCGCGTTATCAAGATTAATTTAACGACATGACGTATGAACCATCAAAATCGGTTAAGCCATTTAGTAATTACGAAGGAATATAAGGTCGGACATACATACATACAGCTCAAATACATAACCCTCCTTTGGGCTTCGACGCAGTCTAGTAATAACCACAAATACATTGTAATTTTTTGAACCAACGAAAAAAAGGAGGAGGTTCTCAATTCGACCCGTATATTTTTTATGTTTGACCACGCATAACATTTTGATTAAACAATTATAAATCAAAATTATATAATAACGATGTAAATAAATCAAAACTTTCCTTTTAATCTCCTAATATTAAGCTTAGCCGCCATAGACACCATATAATCCCAAACGATAATAACTTGCAGCATAGCTAATAGTTTTAGAAGGATAAGCTCCTAAAGTTCATGTCCTATTTTGTGATATAAACTTCTGCCCCAAGTTTACTCAGCCCTCACATGTGTTCTAATTCTGTTCATAATTTTGTAAATAAAAATAGCTCTCAATAAAAAACGTAAAAATACTTTTACAGATTGTACGCGTTGAATATCATAAAGAAAACACATTTTTTCATATATCAGATTCATATATTTCAACAAACTGAGAAGATTGACATGTTCTGGCGCGGATAATGGCAGGTAACCCATCTATGATTGAGTGCTTCATCAAACTAGAGTGAAATATGAGTTCATATTCTTTTGATTTACTGCTTTGCTGTGAGGCAAATACCATTTTATAAGGACTAAAAACTCAGACGTCAACTTACATTAGTTATTTTTAACCAACTTCCAAAAAGGAGAAGGTTCTCAATTTTTTTTTATATATGTTCACCGATTACTCGAAGACGCCTGAACCGATTAGGAAAATTTATTTTTTGTTTTAAAGGGCATACTTCCCAGATGGTCCCATATAAATTTTATCGAAATCGGTCGAAAAAAATCAACAATAAATATTTTTCTTAAATAAATTGTTTTATCGAATATGTTATTAAAAAAACTTTCTTCTAACAAATTACCTGCTTATTATGTCTACACTTAGAATGGAAAAATAAAAACTTAAAAAAATAAATAAAAACCGACTTTCAGGCATCGACTTAGAAAATATCTGATTAGGTATCTCTTCTAAATGAAAACCACCGTTTAGTTATTTTTTACATTTTAGTGCCTGGAAGTCGGTTTTTTTTTTAGTTTTTATAGTGATAAAGAATGACTATCGACACTGTATATATAGTATAATGTAGATTCTACAGGATTAGAGATTCATCAGATTGAAAAGTTCTCAACGAAAGAATAAAGCGTAAAGTAAATTAAGCAGAAAACAACTTCGACTAGCTCATAGCAGGGAAATACCTGACGTTAATTAGTTACTAAAATATTAATTAAAATATTGTATTGATATTTACAGTTTCTTATTTCAAACGTATTCAAATAAAAATGTATGAAATTTTGACCGTCTCATAAGAGTCGTTTGATTTTCCGTGATATAAAATCCATACTAATATTATAAATGTCAAAGTGTGTTTCTTTGTTTGTTTGTCGTATTTTCACAAAGCGCCCATAATGGATTGAAAGGAACATTGAAGATATACCGGATAATTTAAATATACACACTCGACGATCCCAGATATAGTCATTAAGTATTTATTTTAATTCATTCTTTTATAATGTTTTACCTTTTGTTTCAGACGGAGCAATAATCAACACCACATGTAAAAGAAAAACAAATAAGTAGACGTGCTAAAGTAATTGTTGCATGAAGAACACCATGATAGTCGATAATTTGATACTAAACTGTAATGTGCAACTACGAGTATATAGCAGTGAATTATTTCTTAGTAAGTGATACATCAGTTAGTTGAGATTTGTGGGGAAAAGACATTAGTCCGCGTACTACTTCGGACTATGTACTTGTAGTTGTATAAGTGATGCTTCAAGATGTATAAGTTCAATCTACTGACAATTGAGTGCTAAAATATACAGATTTATGTATTTATTTATTAGAGTTAAGATATTAATAAATTAAACTCTTGAGAACTTTAGTTTTCTATGTTTTTCTTTTATAAATTTAACAAAGCATAAAAGCCTCCTTCTCTTCATTTTCAACCGACTTCAAAAAAGAGGAGGTTCTCATTTCGGCTGTATTTTTTTTTATGTTTGTTACCTCAGAAGTCCGTCATTTATTAACCGATTTGGACAATATTTGTGTTGTTGGAAAATGTATACTTCCAGATTGGTCCCATTTAAATTTCAAAAAAAATACCACCCCTAAGGGTGGAAAAATAGCTAATGATGAATTTAACTTACTTCTAATTGTCATATTGACTTGAAACTTTGCAAGCGTTTCTATTTCCTTTGATAGTACAGTGGTTCGGTATTGTTAACCTGATCTGATGGTAAGGCCAGAAGGTGGATCTCTTCAATGGCTAATAGTAGATACTTTGAGTTTGGGCTTATTTTGTTTGATTTGACAAGCCTAACACGTTAGAATTCTTACTTTGCTACTACTGTCTACACTAAAAAGGGAAAAATAATTTTTTTTTACAAAAAAATAAAAACCGACTTCAAACAAAAGCACTAAAAAGTAAAAAAAATACTGATTGGTAGTTTTCATTTACTATACATACCTAGTCAAATATTTTCGAAGTCGGTGTGCTTTGGCTAAGTAATTAAAGTTTACCTATTAAATACATAACTAATCAAATATTTTCGAAATCGGTGCCAGCCCGTACAAAGCAAAGCACACCGACTTCGAAAATATTTGATTAGGTATGTATAGTAAATGAAAACTACCAATCAGTTATTTTTTACTTTTTAGTGCTTTTGTTTGAAGTCGGTTTTTATTTTTGTTAGGATATTCTATTAGGCATGCAAAAAAGTATGAGTACAAAGGGAAGCAAGCGAAGGTATACGTTTACGGACCTCATTTTATTTATTCAAGATCCTACAAAATGAAAGAGAATATATGTACATGAGTATTAAATACTCATATCATTTGGTGTACCACATCGTTTTAGTTTGTTATTTCTTATGGCATGTTTTAAAGGTGGTTTTAAAAAATAAAAGTATATATATAATATACAATCGTTGCTTTGAAATTAAAATAAAATATAATTTTAATGAAGCTGTATTAAAATCATATAATACTTCAATACAGAAAAAGTTTCTCATTAAAAGTTTATAATTAGAACGTACACATACAAAAACTTCAGCATGAACACAAAATACTAACAAACATTATAAATTAAAATGTTGCACGAGAGAAAATGCTATAGAAATTCAATTTAGGATGTAGGTAAACACCACAAATCGAGTTATAAGCTGTTTAGAAGGAAATTTTCCTTTCGAACTTCTCTCAAAAGATATTATTTGTAATGAGTTCCCAATTACACTGATGTTTGAAGTAATCTACTAACGTGTACCGCACACTAAATTGCTAAGTAAGGTTGCATTGCATGCAACTAATTTTGCACTTAATTACTCCATGTTCAATGCTTTTATACTTTTGAAACACTCGTGCATGACCACTTTAATAGAAATAAGTTAAATTATTCTATAGTACTTTTTACGCAGGATATTCTATTCTCCTTAACGAGAAAAGTTCTTTAGAATTGTTGTGATTTGAAACTCCATGAAACGGAAATGCAACACTAAAAAGAGACAAACACAAAATTTTTTAGAATTAAGCCGGCAAGAGGATGATATAGAATACATTAAACAGGAAGTGAAAAATAAAAAAAATAATTACTGAATAATATGTAGGTAATGTATATTTATCTGTACATATAAAAAATTGTAACTAAGTCAAATTTGTACATTATATATTTTTTGGAAAATCTAATTAAAATAGACATTATTATCGATACAGAGGCCGAATCTATAGTTTTTAGATTTTTTGTCTGTCTGTCTGTCTGTCTGTCTGTCTGTCTGTCTGTTACCGCATCACAGAAAAACCACTGGAGGGATTTTGATGAAATTTGCTATGGTGATAGCTGGTTATCCGGGTCAACATATAAGATACTTTTTACCGCGGAAAAATGTCTCATTTCTAAGAAAAAATACAAAAACTGCAATGTAAGAGTATACTAATATGTAAAACCTAAGAATTTGGTTTTTGGTCATCTGAACGCGGGCGGAGCCGCGGGCAATGCTAGTGTCAAATAAAATGTAAAATAACTTTTAAACTTGGTAAAAATATTATTAAAAAAAACCTTATATTTATCCTACTCCTGATACTCTATATTCATCTCATTGAATTGAACACGCACGCACTTTTTTTTAATCTTGGGAAATGCATTTAAGCATACTCCCCCGTCTTAATAGGGTCACTCAACCACGAGACGCCCCCCCACCCACCACGACAGGGTCACATTGGACAAGTAAAGTTAGTGGGACACATTGGGGGGAGAAAACTTAGACCTTTGATTTAGTAATTATATAAGTATATTATATAAGTTTTTAAGACAAACAAAGACAAATTTATACCACGGGAATCGTATATTTTTCTGGGATACAAAGTAGCCTATTTGTTATTCTGATATATGAACTATATTGTTGTAAAATTTCATTAAAATCCAATCAGTAGTTTTTGTGTAATAAGCTATATAAGTTACTATAGTTTTTAAACTATCCCACGGGAACTCTTTAATTTTCCGGGATGAAAAGTATTTAAAATGTTGACCGGGGATATAAGGTAAAATATAAAATTTCATTGAAATCGGGCCAACAGTTTCGGAGATTAGCCTGTACAAACAGACAGAGAAACAAAAAAAATGAAAAAATGTGGATTTGTTCTATTTCTCTCCTGACTCGGTTTTTAGCATTTTTTTCTATGTACAGACATTCGACCTCTACAGTTATCTTATAGTATAGACGTATTAACATAACATAAAACCAAAGAGTTTTTTTTTTGTAGATTGAACGCAGGCGTAGACGCGGCTTCTGCTAGTATATAAATAATGTAATGTAGCTTCACATTGTAAAAAGCATAAATAGTAGCGGTTCAAGCACCCCTTTTCATAACTAGGGCATACATTTTTATAACAAAAATAAATTTGTACAGTGCCGAGATTAAATACAACCTTACTAAATAATATCAATTATACTTACATATATCATACGACGCTTATAAAAACTTAATATGTAAGAGAAAAATCTATTCATTTTTTTGATGCTAAAAGAGAAAATTTGAACTGAGCTATACAGGGATATTTCATGGTCTGTTTAAATCGAAAGCACGGAATCCAAAACTATCACGTAGAACCATTATCCTAATTTTTCCAGTCTCCCTTGTGTTATACTCGTTACAAAGAGGTAAAGTTATTTCTCATAATATTTTAATGTTGATTTTTTTGTAATGCATATGGTTTTTTACGACTAACCAATCAAGTTAGCTAGATTAAATTGTATTAATTAGTTTTGTGTATATATATAATATATATGTATATATCCTGACATGTATTTAGAGAAAAAACCATGTACTTATAAGTTTGTAAATAAATCTAATAGTGTATCAGTTTTAAAATACTTCTGATTATTATCGTTATAATTAAAAACCTTGCAAGTGCATGTATGTATGTCAGATGACAGTACATCAATTTGGTACCAGTAAGCTGATATGACGAGGGAGCCAACAGTTGTATAGTGAGACTTTAATCTAGTATAGTATTATATGATCTGTGCTACTGGTAAGCGAATTAAGAGTATTATACTGAATACTTTCTTAGATTTACGCGAATATTTGACATTTTAAATAAATCTATCTTGTCGGATTTTTTCGCGGATTTATATTGTTTTTTGGTTCCCGACGTTTCGAATGCTTTACAGCAATTATGGTCACGGGAGAGACTTAGTCTTAAGATGTCTCAAAGGCAATATATAGTTGTTAGAGACACACACATTTTTTAGGTAAAATAACAAAAGGAATTCAAAAAAGTCAAAAATGGCATCAAAACTTATTAAAATTATAAAAATGTTTCAAATTAAAATTAACAAAAATTAACAAATATTGTAAGGTACTTTAATATCTGGCACAACTATATAATGCCTATGAGACATCTTAAACCTTAGTCTCTCCCGTGGCCGTGATTGCTGTAAGGTGTTATACTGGTTAATTAACCAAGTACCATACGTTAAAATTGGTTCTGAAGTTCTTACGTCTTATTACGTGTTACTGTTAATGATATAACTGCCTCGGTGGTGTAGTGGCTAGCATGTACGGCTGCACACCTGCACCTGCTGGGTTCGAGTCCCGGGTCAGGCCAAGTTTAGTTATTGAGTCTTTCTGTATAGTAAGTCTCAGTAACAGCCCGGAGTTGGGAAGTTGGCGGTGGTTCACCCCCGTGCCTCGGAGAGCACGTAAAGCCGTCGGTCCTGCGCCTTAACTCTCACCGGTCGTGTCGAGTGGTCGTCCCACTGGAGTATGAGAGTGATAGGAATAGAGAGTGCACTTGTGTCTGCGCATATTATTAATAAAATATATTATTTTATTTTTAATAAAACATGTAATCGAGCATCTACTCCAAACACAGCTAGGAGCTGGACATGTAAGTGACAGGTATAAATTGATATTTTGCTTTTAGTTGTAATATTTTTTCTATGCATTAACATTGTCTACAAAAAAATCTGTATTAAGGGTGTCTGTTATCTACCGATATCGACACAATACATGTACTCCCAAGGGTAACTTTTACATCCAACGCTCAGCCGTGATCTGCAAATAAACCAGGGGCAGCCAATTGTATACTCGTAGGTCGATCGCTTCCTTTTGATAAACAGTTTTTTTATATTACATCACACAACCTTTTTAATAGAAAATACGTATAAGTACATGTGTGTGTATATGTATAGTGTATAACTACATATTTAAAAAATAATAATACTATATATTAACCATGTAAAGATTGATTTATATTGTATTAGCATTGCCCGCGACTTCGTCCACTAGTTTATTTATGTGTAACCAAAATATCTCACCTTTGTGTCTCTCGTGTAGCAAAAATGTAGGACTTTCATATAAACCGAAGAAAGCCTTTAAGGGCTACCCCCCTTATAATGGTTTTCTCGCAAATTTTCTTCTTAGCTGACGTCTTCTACCTATAATAACTACCAAATTTCAGCTTCATAGATAAAGTGTTTTTTTCAAATTGCCATACCGGACAAACAAAAAATCTTAAAATTGTTTATTTCCCCTCTGTATCGATAACAATAATATTTTCCAAAAAATATTCGATTTACAGATTCGGCTTAGTTACAATTTTATTATATAGCCCATAAGGTTTTCCCCCTTATTCTTTACTAGCGACTTAGCTCGGGTGCGTTTTAGGTACATTTTATTTTTTTGAACGGAATCCTAATTCTTTTTCTATAATAAAAGTAGCCCAAGTTACTCCTAACAACATCAGCTATCGGCCAATAAACGTCCCATCAAAATCAATTCAGTCGTTTCGGATATTAGCCAGAAAAGACAGACAGGCATACAGATAGACAGACAAACACAAATGTTAAAAGTTGTGTTTTTCTTATAACTAGGTACCGTGTATAATTTCATATGCATTTAGACGACACAAAAGTCTGATTTTGACATTACAAGCAGACACTTAAATTTTATTTAACTGTATAGATATCGATTGATGTTGCAGCTATATCTATTGATATAGCTATATTACCACTACCAGCATTTATGTAAATATTAAAAGTTTTCCCTAATAACTCGACTACATAAAAAGTTGCGAAACTAGCAAGTTAAAAATCCTACCTGAAAAAATTTAATAAACTAAATTGAAATTTTATCAATATTTTTTATAAAAACAGTGTTTCAATATACGAAAATGTAGTCAAGACAAATCTGACGTAAAATATTAAAGTATTTATTCCTAATTATATTAGATTAGCAAAACCCGCGGCTTCGCTCGCGCTAAAACTACAAAAAAAAACTCTAAAAATGTAAATTTCATACAAGCTTTCGTCGCCTATTTTACCTCCTTATATATTTATGTAATTGTTTAATGTTTGAAGAGCATTAATACCAAGTATTAAATAATTTTTTGGGTTGTATTATAACGTATTTTCCCGTGGGCATGAGATAATCTTCCGCGGTAATAAGTAACCTATGTCACTCTCCAGCCCTCCAACTATCTCCACAAAAAACAATCACGCCTATACGCGACTCTGTTTCGTCGTCAAAAAAAAGGACAAACAAACAAACAAACAAGCAAACGAGCGCGCGATCGAGCGACCGAGCAAACGAACGAACGAACGAACGAACACAGAAACAAACAAACAAACAAACAAACAAATAAACAAACAAACAAACAAACAAACAAACAAACAAGCAAGCAAGCAAACAAACAAACAAACAAACAAACAAGCAAGCAAGCAAGCAAGCAAGCAAGCAAACAAACAAACAAACAAGTAAACAAACAAACACATTTTCTCATTTTTAATATTTGTATGGATTTTTAAATACATGTTTGTAATTAGCAATTGCTCGCAACTTTATCTGCGTATGTACAATTTTAATTAAATTTTAAGACACATTTAGCTGTACAAGTCTCAGGGAAAGATTTCTATGTCGCAAATCAATTTGTAATGTAATTTCGCTTAATCTTGATAAAATTAAATTGAATTAATATTAGAAAAATATCATCCTTTTCATTATTCTTTTTCATTAAAACAAACAAAATATATGCCTCTATATCATTTTTTATATTTCTTCACTACAAAAACGTCCGTCACAGTTATAATGTTGATACGTATTAATGAGGAAATAATACAAATATAAAGATTTCTTTAATGAACTCTTCTAATGAGCGTGAATACTCATAGTTAGTATAAAAATGTTCAATAACAAGACCAATTAATTATGATAAAAATTAAAACTGCAATATTTTTTAATTTCAGTTAGAGCCACACCACGCCTACATAAATAATTCTCGCAATATACATATAAAATACACAGTTTTATGTTTATTAAGAAATTTAACTCGTTAGAACTAAATTACTTTAGCGATAACATTGTAATCGTATACTTTATCGTAATGTAGATGTAACCACCGATGCGTACTGCGTTCAAAACGTTTTCCGATTTGCAAGGACTTTGACGAATAGCGACTCAGAAAACTCTGATCCAATTTAGGTACCGATCTTGTGACTATCCCTTGGGAGACGCAGTTTTATTCATGAAACGAATCTTAGCGGGCGAAAGGAAATACGATTCCGTTGAAATACATTATTTATTTACAGAATAAGGTGCACTCGAGGAAGATTTTCTGAAAACAAAATAATTTAAAATATTCTACAAGCCAATTATACTGACTTGTTATCACATATTTGTACAATGATTATATTACCTACTACAACGTACAGTATTTCTATACATACATATAATAAAATAGTAGATCAATAAAACCCCAAAACAATAGTTGTTGATTTTTTTGTAAGTTCGACTGTATATCTGTGTGCATTTCACATTAAAAGTACTAAATGGGTTATAACTAAATTTTGTGTAGTAATAACCAACTACTCAGTCCAACACTTAGTATACCTTTTACTACAGCGAAAAATCTCATTCCCATGGGAAAAAAGTTTGAATAAAGTATATATGTAATATGTATAGCGATAATAATATAATATAATAGATAATAAGGAGGCAATAGTAGCTCAGTGGTAATGCGCTCGTTTGGGTAACCGAGAGAAGCTTGTTCAAATCCCCGGTCTCGCACCTCTGATATTTTCATGTGCGAATCATTTTCAACCTGATTACCACTTGTCTTACGGTGAAAGAAAACATCGTGAGGAAACCTGCATGTATGATATAACCTAACAAGTTTTCGAAAGACATGTGAAGTCCGCCAACCCGCACTTGGCCAGCGTGGTGGACTATGGCCTGATTCCCCTCGTATGGAAAGGAGGCAGGTGCCCAGCAGTGGGACGTCAAAAAGAGCTGAATACATACATACACATAGGTACACATACTATATGTATATAGATTATTGATAAGAAAATATAATCATTCATATATCCACGTATAACGTTACATTGTATAAAATGTTTACTTTAGTTAGCTGTGAAACTTTGTGATTTACTCGAGCGTGGGTGGGTGATCGTTTTCGCTTCTAAGCGAGGTGTTTTACAAAAAATATTACTGTACGACGAGTTACAGAAACGGGTATTATCTCCGGGATTGAACTGAGCTTAAACACGGTAAAACTTTCCGAGTTACCTAAACCTAAGTGTAATGCATCTTATAAAAAAGTATATAAACACAACTATGTTATCAATTGATGATAAACATTAAAGACAGACAACTAGCCAGAAACTAACGAGTCCACTAACTCCTTTTGCCTTAAAAATTGTCTATTTCGTGAAATACAAAATATTACTAAGCTTTAAAATATCAAACTATTATGTTTTTTTACTACACTATTATTAGTATGACGACACGTTTGACTCAGTTTTGCCCTACTTGCTATGCCAGCGGTCACGGGTTCAAGTCCCGCTGGGGGCATTCATTTGTGTGATGAGCACGAATGTTTGTACTCTAGTCATGGGTGTATATATTTATAATATGTATGTATTTAAAGATATATATATATATATATATATATATATATATGCAGTGTATCAACTATCTGGTATTCATAACACAAGCCTCGTAGCTTACCATGGAACTAGATGGTGCTGCATGTTAATGTCCCAACATATTTATATTTATTTATTTTTTTAGAATGCGCTTATGTCGGGTTCTACTACGGGTAGAATTTTTTTGCAATAATTAACCTGTTGATAGCGAAAGATTATGATTATATACTATAAATATAATTAATGTTACATGTGAAAGTGGCGGAATGTTAACCTCCTTTTTGAAGTTTTCAAATACACGCAAGGTAAATAGCACTCTAGTAACGCAATCACATGCTGTGGAGAAAAATATATTTCACAAATAACTTTTTCGGGTCACGTCCTGTCATATCAGTTTTAACAAAGTTGCCAGCTGCCGTAGTCACGAACTGGTAACTGTTAACTGTCAGACTCACGAGATGTTTATAAATGAATAGGTATAAACAAAGTTTTCTTTGCAGCAGTCACTGTATGTTAGTATTTGTCACACATTTATTGAAGGCAACAATCACAAATTTAAACCATTTATGAATTTACAACAAACAAATAACAAAAAATTTAATAAATTTTGAAAAAAATAGCATGCATTTTTTTATACTAACGAAAATATCGCGTCACGCACGCACACACACACACACACACACACATACAAAAGTTAAAATAAATACAACCGATTTGAACCTCCTCAGTTTTGATGGTCAAAAAACAATAGTAACAAATGTTCTAATAATTCTATGATAAGAATCTTCCTATCAGTTTGTTTGTATCTATCACGAATGATTAATTAAATGTAACTGAAGAAATCTTAGTCGAGCTTCTTTTAATAAGACATTAATGACTTGCAAGATTTGTGAATAATCAATTATCATCCCCGACTCTTCGCACCGCAAATGACGCGGAAGAAATATAAATAAAATATAGTCCCTGAAGCCTAATCAGCCAAACCCCTGAGAAAAATATCAAAAGGAGTAATTTAAAAATTCTTTAAAAGCTCTAGTAAAGTTTATTCATAAAGCTTTTGAATTTATATGTATTTAATATTAAAAATAAATATGGTTTTTATAACTTTAAATCTTGCCTCGAACTTAATTATTTGAACTTTTTATTTATCACTGCAACGGCTCTGTTTAAAGTTATCGTGCTACTACGCTGGTTGTAAGTTTATTCTCAATCAGGTCGAATGGTCAAACGATTCTTTACTACATAAATATATTAGTAAATAAAAAAAATCGAAAAAATAAAAGATTTCAAATTCAGTACAAATAGAAAGCACTTTACCCAAATAGACGTTAATAAATTATAATGTTATTGTATCAAAACTGACTCAAATTAAATTTACAATAATACGCTTGAGTTTTATAATTTCGTTATTATGAAACGCCTGGCGGCTGGTAGGATATATTCCGTGTTTATTGGAGAGCCTGAAGTAATTAATTCGCCAAGGGATTTTATTTAGCGAAAACTCAATTTCAATTGCAAACATAATGGAGGCACTTCATACGGCCGCATCGCCGCTAATGGTTATTTTCTGTCTGATATAAGTGATACATTAATATAGAATCATTGAGCTGAATAATTTTATTTTATCTAAGCTCCGCTTACTTATTTATTATATTATAAATATACTTTATTAAAAATATACTTTATTAAAATATATACATTATTAAAAAATGGCAGTGGTATTCCAGTGGTAGCGAGCTCGCTTGGGAAACCAGATGAAGCGGGTTCAAACCCCGGGTCTCGCACCTCTGATATTTTCATGTGCGAATCATGTCTAACATGATTAGCACTTGCCTTACGGTGAAGGAAAACATCGTGAGGAAACCTGCATGTCTGAGAGAACCTAGCAAGTTTTCGAAAGACATGTCAAGTCCGCCAACCCGCACTTGGCCAGCGTGGTGGACTATGGCCTGATCCCCCTCGTATTGAAGGGAGGCCCATGTCCAGCAGTGGAACGTTAAAAAAGGGCTGAATACATACAATACATACTTTATTATTATTATTCATTAACAAAACAGTGATAGCTCAATGGTAACGCGCTCGCCTGGGAAACCAGCTGAAGCCAAAAAGTCAAGGGTTCTCAAATCTCCTACCTCTGAGATTTTAATGTGCAAATTATTTTCTACAAGATTTAGAATATTATATTAATTATAAATTAAAAAACTTACTCTGATACATACGAGTATAACAGAAGCAATTAGTTTTTAAATGTAAAATTTTTATAATATTTCAAACCAAACTCCTCAATTCATCGGATTGATATTTTATATTTTTTTCGATTGCAAACCGATTATAACGATTTGTTTATATTGAAAACGAGGGTGGTTCTTGCTTAATGTGTATAAAAACTTAAAAAAAAAATAATAACCGACTTCCATGCACTAAAATGTGAAAAATAACTAAACGGTGGTTTTCATTTAGAATAGATACCTAATCAGATATTTTTGAAGTCGGCGCCAGCCGACGCATAGGAGATCTAATATATTTTGATACGTAAAATACATTTTACCTAATAGATATTCATATCTTAAAATATTATCCGCTGGTGACTCAGTATAAAAACCAGAACTAAAACTTAACAGAACCTATCTTACTGGAATCGCAGTGAATTCCAGTAAGATAGACGGAAAGGTTCTGTTGTGTGTACAGAAAAATAATATAAAGTATATATAAATAACCTACTTGAGGATAGTGATATATTTAAATGATAATAATAGGAAATCAAATGGCATAATTATAATAGTTTTTTTTTCAATATTTCATAAATAATTTAACTAAAATATTTTTCTAGAGTCAACCATCAAGATAAATGTGGTACTTATTTTAAAATACTTTATTTATGTGCCTTATAAATATCATTTAAAAATAAATAAATGTGTTTATCAAATATTATATGTAGACAATCAACGAAAAAGCTCAGTCAAAAAACCATTTTTTTCCATGATGATAAAATTTCCCTTTCTATCCTTGTATGTTTATTTATTTCTACATATTTGGACGTTGAATTCGGCACAATTTCATTCCATAACAGCGACAGTGCATAGAGATTTTATAAAAATACAATATGTCCCTTAAATTCGTTTTATTTTTTTTTACTTCTCTTCGTTTCTATTTTCTGTTTGTACGGTCCATATTAAATTAGAACATTATTTTTATCTGCTTCGATAGTTCCTGGAGACATGTATAGGTACGAAAAAAAATAGTTTTCTAGTGGTTAATCTTGTTGTTATAGGAATAAGCTGCCAAAAACCCTTTACTACTGAGCAGTTGGGCCTATGTTACAGGCGGTATTGAGTAATGATGATTATCATTAGAATGATAAGATATAAAAATCTTATATGTCGTTTAGATTTAAAATAAAACTAATTGAACGAATAAACTAAATAAAATACTTTTATTGCTTAACACCTAAAAAAATCATAATTTATATTTCAGAATGTACTTATTTGCAAAATAATAAGACTTATTGAAGTATATAAAAACTTTTAAAGGTTGAAGTTTTGTTAAAAATATGCAAAATCTTTAGAAACATTTTAAGCTCGACACATAAATGTGTAGATGTCGAAAACATTTTGCGAACAAGTGAAAGCCTTGGAACACCACAAAATGTGACAAGATCTGCTAAAGTGAACGCCCTTTGTGAACATATTTGTCACGAATTCGAAGGGAGAGGGAATCCAATAACACAGTCTCGAGCCAGAACATTAAACCTGACCTACGGCTGAGGAATGAGGGACTATGTATTGTCAAAAGAATCGAAGCTACTCGTATATGGTACTGAACATTCAAGTGTATATAAAAATGTTTTTTTAAGAATGTACATACGGCTTGACGAAAGAGACAAGAATTTAATATACGAGTACAATCGATCGATTCAAGGTCTCTAGTCTCACTAGATCTAGACGAGGTAAAAACAATTGTGTACCGCCCTCGTTTCAAACATGTTCGCCGCTAAGTATATTTTTGACCCTGAGTAACATCCCTCTGGAACTAAGAAGTACTATGTGACAAATTACCATAATCACATCGTTGATCATGATCGTTTTAATTTAGAAATTTGAAACTAATTGTCTCCAGCATGACTAATTCATCTGTTATTAATTAATAAAAGTACAAATAATAGAATTGACCATTATTCGTATGGTTTTTCCTATAAAATATAATTCGCGTCTTCTTAGAGCATAAAAAATACTAGCGGCTCACCCTCGCTTCACTCGGGTTCGCCTCTAGAAAAGCACAAATATTTTTCCTGGATAAAAAGTAACCTGTTGTTTAAACGGCAAAATAAGGTATCAGAATGCCAAATTTAACTAAATTAGGTGCATAAGTTGCTGTGTACTAAGCTATATAAGTTACTATAGTTTCTTAACTATCCCACGGGAACTCTTAAATTTTCCGGGATGAAAAGTGTCTAAAATGTTGACCGGGGATATAAGGTACCACCATACAAATTTTCATTTAAATCGGTCCAACATTTTCGGAGATTAGCCCAGACATACAGACAAACAGACAAATAAACAAACAGACAAACAGACAAACAAACAAACAGACAAACAGACAAATAAACAAACAGAGAAACAAAAAATTCTAAAAAAATCTGAATTTGTTCTATTTCACTTCTCACATTCCCCTGACTCGGTTTTATGCATTTTTTTCTATGCACAGACATTCGATCTCTACAGTTTTGTTATATGTATAGATAAGATCATTACTGCTACGTTCTTTATTTATCAAAAAGAAACGACATTTTAGCTTCTTATTGTTGATTTAATTTCCACTACCATGTCATCATGTCAAAATCAGTCCAGCCGTTTCAGAGATTATCCGGAACAAATAGAAAGACAAACAGATAGTCAGACAGTTTCTTATAAGTACCGTATATAATTTCAGATGCATTTAGTAAACGCTGTTTATTTGACGTTACAAATAGACACTTCAATTTTATTTATCTGTTTAGATATTATTATTAGACTCGTTTCGCTCTTTTTGACGAGTTTCATATACTCGTAAATACATATACTTGCACCATAAATAATAAACTTGACAGAAAGCGTTTTTTTTTATTTTCAACCAGTGTTTTCTTTATAAAACATTTTACAATTATACGCTTATAGACCACCACCACTTATTATTATTTGGAAAAGAAATGATTTAAATCTACTGAAAGGGTAAAGGAAATGAAGTTGTAAGTCGCTCAAGTTTGACTGACCCAGCTATAGACACTTATTAAGTTTTCGCAAGTAAATGTTTGTTTTTTTAACTATGTTTGTTTTTATTATTATTAAAATAAATAAATAAAAAAATAAAATAAAAAAATAAATTGCGATATGTTTTATTAAAATTTTGATATGGATTTTAAGTATGTATATTGGAAAAACTCAAAACAATTGCTTTACAATATCTTATCTCTCAATTCTGGTTCATTGTACTATGAAATTTGTTTGATAAATTTAAATAGTTCTCTTTAATATGATCATAGTAACTGTGAATAGAGGTAAACTTTGCAGCACTCTCAAGTTCAAACTATTTGTTGTACTTTACAAAGAAGGTTAATGTATAAATTATGTTTTAAGCACTAAATAAGTGGTCTATAACGAATGACAACTTGTATATAATGCTTATAAATAAAATATAATATAAAATAAAATATTTATTAGATATTATGTGTGTGCGCAGAAGCAAATGTATTTATTTGTTTTACTCTCAAAGTTGGATGCGATGACAACTCGATATGACTGCTCCTACCAGTCAGTCTAAGGCGCGAAATTGACTTTTAATACTCCCTTCTCCCGCCTTTGGACTCGAGCCCCAGGAAACGAAAAGCCCCAGAAAGAACCTCAGAATCTGAAACCATACATGCAAACGAATAATTAACGAAGTAAAAAGTTCAAGTACATAGTACATAACTGTGTTATACTTTTTTTTTAATAAAGGTTGCCACTGCAAAATATCGAATGTCAACAATTATACTACAGTTTTTTATTGTAACTAATTGTGAATATTTCCCAAACCATGTTAAGAAGAATCAACTCTGCAACAGCAAAATAATACCGACCCTGCCCAATCCGCTTAGTGGTTCTTCGAGAGAGACTATTCAGCTTGTATACATCGGCTCAATATTTTCTGTTAAAATGGCAAATTTGGACATCCTTTGTGGATAAATTGAGTGAACTCCAACAATATAAAACAAAATAAACTCGGCATAACGAAATCAAGAAACATTTTCATTTGCCTGCTCGAGTTTTGCGTGAAGGATTTTATTTATATTTTTAGTATCTTCACAGTGAAATATAAATTTAAATTACTTAAACATTCAAGCAAATAAATGGCCTAATTCGTGTTTTAAGACCGTGTTTTGTAGTCTTAAGTTGATATACAAGTGTTAGCCGTCCAGTTTATTTGAGGGGTCATGTAAAATTTGCCGAAATCGAGAGATAGGCGCACGTATAGCATTTGTTATTAAGAAGAAATATTCAATGATGTTTTTAATTTACGTAGTATAAAATTTAAACCTGAAAGAAATAGTTTTTCAATGTCTAACGAACTTTGAACTTCGCAGTAGCATTTAGTATCCTCGATATACGACGTGTAACATCGCCGATACTAACTTCGGACTGCGAGCATAAATTGGGAAAGTAACGCGATGCGCCGCAAACAGGCCTCTGGATTTGCTCTCAATAAAACTGACAATTTGTCAACATGAAAAACTTCGCAACAAAGAAATATCAAGTAAATATTTTCCAGAAGTTATTTAAATGTTATAAATGTTATGTTATTTTTCACTTAACTTAAATATTATGATATTTAAGTAGCTTAATCCTGCGGTTCTACTGGGTATTAATTCATTATTGTTATGAGCTGAGATTTCCGGAATCAAAATTATCCGCTGGTTACATTTAACACTCTGTTTTAATACTTACATATAATTGAATTTCTCTCTCTCTCTCTATTTTTCTTTCTCCTATCTCTCTCTCCTTATCTCTTTCTCTTTCTGTCTCTTTCTCTATCATCAATATGACTACTTCGATTCATTATTCATATATTTATATCAAGTATACAAGAATTAGATATCCTTAGGGCAAATACACACTTATAAGATATTCATAGGGCATATAGACACATTAAAGTAAAAGCTTTATAGGAGTATACGTACAACAGGAAACTCAAGCTGCATCTTTGAATGATATAGACAAACACCTTCCTCAATAAAGGGCGATCTAAATCAAAACAAACTTTTCATTGCAAGCGAACTTTTCCTAAGATCAACACGTGCAAACTTCGAACAAACAAACTCGGAATGATATGATTATTTATGTTAATGTGTATCATTATAAACATTTATTGTTATTTCAATGACTTATTTATATAGCTTTTATCGTAGTACGAATACTAGTAACAATACTAGAAAGAAGGTAAATATAAAATATACCAATTAAATAAAAAAATATATGATATTTTAAAAATATCTTATGACTTCATTTTCGATAAAAACAAACTCAAAATATAAGCTAAAATGTACAATTTAAAATTTTAAATACATCTCAAAATAAATTGTTCACACAAATTCTTTTCAATTGGCTTCTCATTTAAAAACATATAATTAAAAATATTTCCTTAGCTCCACTTTGGCTACAAACTACATTACATATATATATATATATATATATATATATATAATTCACGATATACTTACTTTAATCTACATTATTAACACTTTTCTCACTAACTGTCTGACTAATTGTACTAAATTCGTCAATTCGGATGTATATTTTTTTATGTAAAGTTGTGCTAAGCAATAAATAGCATGACACATTCTAAGCCTAGTTTTTAAAAAATAATGATTATTTTATTAGGTCTTTAATATTACAAGTGTAGGATAATACTATCAAAGTGATTCGAACTCGATATACATTGTTAGTTAAACGTAATTGTTTTATTGTTAATAAATAATAATAACAATTTACAATATGAAAGTAGCCTTACATCAATTTTCGTACAGACGCTCGTTAGGTTTTATAGTTATGACTTACTTGTCATTACAAAAGCCGTTACGCCTATCTCTGTCCGAACCCGAGAATTTTCCGCAAAATCGTAAAATTCATATCTTCGATTAAAGATTTCGTCCTTCAATATTGGACGATCGTAATATTTTAACGACCCAACCTTAGGATGTTTTTGTTTTCATATTTCTTTTTCTCTCTCTATCTTATTTTTATATCTATCACAACTTTTATTTTTAATATGAGTTGACAAATTTTATACCAGCTGTTATATACGTTTATATTAAATTTTCCTGATAATATATTTAATTTGTACGTGTATGTTTAAGCAAATCAAATCAAATCAAAATATTTTATTCAGCATTAAATTATAACAATGTTTTACTGAACGTCATGAGTCTACTACCAGTTCGGAAAGAAGAAGCCTCAGACCTGAGAAGAACTGGCGAAAGAAACTCAGCGGGACCAATATCTTTTCTTAAAGTATAATATTTTTTTTAAATAAAATTTTAATTTACAATATTTCTAACAAGTTGAAGTAGCCATATACTTGTGATCTATAAACAAAGTTCAATGTCAAATTCATTATAAATATTACACTGCATTTGCATTATAACTAGCATGTACGACTCCAGATTGTAACTTGGTAAGATGACAGTGCCGGTTTTATACTTGTCCTCCTATAAAAGAATGCGTCTGTAATTGCGCACACGCTTGGTACTATAGTAAATTCTGCGCATGTGTCTCGGTGAAATTCGTCGCCGCAACAAACATTCGGCCTAGTGAATTTGTATTTAGTCTTTTTTAACGTCCCACGGCTGGGCACGGGCCTCCCTTCAATACGAGGGGGATCAGGTCATAAACCATCACGCTGGCCAAGTGCGGTTTGACTTCACATGTCTCTCAAAAACTTGCTAGGTTCTCTCAGACATGCAGGTTTCCTCACGACTTCCAAATTCCTTCACCGTAAGGCAAGTTGTAATCATGTTAGAAATAATTCGCACAAAAAATATCAGAGGTGCGAGACCCGGGATTTGAGTCCGCTTTATTCTGTTTCGCAAGCGAGCACGGCTCCACTGAGCTACCACTGTCTAGTGGACTTTACCTAGAAGAAATTAAATATAATTTGATTTAAAAACCTTCGTCAACTTGTTCCCATCATTTAGTTCGCTTTTTATACAGTGGTTTTTTTTATTATATATAAATTTATTTATTTTAAATCTTTTTAGTAGTAGCCTGTTAGACATCTGGAATTTTAGCTTATAATTTATTATCCCAAATTACTTAAAATTATATAAGCGAAAACGTGTAACCGTAAAAAGACTAAATACTAAATGGAAAAGCGCAAAGATTTCTAAAATAAAATCTAATATGTTTTGTAATAAAAAGAAAGTAAAAAAATAGCAACAGTACTTTGAGAACATTTCGAATATTTCAGTTAAAACAATTCATGGCCTGACCTCATAAAATTTTGCCTGAGTCAGGCAAAAGTGTGCCAGATAATATATCACGAGTTTATCACAAAATATCCAAAACAAAACCGAGTAAATCCTCACATACATAAAGTAAACGCACAGCACAAATGGAAACCCCTTGCAAAAGGCTTGGTTCTGTAAAAATGTAAAACTTTCGTCTCACCGAAAAGCGCCATAAACCTCGAAATAATAGTATTAAATTTTGTAACGCCCGTCAGTCAAGTCGCTAAAATGGCTAAGCATGTTTTAATCCATTGCACATAATATATATGTATAATCACATAATATATGTATGTACATATATAACGTATGCATATGTGATTTTTTAGTGAAAACTAATATAACGTAAATACTAAGTACTTAAAGATTTTAAAGTTGACATTAGATATAACTCACTAGCATCCCTAGCTAGCTTTCAATTATATATTACAATACTTCTACCAGCAACTTTGCGTGATTTGCAGAAACTGGTTTTTTTTCTCGATATGATGGTCATCATAATCTAGTAAAACCTCGTTTATGTTGTTATTAGTAGAGATAATGTTTGGTTTGGTACATATATGCTAAAAAGACTACTTCATAGTAAAATATTCCTAAATACTTTATTTAGCTTTAATTATTTAAAAGCTAAACAAAAGCTATTTGTACCATAATATACAACTAAAAATAATAAATAATCACCCTTACATACATAAAATACTTGATTTAAAAGAGTTTATTTACAATGAAAAAATATACTATATAAAATAAACTACAATAATATCAAATTATGCCATTAATATATTACATATTTTCCATTATTATTAAACTTTTCCGAGGCAAGTACTATTTTTAATCGACCTTTATTATTATCAGTGGGTAAGGGTTGCGGTCAAGTAGATATAAAGAGAAATTTTTGGCGGGCCTCGAGGATTGCTTGAGATATTGACATAGCCTTAGGGCATAGAGTCACTCTGGTCGAAATTACTCTTCTCACGAATACGGACGGAACAATGTTCAGCCAAAAGCGCCATGGGCAATACCGAAATGTTGCTATTACTTTATTTTTCTTATATTACATTATTTAAAATATTCTAATTTAGATTAAGTTTATATTTTTCTTAAAACCAGATTGTAAACACAACAATAACAACAACAGCCTACATATTTAGCTACTTTTAATTCAAATTATTACTGCAAAACGCGAAGTTCTAATAAAATTCACTTAGCTCTTCTCAAATAACGTGTGAATAAATAAAACAAACAACTTAAGATACCATATTAGCAACCTTAAGACTAAAAATCTCAAAACAAAAGAAAAGTG
Source organism: Brenthis ino (assembly GCA_921882275.1). Taxonomy (NCBI): domain Eukaryota; kingdom Metazoa; phylum Arthropoda; class Insecta; order Lepidoptera; family Nymphalidae; genus Brenthis; species Brenthis ino. The sequence goes on from OV170225.1 coordinate 7,317,317, forward strand.
CATAGAATAGCAGTTAAATATATCTACAAGTATTTTTGACTTTTGTTATATCATTTTTTTTTCACAAACATACCTATAGGTATAATAATATGCACCTTTGATATTATTTTCTTCGATATATATTTTATAAATCCATAGATGATTCTTTGATTGAGCTAGAAAAATAATCGTAATTATCTCTTTTCTCTAAATCGGTGAAACTTGATAAGGTTTAACTGTATGCTTAAACTATTAAAAACCTTATTTAAATTAAAATTACCAACGTAATATTATATTTCTCTTTCCGTAACAGCTGGGAATGTTGTTTTTATTTTAATATGACACTTGAGTCTAGTAGCCTAATTCCGCATTAAAATGTAATATAACACGTAAAAATGTTTTTCAATTTTTACATATTATTTTAAAGTTTACAAACTTCGTCTATACCTTGTGCTTTTGAAATTATTTTATTGCTAACATTCATATTTGGCTATCCAGTGTTTATTATTTTATATTTAACTAGCGCCTTACCCTTGCTTCGCTCGAGTGCGTTCTTAGGTACGTTTTTAATTTTTTGAGCGCAACCCTAATTCGTTTTCTAAAATAAAAGTAGCCTAAGTTACTCCTTATAACATCAGCTATCTGCCAGTGAAAGTCCCGCCGAAATCAGTCCAACCTTTTCGGAGATTAGCCGGAACAAACAGACAGTCAGAGAAAAAATTAAAAATTGTGTTTTGCGTATAAGTACCGTAAATAATTTTATATGCATTTAGTAAAAAGCTGTTATTTCTAACGTTACAAACAGGCACTTCAATGTTATTTATCTGTATTGATTTATTTATTCCATTGTTATTAGTAGCTCGCCTTTACTGCGCTTAAACCCTTAGTAAGTTTTTACAACAGGTAGATACTTAATTAACTATCCAATTGACTAATACCTACGAGCACCACTGGATATATCAGGGCATACCCTCCATCCTCCTGAAGTATCTATTCATTAAAACATCTATAAAAATCCTTTCACATTGGAATTTGGTCAAAAATACTATACTCGTATATATAATAAGATAATTGTTGCATGAATTAAGTCAACCAATAAACCAACTTTTTTATTTATTACTAGCAACTTATGTGTCCCTAGGTACATTTTAAATAGAAAAAATAGTTATTGCGTGTGTAGCTTAGATGATAGATTTTTTTGTGGATTTTTCTATAGGCCTCTTTAAGACCTACAATTTTCTAGTATATTGTTTAGGAGTATCTCTGTTTTTAGCCTGCTGTTAGTTATATAAATATTTAGGACGCCTCGGCAGAACCAGTGTTTTCCCGTGGGAATAAAAAATTTTCATGTAGTAAAACGTAACCTAAATGTTAACCCAAGTAATAAGTTCTTACTGCAAAAAAAAGTGAAAATCAATTCAGTACATTTTGGGGTCTACATTCTGTACACAATACGTTCACTCATTTATTATTGTTCATTGTTTTAAAAAAAAATATTTCATGTACAGATTTTGTTACAAAATAACAATACGTAATAACTAGGTACATTTCTTATATTTATTTGTACTTATACACCAAAATTTGAGCTAAAAAACCTATAACAAATTTTTAGGTGAACCTCACTAAAAATATTGATTTTAACATCATACATAAACTTTTAATACAAATAAAAGCACTATTAGCACAAGTTATTAAGATTCAGGAGTTATTGCAGTTTAATGCTTACCTTTTTACCCCGACCCTTACCCCGTCAGCATCGCTCATCTCAAACGGGAAGTAATTAAACTTGCTACTCAACTATTATCTGACTACTCCTTCAAGTCACGAACTTCATCTTGTCTCGAAATATTATATAATGAAACTCTTTCGTTGTAATTAATCCAACAATTTTTGGTAAGGCTAATTATTACCTGTTTATAGTAAGTTTTAACATAAAACGATTACAAAACGAAAGATTAAAATTATTCAGTCACAATTATAGACTGATTAAAATAATTATTATAATACACCTATATATAATTTTACATATTTTATGGTGTAGGTACATATTATTTTCCTTTTGGCTGAAGTAAAATATAAGCTCAAAGCTCAAATTATGACAATATAAAACATCGTGAGGAAACCTCTGTGTCTGAGAGAACCTAGCAAGTTTTCAAAAGTCATGTGAAGACCGCCAACCCGCACTTGGCCAGCGTGGTAGAGTATGGCCTATACCAATAAATATATTACCTGCGCTATCGACTAGGTTCCGTAAGATTGACCGTCATAAAAGTCAGTGAGACTATACAAGAAAAAATAATAATTTTGCGTGTTGAAAGCGTATAATTTTAAAATAATATGGATAGTTTTTTCTAAAGATCTTATTGGTCTGGATTAAACTGTTATGTACTTTTCTTAGGTGCTTCTTTTTCGTATTCTACATAATTATATATGTAGTTCTTGTTTACACAATTACAGACATATAAAGTATTAGTTAATTATAAGTAAAATTACTTTAAATCTCTTTTATTTGATCAAACCAGCACTGTACATAATCGTGATTAACAATCTAAATACCTAAACCAAATAATACAATAAAACATATAATTTTTGGAACTCATCGTAAACGTTATATATAGTTACATTTGTAAATAAAACAATTTAAAACTCCGTAAATCCGGAAACCCTTGGCCTTAAATAACAAGTCGTTTCACTCTATGGAGGATGAAAGTTATAGGCACTAAAACTAATTACTAGTGAACATATAGTAAGCTACGAAACTAAGCGATAATTCAGAAAGCTTCGTTGCGCCGTTGGGTCGGCTAATGAAAAGTTTTATCACACCTGATACGTGATGGGCTGAAATAGCTTTATTTAAACCCTATAGTTTCAATATCCCCTATCATAATTAAAGTGTAAAGTCATAGTAAAGTATACTTTGTAAAGAGGATAGTGAACAATATTGTTAGATTTTATTTATACTTGAAATACTTATGTAGTCTAGCAAACTGATGGTTAAAAAAATCTGGTTAGTACTTTAGCAGTAGCTTAATCTATTGAGAAATGTTATTAAATTAAAAATAATAGTTCAAATAATAGTATCTAACTTACGAGTATATCAATATAGAGCAATTAATAGCAGACATCTGCAAGTCAAGAGCCACATGTCGTTGCAAGGGTACTCTCAAGCTGAATATATATTAGCTCATTTATGTAAATTTAGTTTGTCTTCATGAGAATAATGCGTCCTTTATTAATCCTAAATGTCGTCACTCAGCAATGCCTATTAAGCTGAAGTGTTTAAAAATACTTTTTTTTACATTTTTAGTCACTTTTATTCATTTTACTGTTATTGTGTTTTTTTTAAATCAAAAAATTATCATAATAATAACTGTATACTATAGGATGTATTCAGCCTTTTTTAAAGTCCCACAGCTGGGCACGGGCCTCCCTTCAGTACTAGGAGCATCAGGCCATAGTCCACCACGCTGGCCAAGTGCGGGTTGGCGGACTTCACATGTCTTTCGAAAACTTGCTAGGTTCTCTCAGGCATACAGGTTTCCTCATGATGTTTTCCTTCACCGTTAAGGCAAGGAGTAATCATGTTTTAAATGATTCGCACATGAAAATATCAGAGGTGCGAGACCCGGGATTTGAACTCAATTCACTCGGTTTCCGAAGCGAGAATGTTACCACTGGGCTACCACTGCCTTAGTACTTACTATAGGATATTACAATATATTTAAATTACTTGAAAAACTAACTTAGACGTCTAACTTAAATAAAGTTGATATTCAAACAATTAATATACACCGTATGGCAATGATATCTACAGGAAACTGAGTATGTTAAGTTTTCGTTAATAGCAAAACATCGAGTTTTTATCGTATAATATATCGTATGTCGTTAAAATTAGCTAATAGCCCTACTTATAATTGTTAAACATAACAACTATACATATAATAAAATTGTAACTAGATATTTTTTGGAAAATCTTATTGAAATAAAAATTATTATCGATACAGAAGCCGATTCTATAGTTTTTAGAATTTTTGTCTGTCTGTCTGTTACCGCATCACGGAAAAACCGCTGGAGGGATTTTGATGTAATTTGGTATGGTGATAGCTGGTCATCCGGGTATATAGAATACTTTTTACCGCGGGAAAATATATCATTTCTGAGAAAAATACAAAAACTGCATTGCTTTCAATGTATACTAATATATTAAACTAAGAAGTTGGTTTTTGTTCATCTGAACACAGGTGGAGCCGCGGGCAATGCTTATAATATATAAAATCACACGTGTACTAATTTAAAAAGGCGTTATATCCTAGTTTTATTAAACTATTGAAGTGATGGATAATTGCCACAATGATTACACTAGAGAAAACAAGGAAAACTAATTAATATAATGCTATCTAAAAGTTTCAGAATCGTGCGAAAGCTAAGATAACGAGCATACCAATTAGTACAAGATTTCCATTAGTAATAAAGTTGGGGAAAATAGTTATAAGTAAATTTGCAACACTGTTATTGTCATTACGTCATATGATAATATACAATCCCGTTATAATAAATAAAATAACCGAAAAGAATCTTTATAAGAAGTAAATATATCAATATAATGTATCCATACTGATATAACAAATGTGAAAGTGTGTAAAGTAGTTTGTTTGTTTGTCCTTCTTTCACGCCGAAACAGAATGACGGATTGGCGTGATTTTTTATGTGGAGATAGCTGGAGGGATGGAGAGTGACATAGACTAGTTATAGGCTGGAGAGTGACTTTTTATTGCAGGAGATTATCTCATTCCCACAGGAAAATACGTTATAATACAAAATAAAATTAAGATCAGAATGACTTAAAACATGGTTTATTAATACTCTTCAATACAATTAAATAAGTACGTATTTAAGCATTTTTTGAAATTCATTCCATAAGGCGGTAAAATAGAGGATGAAAGTTTGTGTGAAACCTACCTTATTAGAGTTTTATTTTGTAGTTTTAGCACGAGCGAAGCCACGGGCTCTATTAGTAATATAACAATGATTTGGGAAGCATTTGTTTTTGCTTATGGACGCCCGTTCCCAAGAGTATCACATTTAAACAAACAAACTCTTCAACTATAGTTACTAAATAAACGATGAAGATTATATTATATGTACATACGTTGTCTAACACTACGTGCTTTGGCTTAGATGCAAATTTACATATGTATATAAATAAACTACGCGAGCTGAGATGCACGTAAAAGCAAGTCAATATATTTTTTTCTTTCTGCACTTTTTCTACTTATTTATATATATTCTTTTTATACTTCAACTAGCATTGCCAAAAACCAAATTCTTAGGTTTTACATATTGGTACACTCTTACATTGCAGTTTTTGTATTTTTTCTCAGAAATAAGATATTTTTCCGCGGTAAAAAGTATCCTATATGTTGACCCGGATAACCAGCTATTATCATACCAAATTTCATTAAAATCCCTACAGTAGTTTTTCCGTCATGCGGTAACAGACAAACAGACAAAAATTATAAAAACTATAGATTCGGCCTCTGTATCGATAATAATGTTTATTTCAATAAGATTTTCCAAAAAATATTTAATGTACAGATTCGGCTTAGTTACAGTTTCATTATATGTATAGAATATGCCTCACATTCCACCGAGCGCGCAAAATGCTTAAAAAGGGTAAACAGTTTTGTCTTCACTTATTAATATAGATGTTCCGTTCCTATCAGGACCGGGCCTTTACCGAAAATTAATCTTGAAAAATAAACAGAAGAAAATAAATAAAATAAAGAGAAAAACAAATTCTTATATAGGTAGGTACATACTATGAACATATCTAATCCATTGATTCACCCATTGACAGGCAACGTATAGCTTTAACCGCTGAATCTAGAAATATTAATTTTACACAAGCCTCACTTAACGAAGGTGCTAAATAGATGTTTTATTACATTGTATGGAATTTGCACATTTTCAAAGTGAGTCCTCTGTTCGATTGCTTATTAAATCCCTAATGAAATATGAATTACATTGGACACTCAAAATAAAGATTAAAAATTAAGAATAAAATTTGTGTTAGATTTTGTATTTACAAACAATTACTATGTATAGTTTTAAACTCTTCATATGCTCGCAGGAATATTATTGTCTACAATGTACGTTTTCTTTTAAATATCTTTATAAAAACTATAGATATAACTGAATTTAATAAAGTATGACATCCATAAATTTCCTGGCATTTTTATTATCCCTTACCTGACTGAAAATCTAAGGAAAACCGATAGAGAATGCCACATTAGCATATTTATTAGCATCATCTTAGCAAGGTCCTTCGCCTTTAAGCCTATATCAATAACAAGGTGTGACTGCGCATTTTTATGTTAATATCATTTTATTTTATGCATACAGCGATAAAATTTTATTAGTTTCTAGCAGAAAGTATTTGACTAATTATATCATTACAGCTTATAGCTTATATAGTTTATTGGATTATCTGTTTTTTAATGTTTTGCATAAAGTTCTAGATATCTTTGTTGAGAGAGAAAAAAATTGTGACTTTAAGATCGTCCTCTAATAGGTATTTCCCAAAACAGATGAAATAGATACAAAGGAAAGACAGTTTATCATTGCTGTTTATTGGTCGCAATTCAAAGCCATGGAAATAGTAAAAGAGTTATCATTTTGTCTATAAATAATAGGTAGTAATGAAATATAGTTTCCTAATTTTAAACATACGTACGAATGTCTATACATATAATAAAATTCTAACTGAGCCGAATCTGTACATTAAATATTTTTTTAGTTTTTTTTTTTTTTGAAATAGACATTATTATCGATACAGAGGCCGAATCTATAATTTATAGAATTTTTGTCTGTCTGTCAAAAGTGTCAAAAACCACTGGAGGGATTTTGATAAAATTTGGTATGGCGATAGCTGGTTATCCGGATCAACCTATGGGGTACTTTTTAATGCGGAAAAATATTTTATTTCTGAGAAAAAATACAAAAACTGCAATGTAAGAGTATACAATATGTAATATGTAAAATATATAATATGTAAAACCTAAGAATTTGGTTTTTGGTCATCTGAACGTGGGCGGAGCCGCGGGCAATGCTAGTTGTTCATAAATTCATTTTACAAAACAATTTCAATGTAGGCTGTCTATAAAATAGATTATTGAAAGTGACTGCTGCATACAGAAAACTTATAATTATTCCATTCAGAGAGTTTACGAGCATTATTAAATTATATTAAATTCCTTTTATAAAATAGAATAGAGAATGCTTTCATGCGCAAGGGAGGTCTCATCGGTAATATAGAAAAGATCATTGCAGTACAAAGTAATAGTATTACTAGGTACGTCCTGAGAATATTTCTTTTTTTTTATTTTATAAAAACAGCTCAAATCAGAGTAACTCAACTCATACAAGATAATACACGTATATCCTTCATAATATAATATTATATAACTATAATCATATGTAATAAGCTATTTCAGACTTATGACAATAAGAATTTTTAATAGTTAAATAACTATTACAGAAATAACTTGCAATATTTAGCGATATTTTAAAAATGAGTTGCACTCACTGTGTACATTGTAGAGTCATTGTAACATTAACTGACTGAATTTATTTTCGACTTTTACAAACGATATCGATACCGTATCCTGTTCGCTTAGTCGTGTAATTTTGAGCCCGTTGAAGAGATGGCCGCATGCAAATATAATTGCAGAGAACGTACAACGGACGAGCGTGCATTAGCCACGCTTTGTGGGGAAATGAGTCGGTCTATTTCACACCGTTCAACGAATTAGCTTCCACAGTCTGAACCCAGTCTGATTCTAAGTCACAAACACCTCAAATTGGGCCCTTTGTTCCGCAAAATGTCGTCGACAGTTAAATGTTGAAAATAAGGTTTAATCTTCAAATAGACATCTCAAACTGAATATTAATATCAAATCCAAAATACGCTACAACTTTCATTTCGTCAATATATTATAACCAGTAAAATATGAAGGTTTCTAGTAGACATTAATAGTGTAGGTACATAATGTAAACATCTATTACCGGAAAATTAATTAAAATATGAGTAATGTATGTGGTGTGTGTTATAAATATCGTATAAATTAACTCTCTTACTCCTTTTTTGGTTAACAAATAACAATTAATATTATTGTTATATACAAACCATTCACGTAACGCTTGCGACAAATTGATGCCATTTGCAACAGTCTCTGACAGTGGGCATCTAAATTGGTGCTCGTTTCACTGAAGTGAAAATTTATCCGGCAATATCAAAAACGCTTCAATCTTTCTGATGAAATAATATTATGGCTTACTGGACGTTTTACGTTGACAAAAAGAGAAGAGGCAAACAATATTTTTCCGGACCCTAATTTTCATTATGAGTCACAAAAAGGTATAATTTGAACTTGTAAAACGTGACTTTAAATATGGTTTTTTGAATAAAATATAGAATTTATGTCAATGATCTGAGCTCCACTACAAATTTTAACGAATCTCTAAATAAATATACCTACTTCGAATAAAAAAAGAAGTTGGAAATTTCAATATATATTATTTTGCCGATATATCGGCTCCCTCAAGTTCAGTTTAACGAGTGATCGAATTTACGCTCAAATAAAATTGCCACCAAGTTTATTCAGCATAATTCCCAAGGCGTCCGCGCGAAATGTGTACATAAAGATAAACGTGAAATACAGCGTAATCAAGAAAAAAGTTACATTATTCTCATTTTAATTTTGAGAAATTGTCGTATAAAAATATAATTTTTTGCAATGTATCTATTATGTATTTATAATTTAAAAACAATTGTGTTAGATAATTTCAATTTTCTTTCCCTTATTACTTACTTACAAATAATAGGATTCATATTTTAAATAAAAATAGTATTATGTGGTAGAAAATTTAAAAATCTTTGATATTTAGCCCCTAGAGTTCAGAGCAAATCAAACGAGCCTTAATGAATTACAGCGAAACAAAATCACAAATAACTAACGCTATACACTAGAAGAACGCAAGGTGTATTTTTTTTTTTAAATACATTGCTTACTAAAATAACCCGTTGTAAAATATCTATTGACTTTAAGAGCAAAATAAAACCAATTTCATATAAAATTAAAATCTTACATATACAAATTTACATATTAATTATTAACAAATATGTTTTATACAGCTAGGACAAAAAAATAAAATACATAGAATGCTCCTTAGATTTAAATATAATTCATATTTATAGAAAATATTTTAATATATCTTTCTTCTTCTTCTCCCTGCCCATTTCCCAATCACTCGGGGTCGGCGCAGTACATCTCCTGTACTGCTGAAAGGATTTGGCAAAAGTTTTACGACCGGCCGCCTGCCTGACGTCAACCCTCCTTGGGAATGCCATTGTCTCTCTTTGTCTGAATGTTATCGCGGAAGTCTTGTAATTATTATGCACTTTCAATTTTTTATACTATTACTTAAATTTTTAATGTTCTTTTCTGATATATTTTAAAATAAATTTTGATTACACCATAAAAAAATTTTAATATGTCTTATCACTTTATAATTTAACAGAGATAATCTTAAGAATGGTATACAAAAATATCTTCCAGATAAAAGTGGCAAAAAACGGCTTGCAGACATTATGTAATAGCTTTTTATAGAAGAACAATTTTAGTGTTTAAATCCACAGTATACGAGGCGTGACGACTGCAATACTAACTCTAGATACAAATAGGGGTGTCCATTACTACTAAAAACCAATAGACACAATTCGGCCTGACCATAAACTTAAAGTGATATTTGAAATCGTTTAAATTTTTTACATTACTTCGAGCGAGACGAAATGTTTTAGCTCTTTTATTATTATTCTCACTATTAATATAGAAGTTAGTAATCATTAATTTTCACAAAATTAATACAGTTTATGTACGTACAAGAAATTCCCGGAAATCTTCCAGGACACCGGCAGTCTGTTAGACTACTGGGACTCTCTGAGATTGAAAGACTAACACTATATACAACACAATGCCGAAGTACGGAAAAGGCCGTGCAGAAGAAGAAGAAGAAGATGTACGTAAAAATAATATATACACTACATTTTTTTTATTAAATAATAATGAAAATAATAAAGTCATTAATGTACTCATAAAAAGTATCATAACTAGAAATCTGCGCTGCCTTAATTCATATTTGAATAAATTATTATTATTTATTACCACTTTTTACACTACAAAATTCTCGTAATAAGGTATGGTATATCTATAAAATTAAAAAACTTTGCGTAAGTACTTTATATATGTAGCAATATACTCTATGATACTTACTTTTAATATTTCGAAGCGTATGTAAAAACTTCCCGCCTTGTCCTATGGAGCAGCCCTAGATTAGAAAGATCGTAAATTGTTAGAGTAAACTGGTATTCGACCGACATGTAACCGGCCTCCGGTTTTGCGTACAAACAAATGAGAGACTTTATGTACAATGTGGTGAAATATGTTTCGGCAAAAAAAATTTTAGACGTGAGTTTTAATATAGAATAATAAAAATAGACTACAAATTTATTTATTTTTTAACGGAACAGTCTATTTCCTTTAGATATTTTGATTTTAATAAATGACACTGCCCAACAACTTTGTATCGTCTGTTTATTTATTTTTTATTTTTTTTGATGATTATCCTGCGACAATTCAGTTGGATTTTAGTGGGTAGTACTCGGTTTTCTAGTGAGTGATTCGCCACATACCTGTAGTAAACAAGTACGCGTAAATTCCATGCCATACCAACATTAAAACTTACGAACATGGCCTTAGCCTTTATAATGTAAAAAATATATAATGATATTCCATACTATATTAGTACACATAAACAAGTTTCAATTTTATGATGTTTTAATTAATTATATAGTTTTAAATTATTGTATAATAGGACTCGGCAATTCTATGGTGATATGATGATATTCATCTATGTCTATCAATTTAGCTCGTTACTGGATAAAGTGGGTTACCTATTGTGCAAATTGATAGACAATGCAACGTACAATGAAAATATGATGATTGCAGTATCGTACTCTCATTAAGTGGACATTACTGAATAGGAATTTTATTCAATGCTATCTATTTATTGATTCATAAATATTTTATTTACCATGTTATTACATGGATAAAAATACTGTTGAATAAAAAATGTAGGTATTAAAATACTAGATTTCAGTCGTGGTCCTGCCAACACTACCAAATCCAAATTCAAATCCAAATTCAAATTCCCAATAAAATAAAGTCGGACAACGAGTCTGATTCGCACAACGAGTGTTCTGTAGAATGAAACATTAAAATTTTGTGATAATTTTTTTGTGATGTGCCTATCTACAAATTTAAGGTTATCAAATTTTTTCCTTTACTTGTGCTATAAGACAATGCTTCTTGCCAAATTTCAAGATTCTAGGTCAACGATAATATTATAAATTGGTTTCGACTCCCTTGCGAGTGTTAAAATATGCGGCATAAACAGCCGTATATTTTGATTGAGTTGACTTAAGAGTCTTTCCACTACTCGGAATGATTTCAGACTTGAGTATTTGATATTAATTTCAACTTGATATGTCCAAGCGTTCCTGAGAAAAAGCCTCTTGACAGACAGACAGACGGACAATGAAGTGATCCTATAAGGGTTCGTTTTTTCCTTTTGAGGTACGAAACTCTAAAAACGAACAAGTGCGAGTGTGACTCTCGAAATGACGATTTCGTAGCTGATGCTAAATGTGTTTAAAATAAAATATTTCATTTACAACATTCATTTTATCGGTACTACATATAAATAGCTAAATAGCTTTGTATTTCTATGAAAAACTGAACTGATCTAACAAAACGTTAAAATATTGTTATACGTTAATTTATTCATTAAAATTATGTATAATATATGCTTCGATAGGCACAGCATACTAAAATTATCAAATAAGCACTTTAATTCTAATTGTTAACACCACAATTATGTACATATATTTAAATATAGATGTAGGAGAATTTCTCATTGGTATAATCATTTTTGTGTATCGTCTTGTTGTTGTTAGCGTCAGCAACCAGCCGGGCGTAGAGCCAATAAACGCTGCAGCGTTGCTCCTGGTACTTCTTTGTAGCAGAGTGGACCGTGGGCTCAAACCCTTGGTTTTTGTGGTCTCGGCAGGCCAGCTGACGGAGCGTCGTAGTTGCGTGCATAAGAATTCCTGCGACCCCCCCATTAAGAATTGAAATGTTCCGTTGAATCACTAAAGTAGTACTGGCCTTTCTAGCAGGTCTCCGTTTGTATGTATAGAGTTCGTATACATAAATGCATTTCTCAAATTATATACAAATACTAAGTACGCTAAATTATTACAATTTTTTTTTATACTGAGAGACCCATCAGATACTATATATGACGATGCACATGGAGATGCTAAGCTATTTATCTTTAGTTAGATAGTTCACTAACAATGTGATTTAACTTGAAACTAAAATTTATTACGTACTTTATTCTACATATTCTCCGTAGCTTTGAGCACAATTGCGTGTTAAAGTAATGTTTAGTTTCAAGCACTTCACCTTGAAGACACGAATTTCGAAATAATATAATATGTATATATATATATATAAATATATATATATATATATATATATATGTATATATATATATATATATATTTACCATGAAAAAGCAATAATTGCATTGATTTTTTTACAGTTGCAGTTCCCCTGTAAGGCATATCTAAGGTTTAAATAAAATGACTCGACCGATACTCACTTAAACGTAAAAAGATGCAAACGAGATCTATGTTTATATAGTGCTAGAAAGTAATCGTTAAAAATTGTTTCTTATAACTTTCATATGTCAAAAGATTGGGTCTTACCTACATAATGCATGCAATAATTAAGTCACTCTTAATTATTCTATCAATTCTCTACATACACGTAAGCATTTATAGGGCCCATGGCTTAGATATGAAATTCAACTCTATAATCTAGAAATCCAGTACACTTACACTGACATTAAAGTAATTCATAGGTAACATTTTATATGACATAAATTAATATTATGTGAAACGCGATTTAGATTAATGGCTGTGCTTGTTAACAACTATAGAATACTCAGCCCATATATCTACAGTAGGTTGGAATCGTAAACACTACAATAAAGTTTAGTAGCCTCTTGCGATTCTTATTGCGGTGTATATACACTCATAAATTATCTGCTTCCTTCCTCCTTTACTGTTGCCCTTTTTTCATTTAATTTATCTCACATACATGACACATAAATTACCATTATGTTACGACGTTACCATGTAAGATGATCTTGGCAAGTTTTCTTAATATTAGATATAATTTACCGATACCATTTAAATGTAAAAGAAAGGAAACAAACTAGACGTTGAGGTCTCCAAAAGATGAATACACCATTTATTTATTAATACTTCAAAGATAGACGACAGAAAAGCTCGAAAAACTTTTTATTTTTTTTATTTTTCAACCAAACAAAGTCTGTCGCAGGAGAACTTCTATCTTCATGTCCGGCAGTTAAATTATGTAATTATATTATGTTAATTTTAAAATTTTTACATATTACGGTGGTATTAAATAACAACTTAACAAACGATTTAAATTCATCTAAAATCACAGTTTAAAGTAGATAGACAAGGGTTATGTATATAACATAATAACACATTCAGCAACTGGCCTCCACGTTGCATGCTGACATTGCTGGGACATATGCACTTATTGATGATGAGAGTGATGAGATGATGAATGATTTCATCATTTTGTATAAATGTGGCTGAATTTCATTGATGCGGCGTTGATTCCTCCTCCAACGTACTGGTGGATGTGGGTTTGTTAACAAAGACTTTAAATTCAAATAATCGAATAGAAAGAAACCCAGTTGTGCTAAATCACATAATCTACGAAGCCAATTCTGATCACTAAAACGAAAGAGTACATGACCAGGAAATATCTCATGCAATTACTCCTTTTACAGTTGACGAAGTTAAATCAATATTTGCACCATATTTTGTAAGACACTGTAACAGCCAAACTTTCATTATATTTGAAATATTTTCCAACAATGAAAACGCGTTGTTATTTTATGGAGTGCTCCAATTTTACTGGCCCTATACTCTCAGCTATCAAACGTTTTTTTTTTTGGTTTTCAAAACTTTCTACGCAAATGGCGACAAATTCAAACCTTGCATGAATTTTGGGACATCCTTAATAATACGTATGAAATATTAATTTTATTGCCCCCGTATCATTACAAAAGTAATCTATTTAACTTTATACTCTTATTTTTATAATTGTATTTTTAAGTCTATTAACTTTATTATAATATTATTTTTAAACACCATGTATCCTACTTTGTATAACATTTTTTTCAAGAGATTTTCCATAAAACAATATAAAATTCTACTTGAGTATTTTATTTAACTCCTTAGCTTAATTTTCTTTTAATTTTGAATTAATTTTTATTTCTTAACTCTACTAAGTTCCTAATTATAATACCGCAAATTAATTACATGGAATACCGCAGCATAGAGATTTTTCAACAAAATATAAAAAATAGGTTTCATGAACAAATTTAGAATATTTTAATAAAAAGTATCTGGAACGAGGGTTGGCCTTGGAAACATTAATTTATAAATAAAAATATCTAACTTGTATGTCATTAGCAACCATGCGAGTCAAATGTGAATTATTTTCACACCAGTACAGCCTCTGCATACAAACAGAAACTCAAATAGCGATTTTTTGCCACGATAAATTAATATAGATTATGTTTATAAATATTTTATTCTATATAAATTTTAGTCAAAGCTTTACTTTTTAAGATACCTATATTCCCTGGATTAATTATTCTACGCCAATTTACAATTTTGTCAATTTAAATGACCTTAAAGCAGTATTCCTTTACAGGGCAAGTAAGTGTTATAATAAGTTACTCAAAGAAGCTTACCATAAGCTTGTGTTGAATTTAAATCCGCGTTTATCTAACCATAGTGTAAGCTCAGAGAGCAAGGGTTAGGTAAATATTTATAGCGCTATAATCCTGACGGTTTTTGCTTAGCAGCGCGACCCCTGGTATCTCGTTGTCCAGTCTACGCTTTAATGTGACTATATTCAAATTTCGTTTACATAATCTAGACAAAATATATAATGATATATATATAATGATAAGTGATTTTATTGCTTTACTTTAATTATACAATGCTTTTCTTCGTAACTATCTATCTTGAATTATTGAGTTATGTATACGTAGAACTGCAGCATATTTGGTATACTAGTTTGTTTTTTTGGAATAAGCGGAAAAGGAAATAGGTTAGCTCACTAAAAACTGCATTAAAATATTGAAAAATTATTGAACTTTAATCAACAAAACAGAAACTAGGAACTTTAAAATTACAATCAAACTAAAAAACCCAAAAGCGTGATCTGACTTAGGGTGCAGGGCATGTCTCTTTAAATATTTTCTTTTTGCCTTTTCCTTAATTTTTTTTTTCTGTGCTCTTTTCTCTTTATCAGAGCTTTTGAATAGTGCCTTCTCAAGTTCGTTCTTATAAGGGGAATTTGAAATAATCACCTATCGTACAGCTTATGACCTCTAGTACTAGTCTCTCTAGCTCTGTTTAATGTTGTTGTATATGAAATTTGGAATATTCCAAATTATGTTCACTTTCGGTATTCCAAATTGACAACATGACATCCTTACCTAAAATTCCATGTAATATTTTTTACTATAGAAATATCCACAAAATCAAAACAAAATCATTAACTAATACGGACACCTATCAACTTAAATAGTTACAATGAAGATTTTACTTATCATAGTAAATGATGACCAAGGAATGCATTTTTACCGAAAAGTTTTCAAAAACGTTCTCGTTCCCGTGTGGCTCGCAGCAGGAATTTCTAGATGGCGACCCTTTTTTTAGTACTCATTGGCTTTGTATGTCATTAGACGTTATGCTTACAGCAAAAAAACACAGATAGCATTTATATTCATTTAGATATCTGTATATTCCAAGTTACTTGCACTAATCCAAATATGCTGCCGTTTCCTATAATATAGCAGGTATCCTATAGAAGTTATCCTGATCTGCTAAAGTAAACAAACAGAGCTATAAATCTAAAACGGATTAAAAGATTATGATTATTGTAGCCAAAATTCTAACAAATAAGACAACTACAAATTATAATGGATTATCGATTAATTTTTAACGTAGTTCAAATTATACACAAACTAGCAGAACCTCGCTCGCGCTAAAACTACAAAAAAACTCTAAAAAGGTAGGTCCTGAATCATACAAACTTTCATCCCCTATTTTACCACTTTCTATGATGAATTTCGTAAAATGCTAAAACACGTATTTTACACGTGTATTGAAGAGCATATATACCAAGTTTAAAGTAATTCTGATGAGAAATACGTGTTTTCCTGTGGGAATGAGATAATCTCCCGCGATAAAAAGTAGTCTATGTCACTCTCTAGTTCTCTAACTATCTTCACACCAAAAATCACGCCAATCCGTCACTCCGTTTCGACGTGAAAGAAAGACAAACAAACACACTTTCACATTTATAATATTAGTATGGATATATATTAACAAATTAAAATAAAATAAAA
Source organism: Brenthis ino (assembly GCA_921882275.1). Classification (NCBI taxonomy): domain Eukaryota; kingdom Metazoa; phylum Arthropoda; class Insecta; order Lepidoptera; family Nymphalidae; genus Brenthis; species Brenthis ino. The sequence continues at coordinate 7,333,946 of OV170225.1, forward strand.
ACTGATAAGTTTGGAGAAATCCCAGAAATCCTGAATAAGCATATGCATATTGCGCAACTCTGACTCAAGTCACGTAACTATCTGATATCACGGTCTTTGAAAAGAGGTATACGACTCAAGAGCGCTGTTCAATCTTCATATTAGTTCTTTAGAAAACTTTACAGGAAAATATTTTTGAAACTAAAGTATGCTACAAGCATCAGTATTGGAAATAAAATAGCCATAAGTTTATTATAGATTATTCTCAAAGCAACCTAAAACATATACCTGGTATGATTTTACCTATATTCAATGTTTTAAAATTACGTGTTTTTGCTTACATATGTCATGGTTGATAAAATACAAAATTCTCTGGACTATTTCTAAATTCAACTCAATAAACCTAATAATAAATCAAAGATATAAATCTATTATTATTTTTTTAAGAAACAGTTTCTGTGAGTTAATTGTTACTTCTTGGATATTTAACTGCCACAACATTCAAACTTAAATGGAATTTCAAACTCTGTAGAACATAAAACGAAAATCTTCTTAAAGGGATTGAATATTATTTATCAATCTCTGTGCTTCTTAAGAAATGGGAATTGATTAATTATTATGTACTAGCACAACCCACGACTTCACCCGCGATCAAATTACGGAAAAAATAAACTTTTTCGCTACACATACTTTATTATTTGCAAAAAAAGGTTCGTGTAAGATTTCGTGTTCTTAAAAATATAAGGAAAAGAAATTTAATTTTCGCGATCGTAACTCAAAATATCCAGTTTCTTAAAAGATGTTAAACATAGATTACATATTCTATAAATAAATTTTCATTGTAGGTATTTAGTAAGCTCCACTAATTGTATTATTTGCTCATTTTTCTACTCCATATTTCCAAAATTAGAGGAAGAGAGTACAACGATACAATAGCATACAATGTTTACGACTTTAGAATCATGAAACACGACTAATATGGTTTTTTTACTAACATACTAATAGGCTAACATCTACGTTATCTTTAAAAATCCAATGCTATGTACACCTGAAGCTTACAGTCTCCCTCCTTCTCCTTATTTTTTAAGTTACATATATAAAGTGGCAATCTTATTTTGCTTCAGCTTTTAACCCGCGGCCACGCTCGCGTGGACTGAAAAATTTTTAGGCGTCGGGACGTGACGACCCCACCGCCCGCTGGTGGGATAATCTAGTGACAGAGATTATTCCACCAGTGCAATCAGTCAACCAAAACTGTGGTAGTGCCATGCTAGTTACCTTCGGGTAGCAGCCGAATGGGCCGGCACGTCCCGTAAAGTACCACTCTCTCACAGAAGTCCGGCGTAAAGTGGCAGCTATGCTGTCGCGTTTCGTTTGGTAAGTGAGAGTCCCGGGAGGCCCACTCCCCGCCCCTCCCCCACACCACTAAATACATGATAGTGCGAAATTCGGTTAGACTACCCCAGGAGGGTACCACCAGCGCACATCGCGGTGGAGAATCCCTCTCTGGGCATCCCTGTTCAGCTCATACACTACCTGAGCGTGGGTGCCCAGGCTGCCCTCCGAATTCTGGGGAGGGCAATTTTGCGCTCTCGGCTTCTGTTCGGGGCAAGCGGAGCAGGCCACATAAGGCTACCCCTTTCACACTTGCTGTGGACTTCTGCAACATAAGGGGGCTAAATTCCAACTTGAACGCCGTCCACTACCACCTTGAGACGGCGAAGCCGGCCTTGCTCTTCCTTACTGAGACGCAGATATCGTCGCCGACTGACACCTCTTTCCTCTCTTACCCGGGATATAATTTGGAGCATTCCTTTGTACCGCGGGCTGGAGTGTGCGTGTACGTCAGAGAAGACATCTGCTGTCGTCGCCTCGGCAGCCTTGAAGGGCGGGACCTATCCATCCTCTGGCTACGTGTAGACTGCGACGACCATCCGCGAATCTACGCGTGCCTGTATAGGTCTCATAGCGGCAATGCCGAAACTGAACGACTCGTTGAGCACATGCAAATGGCTACAGATTCCGTGCTCCAGCAGATCCCCTCCGCAGAGATCGTGATTCTCGGCGACTTTAACGCCCATCATACAGAATGGCTTAGATCACGTACTACCGATCATGCGGGGAGATCTGTTCACGATTTCGCATTGGCATATGATCTGACACAGCTGGTTACCTCGCCAACGCGAATCCCTGATGTGGAAGATCATACACCTTCCCTGTTGGACCTTCTGTTGACCTCTCATCCGGACGGCTACCTGGTCTCCATCGATCCCCCTCTTGGTTCGTCGGACCACTGTCTTGTCCGGAGTACAGTGCCAGTGACGCGCTCAACACGGCCTCGCTTTGCGGGCTGTCGCCGTGTATGGCATTACAGGTCAGCGGATTGGGACGGGATGCGGTCATTCTTTGCGTCCTACCCATGGGGGCAAATTTGCTTCTCGCCAGATGATCCAGACGTCGTTGCTAACGCTGTCACCGATGTGGTACTTCAGGGTATGGAACTATTTATTCCGTTCTCTGCAGTACCCATTGGAGGCAAGTCCCAGCCTTGGTTTGGTCACTCCTGTAAGACGGCATCTCGCCGAAAGCTGGAATGCTACCAAGCCTGGGCTGGCGCATCGGCGTCTAGTGATGTAAATACGAGCGCCTTTAAAAAGGAGTATAACTTTGCCTCCAGGTCCTTCAAAAATAGTATCGCTAATGCGAAGTCGAAGCACATCGGCAGAATTGGCGAGAGATTGGGGCGTCTCCCTTCAGGAACACGTGCGTTTTGGTCTCTCTCCAAAGCTGTTTTAGGGAATTTCTGTGAGCCTTCTTTTCCACCTCTACACACGGAGAATGACTCGCTGGCTCATACCGCGAAGGAGAAAGCCGAACTACTGGGCACTCTCTTCGCGTCCAATTCGACTCTGAATGACCAAGGAAACTCACCACCGACAATCCCGGGGTGTGATACTACCATGCCGGAAGTTCAGTTTCGGCAAAGTGCAGTTCGGAAAGCACTTCTTTCCTTGGACATTCATAAGTCGAGTGGGCCCGATGGCATCCCTCCGATCGTGTTGAAGACATGTGCTCCGGAGTTGGCACCGGTCTTAACGCGTCTTTTCCGGCACTCTTATTCACTAGGCGTAGTCCCGAAATCCTGGAAGGCCGCTTTAGTGCACCCGATCCCAAAAAAGGGCAACCGCTCGGATCCGTCCAATTACAGGCCTATAGCCATTACCTCCTTGTACTCCAAGATAATTCCAAGATTATTAACTGCCAGCTCCTGCGGTACCTAGAAGAGCACCGGCTGATCAGTGACCGCCAGTACGGCTTCCGTCGAGGTCGCTCAGCCGGTGATCTTCTAGTTTACCTAACACATAGATGGGCAGAAGCAGTTGAGACCAAGGGGGAGGCGCTTGCAGCCAGTCTGGATATAGCGAAGGCCTTTGATCGGGTATGGCACAAAGCGCTTCTTTCGAAGCTACCTTCCTTCGGGCTCCCCGAGAAATTATGCAACTGGATCGCCAGCTTTTTGGCAGATCGGAGCATCAAGGTCGTTGTCGACGGTGCTTGCTCTGATCCTAAATATGTCAATGCTGGTACTGTCTCCTACTCTGTTTCTTCTGCATATCAATGACATGTTGCAAATCAGCAACATTCATTGCTATGCAGACGATAGCACTGTGGATGCCCTGTACACTGGCCGCGCTAATATTTCTCGGGAATTCGTCGACGAGAGCCGGAACAAACTTGTGTCTGAAGTCGAATCTTTGTTAACCAAAGTCTCGGATTGGGGTCGACTAAACTTAGTCCAATTTAACCCCAAAAAGACACAGGTTTGCGCGTTAACCGCTAAAAAGTCGCCATTTATCGTAGCTCCTCAATTTGAGGACACTCCTCTGTCTCCCACAGCCAGTATCGGAATACTTGGCGTCGACATCTCGAGCAACGTCCAGTTCCGTGGTCAATTGGAAGGTAAGGCCAAACTGGCCTCAAAGAAGCTTGGTGTGCTCAGCAAGGCGAGACAGTACTTCACGTCGCGTCAGCGTCTTATTCTTTATAAGGCGCAAATTCGGCCCCACATGGAGTACTGTTCTCATCTTTGGGCGGGAGCTCCCCAGTACCAGCTACTTCCATTTGACCGCATTCAACGTAGGGCGGCTCGAGTTATCGACGATCAAGCTCTCTCCGATCGGCTTGATCCTTTAGCTCTGCGTAGAGATGTTGGATCACTCTGCATCTTCTACCGCATTTATCATGGGGAGTGTTCCGAGGAATTGTTCGGACTGATCCCGGCTGCTGAATTTCATCATCGGACATCGCGCCAAAATAGTAAATTCCATCCACACCACCTCGATGTCCAGCGTTCCACCACAGTGCGATTTTTAAGGCATTTTCTGCCTCGCACAACCACTCTGTGGCACCAGCTATCGCCGGCGGTCTTTCCGAACCGCTACGACCTGGCCACCTTCAAGAAGAGAGCGTACACTTTCCTTAAAGGCCGGCAACGCATCTGCAAGCCCTGCGGTGTCGCAGATGTCCATGGGCGGCGGTGATCGCTTTCCATCAGGTGAGCCTCCTGCCCGTTTGCCCCCTTAGTCCCATAAAAAAAAAAAAAAAAAAAAATTTACCACATCCAGCAAACACAGTGGCCACTATGATCTTTAACGAATTACTCACAGTATAATCCCGTTACATAGCTTAGGTAACTTTTTCATTACAGTTGTGCCAATCTTTAGAAGGAGTATATAGCAGGATACTCTCTAGCTAGATTCTCTCTCTCGCGCTCTAGGTCTATTATAGTTGTCACTGCTGTGGCCAGCCGAGAAGTTATACATAATTTCCCTTTGGGTTTGGAATAATCTCCGTTCTCTAATTTATATCCCACACAGTAAGTGTGCACTTACGAAGAACTTGAGCCAAGTTACTCTGTTTAAATATATTCAACAACTCTAACTTCACCGCCCAATTTGACTCATTTTACCCTTTTAAGGGATGAATTTCGAAAAAAAATGATATTCGTATAGTTTTATTTTTTATTTCAAAGGTGAATACCACTTTCCGGGCATCAATTACAGAATTTCATACAAACTTTCATCCCTCATTTTACCCCCTTATGGTATGAATTTCAAAAAATGCTAAAACATGTATTTATGAATTAATACCAAGTTTCAACTAATTCTGATCATAAATAATTGTTTGCCCATATAAACTTTATTACCCCCCTTTACCTTTTTAAGGGATGAATTTCGAAAAAAAATTTATACATATATTTCTTATTTTTTAAAGCTAAATACCACTTTCTGTGCATTTCGCGTGAAGAATAACAGAGTTTCATACAATCTTTTATCCCATGTTTTACTACTTTATAAAACCCAGTAGTCGATTTTTCTAAGCATTATTTTAAGACCTCTTTAAGTAATTTCATTATTAAGCTTAAGAGGATGGAGCTTTAACTGGTAATAAGTATTTTGGTGAACCGACCCTTGACCTTAATATGAGCGAACTTGTATCTTTTAGCATTTATATATATTTTAACAGTAATTTAGTTTTTTTATAAAATTATAAAATGACCATATTCAAACGCATTTTATACATTAATAATATTATATACAAATCTTATTTTTTGTACATATATTGTTGTCGGTCTTTTAAAGATCCACTGTTTAATATACTTAAAGAAGATCAGGTCGGAAGTCGAAAGACGCTGGCGAGCGTGTACAAAGATAATAATAACATTAGAAGAAGTGGCTACGTAGAGATTGTAGCCCTTGGCTGTTGTCCTTGACTACCCCGCAAGGAATAAAACATTAAGTAAGTGTTCTTTTATATTTTTAAAGTACCCAATTAATATAAGCTAAGAACATTTAAAGTCAATAATATTAAAGTATCATACTTTTAGGCAATTATACTAAAAGGTTTTATATTAATACGATCGAACGGTTTAATATCCGCAAACAGTTTTGTTAAAAACTCAAAGTATAAAGCAGATTGCGGACTCACCTTACATTTACTAGCTTTTAGCCTGATTCATCGTCGGTGTGGATATCTCAAAATAGATATCTATTGCTCTAACGCTGAAATTACACTAAAGTGGTATTAATCTTAATCTTTTACTCGCATAGTATTTTTAATAATAAATCTTAAAAATATAAACCTATGAAAGTTAATAAAAAAACGACGATATTACTTACATATTAGTCCATCATTGCTATATAGCGAAATACAGCGTCCAATATTAATAATTTTCGGTTCAGAACTCAGCAGACTCAGACATCAGAAATGTCATCATTGCATAATAATCACCCCTAAATAATTTAGAAAATAATTAAAAAACGCACGCCTGTAAAAAGGGCATCCCAAGGGCTAAGTAAAACTAAGATAGGTAGAGCTCGATGGCGGTCGTCAAATATTCTCTCCATCCTATTATATAGGATGCTTGATAAACAAATCTAACATTTATTCACCCTAGAGATAACACGCATGTCTATAAAAAGATACTCATCTCAACTTATATAAATAATTTCAAGGCAAGAATCTCGAACGTTGATGGGAGTTTCTAAAGACCACTTAATAGTAAGTTATTATAATTTTAAATTTTGACTTGCCATTTGTGACCTATGCCACAATGTTATTCTTAGTAATTAGACTTCGTAGAATTTGCTTACACAGGTAGAAACCGAGCAAAGTTTGAAGGCGGTAATTGCTTTGGAAAAGCGAAACTCACACCATTTTCATATACAAAATGTTATATAATAGATGAAAAAAAAAGAGAAAAAAAAATCACAAGATTACAGATAATAACTCAAACATAGTTAATAATATTTTAATGTATATTTTATTAATAAGTATATTTTATTTATCTGATATAAACTTCGAAAATATCTTAGAAGAATTTTTGTCTGTCTGCTTGTTGCCTGAACCGATTTCTTTAGATTTTCAGTAAAAGGTAACTTTTCAGATATTAACCTAAACTACTTTTTATCGCGGAGTTACTCATCATATGCAGATCCGGAGGTTTAAGTCCGGATCAAATTAAGTATAGTTATTGAGTTTTTCTGTCAAGAAATTTACAATAACCATTTATAACCATAGAAAGAAAGATTCTCTTAATCTCTCAATAACCAATCTATAACTATAGAGAGAAAGATCGTAGAAAGAAGAGTGGATAAAACTTTTGCGAAAATTTTATTATGTTGAAGGAATTTATTTCATTTCATTATTTTCATTCACATTTACATTTTTTTAATAAGGAATAATGAAAATGTCACTATAACTTTTCCCTTTCTTTATAATTAGTCATTGCTATTTAAACCGACATTGATAAATTCGCACATATTAGTATCCTTAAAGAGTCGCCGGTATATGTTCCAACTATTTCATTAATAAATATCAGGGCTTAAGTTCAGGAGATTCTGTGAAACTTTTGTATTGAGATAACGTATAAAATGTCAAAACTAAAATTAATACAAAGCTATGGGCTCTTTACTTTACTATCTTTCATTCCGAGATTTACTCCCTTATTTGAGTCGTAATCGTATTAAGGCCTAGAAAAAAGCCGCCAATTCAGTCGGATAAATCTGAGAAGCACATTAATTGAGGCTTAATAGCATTCGAAATGAAAACAGTATTAATTGTGTACTACACACTGAGTAATCGTATTTTTCTCTGATCGTTATTATTTATCGTAACTGAGTCCTTATTCGAAAAAATTTACTGCTTAGCCTTAAAATTCGTTATCAGATCCTATCTATGGTTACTATTAATTCATATGATACTATTGTTATTATCGGGGCAGTGTGTGGGTGAGATAGGGAGGGTGTTTGTTAATTTTCTACGCTTTATCAATTTTCAAGGGTTTGTGTAAAAATTGGAAACCGAGATAATGTACATATGTATATCCTTTTATTTTAAAGTTTGGAAATGCATTTACGCAAATTACCACAACTGTTTGTTATGTGATATCATGCCGACTACAAGAGTCAGTAGAAGAGCCAGTAGTACTACTGACTAAATCCAAAGGAAACATCCCCCGTCCTAATGGGGTGCCGTAGGATCATTTGCACAGTCAATCACGACGCCTAGACGGCCTCCTAAGGCGGACCTCATGCATGTATCATCGCCTCCTCCACAACAATCAATTTACTCTGCTTTCAGAGCAATATCAAAAGAAACACGCACGGTACATCTCCCAACACCTTCCTAGTAGCTCCCCAACTGCGTCTCCTGGTTTCACTGCCAGTCACTGGCTCGATTGCCAGTCAACAACTGTGCTTCCGCACCACGACAATGTGAACACACGTTCAGTGGGGCGTATGGTTATTCTGGATTAACACATAGACTACTTTTTGTTAACTGATTTACAAATATTTAAATTCCGTAATATGAAGATACTTCAAATATTACGCACCAACTGCACAATAACGATAATACTTTCTTAGATTTACGCGAATATTTGACGTTTTAAATAAAACTATCTTTTCGTTTTTTTCGCGGATTTATTCTATCCAATATAAATCCGCGAAATTATCCGAAAAGATAGTTTTATTTAAAATGCACAATAACAAGTCAAACTTTTTCATGTATACTACGCAAGTACTCGTTAACGAATTTGTCCTTGATTTACCTATTGTACATACTTTATCAAACTTTTGTATTTCCTTTTGCATGCTATTTCTGTTTTCATATGATTTGTGAATACGTAAGAAGACTTCGTAACATTTATTAGTTTTTTTCGTAAATATCATCTGTCGATAAAGTTAACAACCAGACTAAATGGATTTTTTTTTAACGTTGGGAAATGCATTTACGCACGACGTGTGGGACTCACCGGCGTAATACAGCCAGTACTACCCACTAAAACCCAACAAAACCTTGCCCCGTCTTAATGGGGCGTCGCAGGATCGCTTACGCATTCAACTACGACGCCCCGACGGCAGGTCTGCCAAAGCAGACCACCACGACCATGGGGTTGCTCCAAGGTCCACTCTGCTATCAGAGAAGTACCAGGAGCAACCCGCAAGGTACACCGCCCCCCGAAGAGGGCCACCCCCCACCACCCAACGAAGTGGGCAACCTCCCTGTGCGTTTCTTAGCTTCGCGCCCGGTTGGATTGCCGGGCACTACTGAGCCCCCCTACCACGACAAGGTGAACGCACGTTGGGGGGGAGACTAAATGGATCGTGTATGTGCAAATATCGCATTTTACGTTTAAAAATTAATATAAAATTGTCCAATAGTATAAAATTGTTTTGATATTAATAAAATAGTATATATAAGTATATTGGCACTTAAAAGCGAATTTTAGAAGAGCCAACCTGAAGAAATGTGATATAAAGTATATGTATATAATGAAATATGTCTTATACATATTTCATTATAAAAAAAAACAAATGTGATTAATGCTATACCATATTTGTGATACGTATCATTATAATTATTACGAATTTATAAGTACCAATAGGTACTCAAATGGTGTGTATTTATTCGGCTATAAGCCAACCGTGAATACGGATCATCTGCTTTATTTGATTTCCGTTTCATTTATTACACGCTTAATTGCTATTCATATCGATTTAGATGTTTTTATACTAAAAAACTCATTAAAGGCTCATGTACATATAATATATTTTATTTACTAAATATATAATATTATTGATATCATTTTTCGATTTATCTACAATTTTAACTTAACATAAATTGTTAGTGACTGAATCGCAAGTAATTTATTGTTGTAACCGACCTTTCTAATTAATCTTAATTACTTCTCTTACGCTGAAGGAAAACAACGTGAGGAAACCTGCATGTCTGAGAGAACCTAGCATGTTTTCAAAAGTAATATGAAATCGGCCAACCAACACAAACTTGGCCAGCGTAGGAGACTATGGCCTGATCCCCTCGTGATGAAGGGAGGCCCGCGACCAGCAGACTACTTTAGAATTGCACTAGTTGGCTATATTACTATATTACTACACTTTAACTTATTTCATATTATTTTAAATTTGTTTACTGTTTTATTTTAAGGATAAAATTTCCCCATTTTTTATATGTTAATATTTAACCATTTTACTCACCGCTTTGATATTTTTTTGTAATCTTTCGAAAATGCTCCCGCATATATTTCATCACTTACCTAGCCGATATAAAATGGAAATCTAAGAAAAGCCAGCAATAAAGCCGGTATATTACACACGTATATAATAAATATGCCGTATATTATATACGGCATATTTATTAGAATCATCTCATCATCTCAACAAGGTTACGATAGCCACAAATAAAATATATTAAAATCTCAAACGACAATAACAATTTTGTTTTAAGCTTACCGCGACTTCATTCACGTGGACCGCTAGAAATAAAATATAAGGATACTTATAATAAAATCGTATGTACGTAGGCGAAAGCAATTAGCATACATGTTAGCGAACATATCGGACTACTATTATAATTACGAATGTGAAAGCTTGTATGTGTATGTATTTTTTTCCTCCTTATGGCTAAAACGGCTGGAAAGGTTTGGACAAACGTACACAGATAGACTTCGACCTGGAGTAAGATAAAGGCTACTTACTGACACAAAAACCTATTTTTTTTCCAAGATATAAATTGCACTGAAAGGTGACACAAATATTAAGTATTAATCATACTAAAAAAATTTATCCTGAATTATTTTTTTTCATAAAACTAATACTCAATTAATTCTCACACAAGAACTTTAATTTTTGAATTTAAAATCCATTATATAACCCTAGGTAAATGCTACCCGGTTAAACCGTACACTTTTCTAAGCTATTGAAACAAATCTTAAAAAATTGATAATTTAGAAGAAATTGAAGGCAAATATAATATTCATTTATATTTCAACTGTCTTCTTTCTATAATATGTAATCTTTAATATTTAGGGAGCGTTTACACAGAGAGAGCTTTTCGAATCGATTATGCAAATATTTAAGGAATATAAAATAGTACCGTCTATATGATATTTAAGTATGGAAATGTGATAAAATCCCCTCGTCTTTCGCTGTTGGCAGTCTCCGTGTAAACAAAACTCTTTTTTTTTGTTTTGAGTTTTTTTTTATCAATCGCTATTCAATGAAGTACTATATCTGCTCTTCTAAGACGTAAAACGTAAAAAAGATGTTGGAAAAGAGAACTGTAATGAAGTTATTTGTCTTTCAATTCTATTAACAGCCTTAAATGTGACCCATGATAGTATTAAATTATTCATAGTTCAATACAATTCAAAATTCTTTATTCAACATTAATATTTTAGAATATACTTATCTGACCTTTTCCTGAAAATCAAATTCATAGTCTTGAGAAGATCTGCCGAAAGAAACTCATACCAGAGCCTGGAAGGAGGTAACATTATTCCCATAGTGTTTCTTCTAGAAAATTATTTATAGGTATTAGGTATATGATGATGAGATGCCAGGATATTTCTAGTTTACTGTAGTTTAGTTTATTTACTTCTCACCCACATGCGGTTAGCTCATATAAAAATATTAATATATTCCGTAATTTTTTTAGAATAAGGATTTCCAGCATTACTTCACCAGTTATTACTTCACAACACAATTAGCACAGTTTTAATTCGACTAATTATTTTAATGGACTTGAAATGATGCTTTAAATTGGATTCTGTATATTATGCGTCAAACAATATTGCTTCAATTACGATGAGGCATATAAAAAGTTACTTTTATCTAAGGCTAAGATCGTTAAACGTTACTATAAAGTTTAGTAGCCACTTGTGATTCTTATTGCAAAGAACCTACCTACGCCCATAAAATATCCGCTTCCCCTTTTTTGTTGTCTTGTTTCTTTTAATTAATATCTTATGAAGAAAATGGTATACTTATTATAACATTTCATAACAATTGATATAATCTATCATATATTTATCATATATTTATCATACATTTACTCTTCTAGGAAGGTGGTACATATATTTTTTTCAATTCTTTGTTTCGGCTATAAGATATCAATTTAACCATTTCTGGTCTCTTATGATATAGATGGCACAAAAATGGTTACTGGTTATGTCATTGTTTGACAAAATATATTCAGTTTTCAATATTATCCATTCGTTAAACTCAGTTTATTAACGAAATTATAATAAAACAATGGGTAAAAACGCAAATCCAATCTAAGACATTTCTATATTCATATTTTTGTATTGAGCGCTATGACCGAAACAGAAACCTTATCTTTAAATTACTAAAATAATTTATGTAGTAAAATTAGAAGCAATTTCATCTTACAAGCTACCGTAACAAAGCCACGATACCCGTGCGTTGTTAAATGTTCACGCACTGGGAATATTAAGAAGTATAATATTTTTGGAAAACAATGCCTTCCCGGTATCTAAATTTTCATTTTCCCTCGATGGGACATTCAATGTGATTTGTGTCGGCAGATAGTGGACAAATGTTGGTTTTAGTGAGCCTGATTGTAAGCCCTTATTGTCTCTTACGTTAATCAAAACATTATACTTTTATGTACTTCCTATTAAATAAGACTATCTTTTCGGATTATTTCGCGGATTTACTTTGATTTTTGGTTCCCGGCGTTTCGAATGCTTTACAGCAATAATGGTTATGGGATTTTATGGTTATAGGAGTTTACGGTTATACATAATATAATAATAGCAACACTAAATAATATGTATTAGTAATTCTTAATTAATGAACTTTTTTTAAAATTGTAATATGTATAATAATAACAGCTAAAATGAAATAAATAATATTGCTATTTTTAATTATAATACTTTTTGTTAAATGTTTAGAAATAAAAATCAACAAATATTGTAAGGTACTTTGGTGCCATTTTTGAATTTTTGAAATCATTTTTGTAAAATAGTGGGGAGGCACTGTCTGTAATAAGTATAATAATGTGTTTGAGACGTCTATAACCTTAGTCTCTCCTAAGGAAGTTAAATTTACGCGAAAATTAAAACGTCAAATATTCACGTAAATTTAACTTTCTATTAATTTTATTTTCAAGGCGCCATAGGTAGGTATGCAAAATAGCTTTCAAACTATATTTTTAAAGATTTTTATATTAACATTCGATAAGCTCTAGTATTTTTTTATATTTATTTAGAAAGAGAAATATCAAAAGATAATTATTGAAACACTCCACTGGACTGAAAATAATTTCATATAGATTCTTGCCACTTACTTATCTTTTACAAAAAAAAAACAAAGTAACACAATATTTGACGTTTTAAATCACCGAAAGAGTCTCGAGTATCTAATGTACAAAAATATTTAGTACATTTTCTGCTTTCTTGCTAATAATATGGTAGGTACATTTTTTTCGTGTTACTTTAACAAAGAACATCGCACTTACATATGTAATATAATTTTTTGCGAAAAATATGCATGAAAAGTCGCTAGGTTTCTTATTAGTATGCAAAGTTCACAATGTAATCATGTAATGCATATTTAAATAATAGTATTTGTATACAAACACCTTTTGTATAAAAAAAATCATTATTAAAGCTTTCTTAATTGTTACATAATATGTAGATATTATCTACATATTATTTATCATAGTAGCGGCAGCAGTTGTCTGTATGCATGACCGATTAAAGTATCTGTATAGCCAAACAAACAGTTGATCTGCGTAAAAATCGAACCTGCGAGCTTTTAAACAATAGTTAGTGCCAGTCTTATAAGATCATAGTAGGTACATATTTATAAAATACTAACTAGCGTGTATTAACTGCCTCGTTGGACTATTCGCTTGGATGTACGGTTACGGAACCGGAGGTCCTGGGTTCGAGTCGGGCCAAATATTTTTAAGTTAAGAGAAAGTTAAGAGCACTGAGATAGATAGTTGACAGTGTACATACCTTTGTTTCGAAGAGCACGTAGAGCTGTCTCCCTACTTTAGATAACTCACAGGTTCAATCAAATTCTCATATATGAGAGTAAACGAAATAGGTGTTGTGTTTGTGCACAGGCCCTAAATTATATAATATCTCTACTTAATAGTATACGTACGCTCTAATAAGGACAAAAGCTGTACAAAGTTTTTTCAAAATATTTATTTTAAATTAGTTATTTCTTTTCTTTGTTTATTATTAATGGTACATTTTTTCTAAAAACGAAGAAATTATCCAATCATCTCTTAAATTACGACAACCTTAAGTAGCCTTGCATAGTGAAAACAAAAATATCTAATCATTAGCAGCCATGCGAGTCATACACGGACTAATTTCTCTGTAGTACAACCACCGCATAGAAACAAACGCTGAAATAAAAATAGGTAAAGGGATATCACCATTTTTTTTCATATCGCATTACATAGTTACAACATATTTCTTATTTCTTTTTAAAAATATTTTTTGCTATTGGTCAACTAAAAATATATTTGACTTAAGTGAGGCTTCAAAAATGGCTCATTTTGGGTGTACAGTTTAATTTATGTATGCGATCCGATATCGTCCTTAACTGAAAACTGATGCTGGAGGAGATATGGGCAAATGCCAGTTTTTTATAACATTTAATTATCTAATTAAGTAATTTTACAAAATAAAACAACGCAGACAAAACTGGGAGAAAATGCTAGTCTTTTATAAGAATAATATTATTAGAGATGCCTAAAATAATTATAGAATAAAAAATACAAGTTCAATAACTCCGCAATGATATCGAAAGAGTGTTCTATCTGAAAGTACCTATATCAAACGTGATACGCTATTTATTACATTTTTTTTCAAGTCAAATTTTTAATTCAATGTTGTTGTTATTAACTAAAACTTACCTTGGATATAAATAGGTAGAGAAACCAAATTATTCGGTCAATGACAACCACCACTTTAAGTTGAGCCCGCTTCATGAATCTGGCTCAAGAGATCTCCATTTAGATCACAGCTTTTATATCTCAGCTATCTAAGCAATGCAACTGCGAAAACCACTCCAATTTTCATATTTCAACTTAAATTAAGATTAAATAAATAAACAAACAGAATATAGAATACCTAATGCAAATTATAAAATATTACCTATGTTTGTGAAAGAAATATTTAAAATGTTTAATTTTTTATAGTTTTATTGCAACGGGAACATAAAAAATAGTATGTAATTATTTTATCCTAGTAAGAATTTTTGACCATATAAACGTAACTCAATAACCAACAAACATATATACAGTAGATAAGACATTTTCACGTAATATAGTGGCCATTTTATAGGCCTGCAAAATATACAGGCTCGTTTGCGATTCGGTTGAATGCTAGGTAGGTAGTTTACTTTCTCTATTTACGGTCGCGTGTAGCGTGAAGTCAGCATTGTTGTCGTTACGGTACGTATATTGTGAATTTAATAGTGCTTCAGACACTAAACTAATAAAATAGTAACTTAGAAGCTATTTAATACTCTCAAAAATATGCACTCCTTAATTATATTTGTGTATCTAAATAAATATAAAAATTACATATTTTTCTAATTTCTATAGATTTCATGTTTTGGTCTTTATAAAATATTTAAACTCTATACGAATTTGTAAATCGATATCAGAACCAATATAATGGGCAGACATAAGTGGTACGAGTCTGTATTTTAAGTTGACGTCGTTTTCGTGAGTTTACTTCCAAACAGATGTAGCAAGCTATTTTATTTGTACGCAAATTCGATGGGTCGTAACACCGGGGTCGATAGAGTCACAGTAATGACGGTAGCTTGTGTCGACTTATAAGCTTCATTTCCTTTAGCCTTTCTATAAACTTCAATGGCTTCTATTTCTAAAGCTACGTATACTTTTATGAATATTTTATGCTTCTCGTTTAAATACAGATACGTCATTTATTTAATAAACTACGTCATCTTTGCCTCAATTTAAAAAATAACATACTTTATTTATAGATATCAAAAGTCAGTTATGGGTCTTGTTTATAATAAATGTCCACAAAGCTAAAAAGTATCAAATTACTGAACAGAGGTTTAGAGGAACTTAAGTTAAGTTTGTACCTTCAGGTCCCCTCCCCCATCACCCCCCCCCCCCCAACGTGCATTCACCTTGTCGTGGTGGGGGCTCAGTAATGACCGGCAATGCAGCCGGGCGCGAAGCCAAGAAACACACAGGGAGGCCCACTTCGGTGGGAAGTGGGATGGAGCCCTCTGCCGGTGGGCGATGTACCATTCGGGTTGCTCCTGATACTTCTCTGATAGCAGAGTGGACCTTGGAGCAACCCCGTGGTTGTTGTGGTCTGCTTCGGCAGACCTGCCGTCGGGGCGTCGTAGTTGAATACGCTTACACAAACGATCCTGCGATGTAATTAAGACGGGGGAAGGTTTTTTTGGGTTTCAGTGGGTAGTACTGGCTTTGCCGGTGAGTCCCACACCTCGTGCGTAAATGCATTTCCCAACGTTAAAAAAAAATTAGTACCTTCAGTTATAATATACACAATTAATAATACCCTTAATGATAATTAAGGGTTAATTTTTCTATTATCAAAGCTATTCTTCTTGTTTGACTGGCAGTACAATATTTTATTAATATTTAATTTGTTTATTTATATTTTGACCTATAAATAACTTTTATCTAATTATATTATTAAACAATCAGCCCCAAATTGAGGTTTATTAATGTCATGTGCCAAATATGCGAATCCATATTCATTCAATTAAAAAATATTCCACATAAATCACAATATGCACATTTTAAATTTTATAAAGTTAAATAATTTAAAATGTCCTTTAATTACTATAGGAAATTTTAAATATTATTAATTTAAGATACATGTATTATATAATATGTGTGTTAATGCATTGTGCTTTTAATTAAATGGATGTCAATAAGCAAATAATTAAAATAAATCAAGAGGGGAAATTAACAGAAGAATTAATGAATTAAAAACTTTGCAATGGCAAAATGTATATTTTTATAACTGCCATTTTATATACTATACTAACAGTGAGCAAAAAACTTTCGCGTTACTAATTTGTACATACATATTATGTACATGTACTATGGAAACTATGAGTCATAGACACCAGAATAAATAGGAGTTTAGTTTGCTGGTTTTCAAAATAGGTACGACCTACATATTATGTAGGACGAATATCGTTATAATAAACACGTAACCAACAAGATCATTTAAAACTGGATAGAAAAATAACCAATTGTATTATTTCTTGAGAGTAACTCTTATTAATTTTTCAATATATATATTACCTAGTAATACCTATATCGCATATTGCGTATTTTTCTATGCTTTTGCAGTTTATGCCTGATATACAGAAAACAATAGTTTTCGACTTTAACCGTAAAACAAATATTTATGTATATTAAATGACTCTGAAATATTCACCCAATTTTAATACTTCGTTAATATGATATACTTTTTTTCTTACTAAGTAAGAAATTGGTTAGGTACTCTCCTACAATGTCGGACGATCGTAATATTTTAACGAAGGCTCGATCCTGAAATAATAACACTGTTTGACATTTCTTATTTTATTGTTTTTCTTTACGGTTCATATAAATGTACCATTAGCTACATTTTATCGTAATATTTATCGCTAATCATATAACACATTGTGTAAGCATCTTATTTACTTATTACACAGTTGTTTTGCTATTGTGTTGACATTACAAAATTGCGAAAAAAATATTCATAGATTTCGTAAAATATAGCTTCTTTTATTTTCATAATATATCCCATCGTTTGAATATTGAATAAGGTTTATAAAATCAAGCAAATTGTAAGTCCAATTGTAAGTGTTGGCGTGTACCTATAATATGTAAATTTCAGTTCAGTGAAGATGTAAAAATTCGTAACGTTAAGACTTCAAAAACCAAAATAATGAGAATGATAATAATATCTGACAGAGGTTTTCCTTTGAGTATAAAATGTTTGTATTGTTAAACTTACCTCTTGGTTTTTCATCGACCTTTCAAACAAACTCTAAAAGAAATCTTAAGCTCTAAAAAAATTAATAAAAATCTTCCTAAAAAGATTGAATATATGATGTTATCATTTTGTAACCATTTTTAAACTATTTTTGGATTTGCCTTAGTCCGGAACAGGATAATAAGTATTAAAAAATCAGAAAAATTAACGAAAAAACAAATTATATGGCTAACGCTGGCAAATAACTATTTATATCTGTTTAAAACGTACCGCTAGTTAATAATAAAATCGTTATTTAAAACAAAATCGTGTTCTAATTTTTTACCTAACTGCGGTGAAGCCCAAAGGTGGGTTATGTGTTTGACCTGTATATATGTTCGATCCTATGTTCCCTCGTAATGAAAACGGCTTAACTGATTTTGAAGATTGAAATGAAATGAAATTTTATTTAATTAGACTTATTACAAGTGATTTTGAATCGTCAATGTAATGAAAGCGTAAGTGTAGTCAGTCCGTGAGGAAGCTAACACCGGCTCGCAAAGCAGTTCTGCTGAGAAGAACCGGCAAGAAACTCAACAGTTGCTCTTTTAAGTATCAAAGTTACATTTATTTTATTAACATAACAAAACAAATAATCTTTGAAAGGTATATATTTAACAGATCTTTTTAAAATTGCAGTGAGTGCATTGTAATAGAAGACTGTCTTTTTCTAAGACTGTCTTTTTCTAAGACTGTCTATTCCGAGATGTTTTTAGTTTCTATATTATCTAATTCTGTTTTTCAACTTACATTTGCAATTCAGCTATTTTTAGTTTTGCGTATTTTAGTTCAATTCAATTTAATTAAAAATCTTTTAACTCATTTTGAGCTTCAAATATTTCGACGAATAATATCTTATTAACTTCTTTGGTACATACATACATATTATTTATTCTGGGAAATAACCTCACCTGCCATATCAACGTCGGATCAGTCTCCGAGCTTGAATATACAGCAGTGCAGGGAATAGGGGTTTCTAGTAACACGGTATTATGTAGGTAAGTACATTATTTGTCAAATAAAAAAAAATATCACAACCAAGTAAAATATATACTTTTTGTGTTTAATACGAGTATAATATCAATCTCGCATCTTAAATTATTATCATCTCAGAATGTATTCTGTCAACAAGTATTCTGTTCCTTATTAGCGATTTCTTTTCGGCATCGTATTCTAAAAGACTTCTTATATTATAAATTTCCTCGACATGTCTGTTGCAATTACAATGCCTACATCATCAATTGTTTTAGAGCGTCATATACTCGTAGAAGGCCCAAAAAGAATTTAACAATGAATCAAATATTTTATAACTATGCGATACTAATAAACTATGTATATACATATACTACTACAACTATAAAATATAATTCATTTTGTGATTGTTAAATTCATCCTATAACGCATATCTACGAAGTTCTTATAGAATTTATATGGGAAAAGTTATAATTACGAATTATTTATACGACAGTAATATTTATTGAATAACTAGCGGCTCACCCTCGCTTTGCCCGGATTCGTCCCTAGGTACGTTTTAAACAGATATAAATAGTTATTAGTCAGCGTTAGGCCACGTAATTTTTTTTTTTGTGTATTTTTCCGATATTTTAACAGATCTTCTATTCAGGGTGGAGACAAATTCAGCACTTCTCGAGTTATAAGTTTTATAACAAACCCGACTTTGTTTTATATTATATAGTTTTAAAAAACTGAAAATAATTTTCTACCAACTCCAGGTAACTTGTGAGGACGACGAGTGTTTAAAAATGTATGTACAACAGTCACTCTCCATCTCCTAGCTTCTTCATCAGATTACAGATAATATGACTACTAACATGTAGGCTGGAAATTGAGCTATTTGGATTGTTAATGAAGTAAAGTTAATGTATAGAAATTTTATTATTATTTTCAGTTTTGACAAACTTTAATATTATCTTATTCAGATAAATATCCAATACCAATTGATAAGAAACGACGACTCCGGCGTATGTCATATTGGTTCAAATATTTAATGTAATCAAATTGAATGCATATTATTTGAAACCTGTTTCATGTCATCCATTTAGAAGGCAGACGTTTCTGATAGGATTCGGAGCTCAACAGGCACCCATTTTCCTCATTTCCATGTGAAAGTGTGCTAAATATTGATACTGATAATGGTATGTGGCAACGGCTATTATTAAAAAGCTTAAAGGACGTGTCGCATTTGTATTTAATGGAAATTTTGTTGTTTATCTTACTTAATACAATGTTTTGTATAAGGTATGACTAATAAAAAAATCTTTTAAATTAAAGCTGATATTATTTCATCATAGCCCTTGTATAATTATATTTAGTATATACATTACACACTCGTCTACATTTATACATCTAAATTACTTTCTGGTTGCACAGTCTGTTGTATACGGGCTCTATACACAAATTATTCGATACGAGTTGCGCGTCTATTGTGCTTACGAGTACGTTTGCGGGTGTACGCACAACAACTCACTCATCGTATTCAGATGAATTGTACAGGAATGTACAGAAGATGAAAATAAAAATAAAAATTCATTTAAATAAATTTGAAAAGTACCAATATTATAGAAAAACAGCATTCAAAAAACGTCTAATTTAAAATATTTATTTATACAATTCATATATTAAAAATTAATTTGTTAAAATTTACGTAAAACTTATAAAATCGCTTAAATATCGTTTATATTCTCTATCGAGATCGGGTGCGCAATTAAGTTAGCCCCATTTTACGATCTTGTTAAGTCTTTTAATTGTTGAACTTGGCTCGATGAGGCTCTTGCTTGTAATAAATGAGTTTGAAGCATATTTCGCCCTTTACAACCCTAAAATGTTAATACAATAGTTACGCTTATTATGTATCGTGTATGTAATATGTTAACATAGTATAAGTATTGTACATCACCAAATGCTGATCATCTGTACAAGTTTCTATCAAATATTATGTTAAAGCTTAGCCGACAACTATAATACTTGAATTACATAATCAAAGAAAATGAGCTATGTCTATCCAACTTCAAAATGCACGATGTATTTAATCGGGTCTATGTGTTTTATATACGAGTATGTTACGTGATATCTTCACCAATAACAAACTGTTTTTATAATATTTTTAATGAATACGTTATACATCAAAGAAGTCTCATATAAATTGCAAGAAAAATTTTACCCTTACGGATATCATTTAAAATGTTTTTGAAGTCGGTGTAGGTATATTTTTAGTTGAAAAGTAATTATTTGTGCAGGCATCACACGAGCACGGCTGGACGGATTTAACTTACACTTGGTGAATATGTTATTTTATACCTGTATCAAAATTTAAATCCCGCAAAAGGGTTGCAGGTGAGAGTGGGGATCATGTCTTTTTTTGGAAAATTGTTCTAATGCAGAAATTTCTTCATAGCATTGCATGGATATTAACATGATGAGTACTGAACATTTACTTCAATTAATCTTAATCGCAATTTTAACGTCGGAAACTCAAGCAGCGAGATTTTTTTTTTAAATAGTCGATAAAATTAATATAATTATAAAAAAATACCTACTTAAAACCCAAATGTTTTCTACAGAATACAAACTAAACTTTCAACAAAATTCTATTATTACATGCGTCATGTTACACTCAAAGATACCTAAATTGATATAATTACGACCTAGTAATTACCTCAATGAAAATTAGTAAATATTAACATAACAACGATTTCTTGATAATATTGATCGAGCTGATGAAACTGATTCATAAGAGCAATTTGTGCAAATATTCCATTTGTTAAAAACTTAAGGTGTTACTCGTATATACATATGTAATAGTAAAATATCTAATTAAA
The DNA here is from genome assembly GCA_921882275.1 of Brenthis ino. Lineage (NCBI taxonomy): Eukaryota > Metazoa > Arthropoda > Insecta > Lepidoptera > Nymphalidae > Brenthis > Brenthis ino. Next base: position 7,355,654 of record OV170225.1, read on the forward strand.
ATATTAACCGATATGTAATTAATTTTAATAGATATATGCCTGTATAGTAAAAGATGTAAATCCTTAAGGGGGAAGTCAGAGGGTATAGTATCAAGTGCTACGATCTTTGAATAGCTCTTTCGCTTCTTTCATTATCAACATTATCTTCACACACCCTCATCGGAGAGCCCTCAAACTTTTAACTTGACTGTACATACTCTACATAAGAAATACACATAAAGGTCTTTAAAGTCATTACTGGTATCCCTCAGCTTTGTCTAATCCCACAATTTTAAGTGCATTTATGATGATTTCATTATTTATTCTATTTTAGATCACATTAGATTTTAAGATTAGATGCCCCTCGGCCCTCCCTTCCTTCCGGCGGACATATTACTCTTTACATTTCTTTATTCTTTACATTTCATTATCTTTACTCTTTCGAATTTATAATACTGAGTAAAAATTGTTAATAATATCATCAAATATGTTGACCGTATGCCATAAGAATGTTTGTATTAAAAGTTTATCCTAGTTTGGTTTAACTACTCTCTAGACGTCACTAAGCCGTGAATACTGTACATAAATGACAGACAAGTCTATATTTGTAAGCCAAGAAGTAACTTGAAATTATAGCTATATGCTTAGACGGGTTAATATATCAAATATATATTTTGTATGTACACAAACAAAAAAATGTAATTATAGAACATCTTTATATTTCTTATTTTGCTTGTTTCGAAATGAATGTTTTTAAGGAAGGAAAATATTGTAGAATTATATTTTTCCAATATATTTACAAAACCCTTTACTAGATTTTACGTTAATTAAAGCCATAAATAAATCTTATATTCTTAATAATGTAAAGGAATAAATATAACTATAGCATATAATAAATATAAATATACCTATCACGCAGCTAATATTAAATTATAATTTAAAATAAAATAAAAAACAATAAAATACTAACTGAATCGAATCTGTACATTTGATATTTTTTTGGAAAATCTTTTTGAAACAGTCATTATTTTACCCTTTTGATTCGATACAGAGGTCGAAATCACGAGAAAACCTCTGGACAGGTTTTGATGAAATTTAGTATGATGGTTATCCGGGTCAACATATAGGATACTTTTTACTACGGAAAAATATCTCATCTCTGAAAAATCTGTACTAATAGTTAAAACATATCGTAAAGGGTGAGTTGCTAGTTAATTTATATAAATGGTCAATGAAAAGTATTGGATAAAGACAACGTCATTGATAAGTCAACTAAAAATGATTAGCATGGCATAACATTATGATATAAATTATTTATAATACGTGACAACACGCCACAACTCTAACCCGTAACATGGCCTTCGTTAAGCATCACGTTTAAGTGTAAACAAGAGCATTTCACGCAACACTTCCTCTAGTTTAGTCGACTCACATTGTGCCTGGTATGCAATGAAACGCCATGAATCAGCAACATTGTTCAACAAACGGGTTTACGATGTATTTTTGTTTCACACCTCAATTTTATTATATCTTGTCAATGTGTACTTTTTTATTCACCGGAAATGTAATTTTTTTTCTTATACTAGAGATAGATTAAAAATTAAATATTCATATTTATGGCATTCACATACCTCGGTTATAAAGTAATGTTTGTTACAAAAACATATCTATGTGCATAATAAATAAGAATTACGATTATTTATTGATAGGTATATATATATCTACACAAATATCTTCAATAAAGTGTTTATTTTTTTGCATTTCGCTTAGTTTGACACAATATAATAATTACATTAAAAAAAATATATAACTTCCTATCTACCGTGTACCTATTATGAGAGCAGTAAAAATACGTGGAATTAGTATAATCATAAATTCTCACGTCCGATACGTTCTTTAGTCAGTTCAACGAATTTTAAATGGACTGAACTGAATTTTTAAATATGAAACATTGTTTTTGATATAATATTTTTTATTCAACTCTAAATAATTGACAATAATAAACTATAAATCTTAATAATTTACGTTTGAATGAAATAAATGTGAAAAGGATGTGGTATATTTTCATTCTATGTATTCAGCCCTTTTTAACATCCCACTACTGGGCACGGGCCCGCGGCCTTATTTATTTATTTATTTACTTCTTTTTACACATTGTATCAATTCAATGATCACTTGTGTACGTCAATTAGAAGACTTAAACTAAAGCTACGAGGGTTCGTAACGCGCCCTGGTCTGAGAAGAACCCACAAGAAACTCAGCCAAGTAACATTTTTTTTATTGTGATCATTGTTTCACAAACATCCTTACTTCAGTATAAAGAGCAATTCATTCCCAAGCTTTTTTATCACTTAAATAATCCTTTACATTATAATAGGATTTATTTATTAATTGTCTTTTAATGTAAATTTTAAATTTATTTATTGACAGTTTTAAAGTATCATCTGGTAGTTTATTGTAAAAGCGAATACTATTACCAATAAAGGAATTACCAATTTTATGGAGCCTAGTGGTGGGCTGAACTAGCTTATTTTTGTTTCTAGTGTTTACATTATGCAGGTCACTATATTTCTTGAATTTATCAATATTTTTAAGTACATATATTAGATTTTGATAGATGTATTGGCAGTGTACAGTCATTATTTTAATTTCTTTAAACTTATTCCGCAAAGATTCTCTTGGGCCTAAATTATATATAGCTCGAACAGCCCTTTTCTGCAGCACAAAAATTGTGTCAATATCAGCAGCATTACCCCATAGTAAAATACCATATGACATAATGCTGTGAAAATAGCTAAAGTATACTAACTTAGCTGTCGTTACATTTGTTAATTGACGTATTTTCTTAACCGCGTAGGCTGCAGAACTGAGCTTATTCGATAATTGAGAAATATGAGGGCCCCATTGGAGTTTGGCATCTAATGTAATGCCTAGAAATACAGTGGTATCAGCTAGATCTAGTTCCTCATTATTCAGTCGTACATTGGTTTTTACACTTTTAACATTTGGTAAAGTGAATTTTACACATTTTGTTTTTTTCTCGTTTAGTAAAAGGTTGTTGACATTAAACCATTGTACCACTTTGGATAAAGCAATGTTCACATCGTCAATTACTGCTTGTCGTCTGTTAACTTTAAAAACTAAAGATGTATCATCAGCAAACAAAACTATCCCGTGGTCATCCTTTACGAGGTATGGTAGGTCATTTATATAAATGAGGAACAAAAAAGGACCCAAAATTGAACCTTGTGGTACACCCATTTCAACAACTGATCCAGGGGAACGCTTTCCATTCACGTCTACCCTCTGGATTCTTTCATTCAAATATGATCTAAGTAAATCCAGAGCCTTATCTCTAATTCCGTAGTGGTGTAATTTTCTGACCAACGTTTCATGATGAACGCAATCAAATGCCTTGGACAAATCACAGAAAATGCCAAGTGCATCACGTGACTCCTCCCAGGCCTCAAATATATTTAGAAGTAACGCGACTCCAGCATCGGCTGTTGAACGACCGCGAGTGAAACCGTATTGCTTTACATGTAATAGTTCATTATTATAAAAATGTTTCGTAATTTGAGTTAACATTATTTTTTCAAAGATTTTACTAAATGTAGGTAATATTGAAATAGGCCTAAAATTAGTGGCATCAGAGGTACAACCCGATTTAAACAAAGGAATAATTTTACTAAGTTTCATTAAGTCAGGAAACACACCAGATTCTACACACTTATTAAATATTAATGCTAAGTCAGATGCAACAACATCAATAAGTGGTTTAAGGATGCTAACAGAAATTCCCCAAAGATCTTTTGTTTTTTTAACATTCAGTAATTTAAATACATTTATAATTTGTTGTGCATTTATATTTTCGAACTTAAAGCTAATATTGCATTCTTCCACATTTTGTTCCAATAATTTGATCGCAGTGGCAGGTGAAGAGTTCAGAGACCTAGTAGTGGAAACTGGTATGTCGGTAAAAAAAGGTTTCAAACGCGGCGGCTACCTCAGAGTCAGAACTAATGTATTTATTATCTATATTTAATTTAAAGCTATTGTTTAGAGTTTTACTCTTTCCAGTTTCCTCGTTAATTATTTTCCATGTAGCTTTAATTTTATTACCACTATTTTCTATCTTGTTACTCAGATAATGAGACTTTGCCATTTCGCAATCCTTTTTAAATAATTTGGAAAATGATTTAACTTTGTCTCTAAACCGTTCACTAGTGTTATGCTGCCTTTCTGCGTACATTTCGTATAATTTTTCTCTTTTTTTATATAACTCTGCAGTTGCCCACTCACTAAATACCAATGTATCAGAAACTGTAACCGATTTGGTAGTGAATACCGAATTGTAAAGTTTACTAAAAGATTTAAAGAATTGGTTATACATCTCATTCGCACTTAAATTATTACTTAATAATGGTAAATAACAACTTAGGTCATTTTGCAATTGAATGAGTCGGTTTGTAGTTACTGGCACAAAAGAGATTTTCCTTTTTGTGACAACATTTTTATCGATATTAAACTTTATTAATTGACCACAATGATCAGAATCTATCTTACTAATAATATTTTTAGAAATTGGTGTAAAGTTGGTAAAAATGTTGTCTATACAAGTGGCACTAGTGGCAGTTATTCTTGTTGGCTCCATAAACATTTTGGAAAGATTGTGTGATGTAAAAAGGTTAAGTAATTTCATACTCAAAGTACTTTGTTCTAAAATATTTATGTTAAAGTCTCCACACACAATCTTTTTCTTATTAGAATTTGACAATTTATTTAACATTACATCCATAACTGTTTCAAAAGTATCATAGTTAGATGAGGGAGGTCTGTATACACATACTACAATGAATTGCTCTAACTCTACTGATGCTAATTCAATTGTACGCTCAACAGAGAGGCTCACTATGTCTTTACGTTCCTTATATTTCAACAATTTGTTCAGTATTATTAAAGAGCCACCATGTATGGAATTCGCCCTGGTAAACGTACTACCAACCTGGTGGTTACTGAAATTAAACATGATTTCATGAACTTTCAACCAATGTTCAGTAACACAGAATATATTAATATCAAAACTATTTAAAAATAATTCTACTTCTAATATTTTACCTCTCAAACATTGAATATTCTGATGCACCAGATTGATATATTGAATACTATTACATACTTTTTTGTTTTTTAAATAAATATTATTATCTGTTAATATTGGGCTAGAGGAGATCTCTATTGTCTTTTTTTGTAGTTTAAAGTACTCTGTGGTACATTCAAAATATTACTATTACTACTGCATAGCTCAATAGGAGCTTCTTGTATAGCCAAATTCTTAGCTAAAGTTTTAAAATAATAAGATAGCGACATAGCTATCTGTTGTTTTATAAAAGATGGTAGGGAATACCTACTATCAGTCCACTTATAATAATATTTATTAGCATATGATTTGTTAAAATCAATAACATTGAATTTCGAATTGTAAGTACATGAATTGTACAATGTCATATTATACTTATATCTAAGATTATTTTCATGTTGTGGCAACTTGTTACAGTAAGGTAAAGTAAACATTACAATTTTATTAACTTTTAGCTTATTCAAATATTCTAAACATTTTAACAATTCTATTTTGTTTACATTACCCCTATTTCCTATGAAAATTATTAAATTACTTTGTATATTGAAATTTTTGCTGTCTTTATGAATTTGTGAAATAATTTCAGAAAGACAGCAATTTGGTAAACAGCTGTTTGATACTTTTGTATCAAATTGTGAGTATAAATAGGTGCCCATATTCCTTCCAATTTCATCACTGTACATATATGTGTTTCCATGTTGGAGGGAACTATCAACAGTAGAGAGATCAGTCCTGTCACACAATATTCCCTGAAATGGGGGAGTATTGACCGGGGGTGGAGAACTCAGTTGTTTACATTCACATATACAATTGTTTGTGAGTGAGTCAAATCTTTCAGAGTTATACTTAGATAACTTTAGTAGTTCATCCATCTCCAGTTGGTACTCATTTAACATTTTCTCACTACTTTCATACTTTGCAGTAATACTTCTTAAGGAAGTTTGCAACTGGGCTATGTGTAATTCTAATAATTGTGTGTCAGACTCATATCTCTGGCTTATATTTTCCAATTCTAATTTACAAACATTAAATTTTGACAATAGTGAACTGTTATTTTTATATATTTTGGAAATACATTTGTTTTTACTTAATATCTTTTTTGTTTTCTTTATTAATTTATTTACTTTTATGTACTTTTTTAGTTTATTGTTGCTACAATTGTCTAACCGTTGTGCTGGTAAGGTATCATTTGTAAGATCTATAGTTACCGGGTTTTCAATTGTAACATCAACCAACTCTGGAGCGTTCTCAACTAACTCTTCGAACAAGCTATGAGTGTGCAGTGCTGTTGCTTGATGGGCACTCACTTCCAGCTCAGAGATATATTTTTGTGCATCTCGCAGCTCGCACTCCAGTGTGGTGATCCGCTTCAGTGCCTGTTCATACTCCACCGCACACTCATCAAAACTAGCTACTATTGATTTTAATCTGTCTCTCTCCTCTGAAAGATCACTATAATCTATATGTAACCGTGTCAATGAAGCTTTTAACTTGTCATTACTTTTTAATATTGTCAATAATTCTTTTTCATTTTCCTCTCTTTCACTATGCAGTTGAGCACACAAATCCTTACTTACTTTTAGTTCCTGTAAAGCCAATTGGAGTTTAGACTCCTCCTGGCGGGCAAATGCTCTACGGGTTGTCATTATAAATCAAATAAAAGGATTCGTGGGGCAAAACAAAAGAGAGGTTAATGTTGATAAATTGCAATTACTAGTACAAGTAAATTAAAGTATTATAAAGCAATATTTAATATAATAACTATTGGAAACACACTATTTTGTTTAAAATAACAACTAAATTTCAAATTTTTCAGCTTAACTGACACTTAACTTATTTCATAAATAAAAACTATTTTACGCACTAATATCACTAATTATTAATAACTAACACTTATCACTACTTATTTTAGTGATTTAATAGGAATATGGCACAAAATACTTAGGAATAATTAATATTTTAACAAATAAATGTAAGACGAGTAAAAACAGCCGTTTACGCCAGTGTTGCCACCTTTAATTCCAGGGGGATGACCAACTGCGGGTTCGTGGGACTTCACATGTCTTTCGAATATTTGCTAGGTACTCTCAGACATACAGATTTCCTCCCGATGTTCCTTCGCCGTAAGACAAAATATGGTAATCATGTTAAAAACAATTTGTACATAAAAATATCAGAGGTGCGAACCCGCTTCACTCAGTTTTTCTAGTGACCATGTTACTATTGGGTTACTACTGCCTTGTTTTTCTACATGTAAAAAAAATAGTAATTTTAACTACTACGAGTATAAAATAGTACTGATGAAAAATTATTTTTCTTGTTGATTCCTTACATCTGGCAATCATCGTTACGTACATATTAAAACGTGGTTCAATTTAGACATTAATTAGTTTTACCGATGGCAATATCGCCTTCGAGCAAAACGACTCTTGTAATTAAAATCTTGATAGCACCCGTCGCGCTGCTAAATCGCCCCGTCATTTTTAACAGCGATAAAATATTAAAAATTATATAAAAAATAATTACTCGGAAACAAACTCGATTCCAAACACAATAATCAATATTGTCCAATCTATCAATAACTTCTAATTAAGATAAAGTAACATTAGATTGTAATGATAGACTTATTTGAAGAAGTCGGAAAATTGATCGTAGCAGTATTTTTACGTATCGTCAGATTATGTACATTTTGAAATGAATCAACATATTCATGAGTGCAATTTCAATGTTAAAACTTCGTTTATAAAATCGAGTACATAGTGAGTGACTCTACAAATTTTCAAATGCAATTTTCTTTCAAGGCGGGCAATCAATTCTAGATGAGGATTGCGGCCAGGTACGACGGAGTTAAATCGGATTATAATATTCACTTAGGCTACTTTTTTTTACAAATAACGAAAGCAAATATTTTACTTCAATTTCAAAATTGTAGTAACAATTTCAAATTACATAAACATGATTGGCAAAATTAAGAAAAAAATAAAGATTATATACCTAATAAGGTGACTTTATGTTACTATATCAAATCATTATATGATAAGTTAATCATGATATGATGCCACTGATCTCGTGTAGCTTACTCTCATCGAGGATATTAAGACGGTTGGCTTAGCTGTGGGTCGCGCATCCACCTTATTAGACACTACACAGTATGTCTCCATAGTATGTGCTTATGAGAAGTACTAACAGCAGTTTACTTGATTTATAATATTAAGCCTCTTTTAGGTATATTGTTATCCATACATATAATAAAATTGTAACTAAGTCGAATCTGTACATAAAATCTTTTTTGGAAAATCTTGTTGAAATAGACATTATTATCGATACAGAGGCCGAATCTATAGTTTTTAGAATTTTTGTCTGTCTGTCTGTCTGTCTGTTACCGCATCACGGAAAATCCACTGGAGGGATTTCGATGAAATTTGGTATGGTTGTAGCTGGTTATCCGGGTCAACATATAGGATACTTTTTACCGCGGGAGAATGTTTCATTTTTGAGAAAAAATACAAAAACTGCAATGTAAGAGTATACTAATATGGAAAACCTAAGTATTTGGTTTCTGGTCATCTGAACGCGGGCGGAGCCGCGGGCAATGCTAGTACAGAAATAATTATGTAACGTATACACTCCATCTTATTTAATCAATTTGGATGAATGAGGCTTTTATTTTTGGTAGATGCTAGGTTTTCGATAGCGAATGTTCTCATATAGTTACCATCACTATACGATGGTGGCGCGCAAGTCGTCTGATATTTTTAGCTTGAATACGACATGACCTGCCAGTTGATAAGTAATTCAGGTGCATACATACATATGGTATAGGTACATATGTGTTCTTTTATATAAGGGCGAAGCCATTTTAGATCGCTTGTTATAAAATTATTGATATTTAGACTATTACATATTTTATTAGCCTTTTGCGTTACTTCAAAATTTGAACATTTTCCTATTAAAAATTTTACGAACAACAAATCTAACATAACAATAAAACCTTATAACTTCTAAGATTTAAAAAAAATAATGAAATTATTTTTTAATATTAATATTTCTCATATTTGTTCGATATAAGGTTCAATACATCGTGTATAAAATCTGTGACGTTAGAAAATATATTGAAATAAAGTTACGGTTAGCGATGGGATTTATACGGCTCTCTGGAAAATGTACTCTTGTATGCAAAATGACGGTCGGGCGAGCGCTTGCTTCTGACATTTTAAAATTCATTTGGGAATGCATAAAAAGCCGATAAGTAAATCACAGCTGAGGTTCTGTAGATCTATTTTCCTCTGCATGAATATAAATTAGCAAAAATGAACATGACGCTTTGATAAAGAAATATTTACCATTATTTTCAAAAGGTAAATAACATCTATACATATTATTAAATTCTGAGTCGAATCTGTATATTAAATATTTTTTGGAAAATCCTATTGAAATATAGTTTTTAGAATTCTTGTCTCTCTGTCTGTGACCGCATCGCAGAAAAATCACTGTAGGGATTTTGATGAAATTTGGTATGAGATAGCTCATTATGCGGGTCAATGTATATGATACTTTTTACTGCGGGAAAATATCTCATCTCTGACAAATAAACGTTAAAACGTAAGTAGGGACGAACCCAAGCCAAGCGAGAGTGAGACATATAAATTATAACTATAGGAATTTCACAATTTGTCATTTAAATATGATAAACAAAAATATATTTTATGTGAGATGGAGTAAGGGTCGAACTTCCTATATACCAATAATTAGGCTGTAGAAACCTACACTTTTTTTAATATTGGAAAAATACATTTACCCATATAATGTCATCGTATCATTCATTGCATGTGATCCGAGATTGACTTGTTATTAGGCATTATGTTATTTATTCTCTTTAATTTTGAAGCCAATAAATAAAAAAAAGGAATTGAATATTAAAAAGTATTTTAAAATATATAAAAGGCTTCTTATGAAATATTTAACATCACATTATTAAGGATTCAAATAGGGTTGTCTAGCGATGCGTACTGCGCTCACAAACATTCGATCAAAGCCGACTTTGATGTATCGTTAAAGAGAAAATCACGATTCAATTTAGATACTGATTGGGTGATAATTCTATTGGGGATATTGTTTCATTGAAGCATTTGTTTAATTAAGAAAAATATATTAGAATTGCTACAGCACTGATAGGTACAACTGAATCACTTCTCAATATTGGCAAGTAATTTGTATAAACTAAGCAGAATAATTAAAAATATACGTCATAGAATTCGAATGCAGCAAGCAATTATAACTACGTACTATGTTAATAATATACATATGTATAACATGTTGTTTTGTAAATACAGAAATAAGAAATTTTCAAAGGCTCCTTTTAATTATTTATTAGGTAGTTACTTTCGCTGACATTCTTTAAAATCTACATAAATCTTTGAGAAATGGCATCATTAGCATATTTATTAGTAGCTTTCGACTCAGGCTAAGCTTACCGCAATCTGATATAAATAATAAATGAACAATTTGACATTACAATTACTTTTGATATTTCTTACAATTATTTATTCTGTATTTGTTTCTCAATTTATTCAAAAACCTTACATAGCTTAAATGAAATGAAAAAAATATATACTTCATCAACATTTTGGTTTGTAATGTTGATAAATTTTATGTGTTTGCCAAATTTTATCCAGATCCATTAAGCTGTTCTGGCGTGAAAGAGTAACAAACATCCATACATACTCACAACCTTTCAAATTTATAATATTAATAATACGGATTAGTACGGATACTGAGGCCGAATCTATAGATTTTAGAATTTTTGTGTTTATCTGGGAACGCATCACAAGAAAACCACTGGACAGATTTTGATGAAATTTGATATGATGATGTTGATAGCTAGTTTTGCGGGTCAACATTTAGGAAATATCTCATCCCTGAGAACTCTATACTAAACGTTAAAACATAACTGGCGGAAGCTAACTGAGTATATGTAGTTTGGCATACTAATATGTAGAGCCGACATTTGAGGTACAGTCGGCCATATTTCTAGCTAAGACTGCTCTACTGGTCGAGTATTATGAGAAAGGTGCCATGAATTGGGTCAATTTTTTTAGTGTAGGATTTTGAGCAATAAATGAGGTATAATAAAATATCATTTGTATATAACGTAACTTTATTAATTCATCTTTCAAAATACTTATAAACCAAAAACAATATCTTTTCGAAACATTGTAGCATTAAAGTCAAATTTATAAATTCTGAAGATAATATATCCCATTCATGACGGCGTGCCCATGAATGGGACATTCATGGTCATGGAAAGGACATACTATAAACAAATTCTTAGCAATTATTATAGAAGCTCTTATGTTTTTAATCGTTTATTAATACACCTCCAATAAATAAACTATATAAATAAAAATCAATTGCAAAATGTATGTAAGCGAACTATTTCAGAACGTCTGCACCTATTTGGCTAATTCTTTTTTGTTATGTTTGTAATTGCCAGGACAATTGTTTGGGGGTGAAAGAAATATTTGTAAAAATTGTACGAAAAAGTGAAAAATTTGGGTTAAAAAATGAAACAGTGAGTTGACAGATTGACGTTCAGTTTCTTCATCATGACAACAATATTCAAAAAAGAAATTGACAGTTTTGTCAAAATGTAAGATAATTATACTTATCTATACTAATATTATAAAGAGGTAAAGTTTGTGAATTTGTGACGTTGTAGGGGATAATCTCTGGATCTACTGAACCAATTTAGATGAAATTTTGTAAGAACATAGTTAGATTCCTTGGGAAGGACATAGGATACTTTTATTCCGGAAATCATCCCTTATGGGGTGAAAATGTAGATGAAAGTTTCTATACATACAGATGGTTATGAGGGACTCACCGCCTGGAGAAGTCAGTACTAAAACCCAGCAAAACCTCCCCCGTCTTTATGGGGCGTTGTAGTCCTGCCTCAACTCCTACTTTCCCTTGTTAAGCCTATTTAGTTGTCAATAATTTTCTATTATTGCGCACTCGCCTTTTAAGTAGTTAAACCAATGATCAATTAGCGGTACAATAACTATCAAATATTATTTAAATAATCTAATAAATATATTTCACTAACAACGAATAAAATACTTTTACTTACGAAATAATCAAACTACGCTTCGCCATTTTCTTTGTTTTGAAAAACAAATGAAATTTACGTCAATATTGTTGAGTAAATGTTGTAAGAATTTAGACAACAAAAATGTACTACTTGGTTCCTAGTGCCGCAAAATTTTGTTCCATTCTGAACTTGCCCCTTTCATAACACTTTTCTCCTACATAGTACTGGGGGACCAAATAGAAGAAAAGTGAAGTGATAAAGTTTTTTGAAGTCGTCAAGACGTATTTTTTTATCAAATAACTATTTTTGTTTTAACTATAAACCGAATATAAAGGACGATATACATACAAGAAACAGCGATTTAGATGCTGCAATAATTCTTGGACCATATTTCGAATTTCAGTTGGGAGGAAACCTTACATATTGCCTTGGGAATCGAGATAGGATTATTGGCAAATTGTTCCGCTCACATTCCGACCAACACGCACTCGAAATAATAAGCACCTATTCGAAACTCAATATATCGTTTATAGCGCTCTGTTTAACTTTAAGAAGTTTAATCAACTCAATATATGTACATACATAGGTATATCTTTAAGGTATGATAACTCACAAAAAACAATAAAAAAAATTTCATCGGTAATTCTATAGTCAGTGGAAACATAAACCTCCATGGAGAGAATTTCTAAGACTTAAGTTATATCAAATAACATAGCAATTCCATATAAAATATTTATTTTACAATAAGTTGTTAATTTATACAATAATAAACAAGTACCTACAATATTCAAAAAACGTGTGTGGCATGTGTGTACTTATGAACACACCTAAGAAGTTATACTCCTTTGGCGTAACAGAACAAAAATAGCTAAAGATTTCATCCCGTATGTCACAACTCTCTGTGTGTAAAAAAAATACAGCTAACTTCATCATGTCGCTTTCAGCTAACTTCATCAGGTCGCTTTTTGGCTATCGGTGTGCGCGCGCATAGTAAAAATTTTACTCTCATATTTTTTTCTAAGCGTGCGAAAAGAAGTATAACTTCAAAAAATACTTATACCTGTATCAATGATTAAATCTGAGCGAAACCGCTAAACGCAGCACTTGCTGTATGTAATTAAGTATTCGTAAGATACGTGCTTTAAATACGTGCCTTAAATTTGCATCGTAGTCACATGCCTGAATGTTATAAAAACAATTAATTTAAAGAAATCACTTTTGCCGTTAACTTAACATGCAGTAGTTATCTGCTAACTCTAAAATGATAAAAAATGGAAATACGAATACTACTTTGTATTTATACTAGTTGTGCTTTTATAATAACATGTAAGTACATTAAGAATTTAATTTTATTACTAAAACATTTTAATTATTCCTCCACGAGCGCGGACACGCCGGCGTTACAGTTAACAATAGATTTCTTAGAAATTTAATTAATATCTTAGAACTTTACCTGGAGGTCTTAGAGTTAGTTTAAATATTAAATTCTTCTCCTCTACATTTTTCTTTTAGCTTTTTCGTGTAATAATTTTTTTAAAGGATTGTCTCATGTCAGGATTTACATTTAGGACTCTTGATGATCAAAAACCAACTATAATTATTAATAAGGCCAATTCGTGACGTCAATTACCAAATTTGTTCCAAACATATCAATGTTGAATCAACTACTCAATCAATGGATGATTTTAAGTGGCGCACCTGCCAAATTCAATAGTTTTCAACGAGTGAATTTGGCTCATGTATCTGCTGATATTTCACCTATTTAAGCTATGTACATATACTCAAAAATTAATTTTGGTTTGTATACCTACAGTCTGTAGCTCCCTTTTAGGTTATTCTTAACATAGTATCTCTATTCTTCACAACATCTATATTGCATATTTTGTTTATTAATAACGTATTCATTATCTATATTGCAGTTATCGGAGCAAAACCTTTTTCACTTAACGACGTCATAGCAGCAGAACGAGAGGGCAAGGAAGCTTCATTAGAAACGTCCTTGATACCAGGTAGCTAAAAAGCTTATGCTTAGTAAAAAACCAATTATTTTTAAACCTAAAAAATTACAATTACAAAAACAACCCCTCAAAAAATAAAAAATAAAAACCATTTAATCAGTCCGATTTAATGGTAACCAAAGACCACCAAAGCCAGTGTTCATAACCCTCTTAATAGGTCGTATCACGTACATATGTTGGGGTTCCATATCATTGCAATGATATTGAAGAAACGGGACATCAGGTTCCGAATCGATTAATCTGTGAAAGTTCCTCATATCCTCTTATCGTCTAGAGACTAAACTCTAGAAAATAGCTGATAGTATACAAACGGCTGAACGAATTTTCTTGATTAATAGCTAAGAATACTCTTGATCAAGTCTCTATTCAAACAAAAAAAAACTAAATTATATTCGATTCTTCTTTTTCGGCTACGATGCCACAGACAGATATTAAACTTATAACACCCTTCTATCTGCGTCGTGAGTTAATAAAAAATGCACACTAACAAAATATGTATAAAAAAGTTAAAAATGCTTTTATAACTCGTATATTTTTTTAGTTTTTTGCATTCTAAGTTACTTCATAATATATCAGTAAATTTGTTTTACTTTCCGGTCTTCACAGTCCGCCCTATATCCTGTGCCAAAACTTATAAAACTCTAACTTATATTTTCCTATCCTGCGGCAACCCTTACTTTTTTTAATCCTCTGTCCGCCAGTTAAAGTCCCTTTAAATTATATAAAACTTCTTCCTCTATTCAACCTTTTTTTCTTTCCCTGACATTTTTGTCTCAGTTCTCTATCCAGTAAAAATACCATTGAATGATGAACGGGTATAAACAAACAGACAGACAAAAAATTAACATTTAATTCGTCTTTAGTACAGGGCATATAATTAATTATATAAGATTCAATACTATTTTAGTGTTTTTATAAATTGCATGTAATATTTAAACGCTAAGTTTCTCAAACACGACACAAATAAATATGATTTAGCAATTTTAAAATGATAGAGTGATCGTATAAGAGTTCCGCTTTTATCGATTGTGGTACCGAACCCAAAAAAGAACTTTATTAATCTTAAAAAAACTTTTACAGTTACAGACAATAACTACGTGGCTAACAGGAAAACGTCGTCGTTGAAATACAAAAAAACTTTTCAAATTAAATCACCGTCAAAACCGAAAAAATTAAAACACTTGCAGAAACCTCGTAATAAACGTAAAAATTTAACGTCAAAGAGAGAAATAAGTCACAATGAGAATATTAACAAAAAATATATTCCCCTGCTTAGAAATATTGGGATGTTATTTGACAATATTCTCAGTTCAGATTCTAGCGAAACCTTCGATTCTAGAAGGTACAACAAATACAAGAGAAACCCAGTTCAATCCGACAGTGACGATGTTGTATGCACCTGCGTCAGTAAATATGAGTCGGCGATCAGGTCTAACGCGGACCAAGAGACAACTTCCACGGCTTTTCCCACTGAGGTCGAGAGCGAAACTTTCACCTCTATCACTGTTACCACCCCGCCGGCCTATCATACTACCGATGATCACGTCAGCCGTTTCGGATGGAATAAGAACTTATCCGTATTACCTACAAGAAATCCCGTTAGCCTTCGGAGAAACAATCATAGATTCCGTGAAAGAAGCAGCTCCACATATAACAGAGGCGTTGAAGGATATATCACCGGGGATAATGGAGATAATGAATATACTGCCCTCAGAAGAGAAAATGACTCCGATGCAGAGTATAATAAAGAAAATACCAACAGTAATACACGAAACGATGCAAGTGGCGATAGATCCGGAGGACGTGGATACAGAACCTATCCCGGAGATTCAGAGGCTGATAGAAGAACCGACGAAAGTGAAGAACCCATATTCCCGACAAATGAAACCTTTCAAAATAATACAGGACACGTTTTTGAACACGAAGGAGAAACTCAATTCGAAATTCGAGGAAACAAAACAAAAAGCTCAATACTTTTACCAAAACTTAATTCAAGACTACGAGGAATTAAGCCCGAAAAGGAAAATACATCACTACGAGCCGCCGAAACTAATGAAAAAAGCGTCGAACTCGATTACGCCGGTAATAAACGATTCACTGTCAGAGATGGCGCAGTTGCCTCGGAAAATCAAGAAATTAGTAGAACAAATAAAGCAGTAAATTCTAAAAATTCTCTATCGAATTCAACTTTTCCTGGAAAAATAGTTATGATATTTGATGGATACAGTGTAGCAAGAGATGTTAATGGTGAAAATAAACTGACTGAGAAAGCCATTCACATTCATTCATAAAATTTAAGTATAGGTACAGTGAAATAAAATTATAGATAGAATAAGAAATATTTTGTATTCAATTTTAAACAAAAAATAAATAAAGTTAGCGCCTTCCTTTCTTTCCTTTACTCTTATTGCTGCCTTGTTGAACAGCTTGAGGCTGTTGGTCTGCAGGTCTGTAAATAATAAATACATTTATTTTAGATTTATTTAAAATAAGTAATAATAAAAAATTATATTTAAAATCTCATTGCTATTATTATTATTATCATGATATTATTACAGATAAAATAAAAAATAAATTCACTAGTCATTCTAAAACTTTTCAATTATCTGTTTTAAAATTAAATCATACCTATTTTGACGAGTTTTTAATTTCGGTATAGACTCTGCAATGTATTTCATAACAGATTCTCTAGTAGCATATTCAGGTTTGATCGGTGTGCCATCATCATTTTTTATCTCAACACGAATGCGACCTCTATGTAACATTTCCTGGAAATAAATATTTTCCTAAATACATAATTTGCTTCTGTAACTAATAATAATACATACTTTGTCGGTTTATTTTCTTTTACTTAATAAAAACATACATTACTTAACCTTTTTTGAAAATAAATTTTATATTCATTTGTAAAACAATATGTGAAGTTAATATTAATAATTTGTAGGTGAAAATAATATATTACTTTACTACGTTCACGTGGATACAGCTTATTTTCAACTCCAATACGCAAACCAGTTCCAATTAGAACATCTCTTATTTCTTGATGAGTAGGGTTTTCTACACATATGTCTTTTGAAAGCCTGCGACCTTGGGCAAGTGTCTTTTTACTATTTAAATAAGCTGGATAAACGCAGATCCATCTGAAATTTAGATAAAATCATATCATTATTTGAAAAATAATAGTAAAGTGTTTTAATTGTAAGAAAAAACATAACTAGTAGTTCATCATAGATAAATATTGTTAGTATACCTTTCAACGTCGGTATGTTTCTTGTCTGGACTCCATGATGTAAACATAGTAGCCATGGCTGGGTATAAATAAAAATAAAATGTGGTACCTTACAAAGAATTTAATTTTAACTTAAATTACTCACAAAAACTAAATGTTTTATTGAATTTTTAATGTCTCTTTTAGAAGAAGTAGGTAATTTGCGATATATCATATAAGATTATTTATTGCTTGTTGAGTTGTTGCAAATTATTTTTTTATTCAGATTTCAGAGTTCTGACTTCTGACATAAAACAGATGACATAAGCAATAGTGCAACTTTAGAGTCAGTGTCATAAAGTTTACACAGACTAAAGAGATCTAGTACCTAAGTATATATAATAAAAACCATGTTTTAAGCAATAATCTTGTTTGTCTATTTAAAAAAAATGAAAAAAAAAGTGATCTTTTTAAATAGAACTTCATTTAGTACAATAAACATTCTTACTGGACTTAGTTCGCTAGATTATTGGATGCAGTTCAAAATTATATTGAATTTAGTCTTAAAAGCATTCTCATTGGACTTATTAATTATAGGTACCTTATGTATAGAAAACGGAGCCTTCAAGGTAAACTAAGACAAAAAATTAGTCTTCAGTGATTAACTAAGTAAATAAAAAGAGTTTGACGCCAGCTGCTGCAGCTGCTGAATGCCAGCCGATACAAAGCAAAGCACACCGACTTCGAAAATATTTGATTAGGTATATATAGTAAATGAAAACTACTAATCAGTGATGTTTTACTTTTTAGAGCTTTTTTTGGAGTCAGTTTTTATTTTTTTGCTAAAAACTTTTTATGTACTAGTATTGTGTAATCTGTGGTATTACCAATGTCAATATGTCAATAATCAATTGTCACATGTATTACTTGACAGATGACTGTAATTTAAGGTTATTTACAATAGTTGAAATCAATTTATTCAATAATCAGAAATCAGAATCTATTATTAAAACAAGATAAAATTATGCTTTTATAACCATGACTTTAATGGAAGTAAGCGATAATATAATAGCAGTAGCTAACGGGTCTTATGTTGATTATTATGACTATACAAGTCATAAAATGCTTCAGTTAAAATTAAATGCACCGGCACAAGACGATGATTTTGTTATTGATATAGTAATTTCACACGATAATAAATTATTAGCAGTGTTATTTTCATCGTCAAAGAGATTATTAATATATGAAATACCTGAATTGAACATCGTACAAAGTTTTACATTACCAAGAAGTGCTAGTAAAATTAGATTCGGAGTTAACAATAATCAAATATTCGTAGCAGACAAAACTGGTGATGTCCTCATTTATGACATTTTTAAGGAAGACAAGGGTACTAAACTCTTAGGGCACCTAAGTCTACTACTTAATGTTTTACAAACCAATGATGGTCAATACATCATTACATGTGACAGAGATGAGAAAATCAAAGTATCTTGTTATCCCAACACTTATACCATACAAACATACTGCATGGGACATAAAGAATTTGTAAATAATATTGAACTAGTCCCTCATACTACTGGAATTTTGATCAGTACTTCTGGAGATGGAACAGTGAAAGTTTGGAACTACACAAACGGAAAACTTTTATACACAATTGATACTTATAGTGACATAAAAAATAATGAAGAATTAAAACAAGAATTTAGTAAATTCATGGATGCAGAATGTGTAGAAATCAATAGTTTACCGATAGTAGATTGTACAATAGTTCAATTTGATGAATGCTCCAGTCTTATAAGTGTTACAGTTCATTCTTACAACAAGGTATTAATATACTATTTGAAAAGTATTAATGAGGAATTTAGTCACAATCTTGTTTCAGAGCTTCCCTTAGAAAGGTTTCCAGCTGCTATAAAATTCCACATGTCATCTTTGTTTGTGTATGACAAGGTGGACTTAAAAGTATTGGAATACAACATCTCATTTAAAAATGAATGTTTCTCTATACATTTAGCTAAGCAGATAAAAGTGTTTGAAAATGAAGATATTAACATGGAAACAAAGAGTGATCATAATGCTATTAAAGTACTATTCAAAAGAAAATTTGACAATGTACAAGAATATCAAGAAAGAAAAAAATTAAGATTGGAAAATAATTGATACAAGTAAAATATAAAAAAAGGTGTTTTTATTAAATTACCTTAGCCTTTGACTTTTTATACAGTTTTGGGTTAGATATATATGGTTTTTAATTATTTTTTACTAATATATATAAAATAATATACTATACACAAAACATCTGATTTAACAATATCGGATATTTATTTAAATACTAACGACTTATCCTTGCTTTGCTCGTGTTCGTCCCTAGGTTGCTTCCTCATACTAACTTTCACCCCCCATTTTTACCCTCTTAAGGGATGATTTCCAGAATAACAACTATCCTATGTCCTTCCCAGGGTCTCAAACTATCTCCATAACAAATTTCAACTCAATTGGTTTGAGTCTATTCGATACATACAAAAAAACATTGTTTTCCTTTTAAATAAAACTATCTTTTCGGATTTTTTCGCGAATTTATTTTGATTTTTGGTTCCCGATGTTTCGAATGCTTTACAGCAATCATGGTCACGGGAGAGACTGAGGTATTAGATGTCTCTAAGGTATTATATAGTTTTTACAGACAGCCTACCCACAAATAACAAAATGAATTAAAAAAATTGAAAAATGGCACCAAAGTACCTTACAATATTTTAACTTTAAACATTTTTATATAATTTTAATTAGCTTTATAATTGAATATGAAATATTATTTATTTAATTTGAGATGTTATTATTATAATTATTACTATACATACCTAATCAAATATTTTCGAAGTCGGTGTGCTTTGGCTAAGTAATTAAAGCCTACTACTATGTATAGTAAATGAAAACTACCAATCAGTTATTTTTTTACTTTTTAGTGCTTTTGTTTGAAGTCGGTTTTTAATTTTTTGTTAAAAAGTTTTTATGTACTACAAAGTATATATGTAAAGGTGACCTATAATGAAGGAAAAAAAAACTTTTATAACCAGGTAATTTATTAATTCTTTATTACAGTTGAACAAAAAAATATGAAGTGCAGGTCTTATATGTTGTACAAAAATAAATGAAACCTAAGTGAAGTTTCAACATTAAGCTAACAAGATAATAATAATGCTAAGCCACATTTCATATTTACTAACAAAAAAGCTAAATTACATATCACATTTTTAATTAAACACAACAAGATAACCTTAAAGTGATATTCAATAGGTTTAGAGCTTTTTCAACCAGATAGAAGACTCGAAATTCATTCAACTTAAATATTATTATCAATACAAACGTATTTTTACAGTCACGATAATATCTAAATGCAATAAATACAGCTGTGTCTTTAGTTTACTTAAATTTAAGCACATTAGCGAAATTACGGAGCTGAGAGCTGAGGCTGAGACTGATGTCATTGAGGACTCTGTCCACATCATTCTTGAGATCCATGAGGTCCGGCAGATTGTTGCAATCAGGCACATTTAAAAGGGTTGTGAATATTTTATCCCATAAAGTATTTTTCATGTACCTGTAATTTATATATATTTTTAAATAGAATAAAAAAGAAATTAAATATAAAAATTAGATTTGAATTTTAAAAACTATAAAAAGTAAATGTGTAAGTTATTTTTTCAGAAAAAAAAAAATTTAACTTCTTATGTCTTGAATAATCTCAAAGATAAAATAAAACTATTGATTAAGACAAAGAAATACTTTTTTCATAGAAACTTATTTTAATTATAATTTTAAAATTTAGGGGCTTACCTAGGCAATTTCTTGTCTATATTCCAATGACCTAAGCGATTAACCACTTTCATGTAATTTCCCATGAGAATAACATATATTGTACCAGCAAGGCAGTACAAATCTGTTTGGTACGTCCAAGGTTTGCCTTCCCTCATTTCCGTACAAGTAAATCCTTCAGTGGCAATCAACTGAAATAATAAATTATAATATTAAATACTTTATAAAACATTTATTTAAAGCAGAACTCTAATTCTTTTTCTAAAATTAAGGATGCCTAAGGAACTCTTTATAACATCAGCTATCTGCCCGTGAAAATCCCGTCAAAATCATTTCAGCTGTTTCGCAGATTAGCCGGAACAAATAGACAGACATAAAATTTAAAAATTGTGTTTGTCTTAAAAGTACCATATATATTTTGGTATTTATTTAGTAATAACTTAAAGAGCTTTTATTTCGACATTACAAAGAGACACTTCAATTTTATTTATTTGTATAGATTTGATAACATCATGATTTTTTGTATATAATACTAGTATGTCAAAGCTGTATTGTTGTAAATACACTAAAAATATTTAACTTAATTTTCCCTATTACCTCTAAAAATAAGAAAAAAAATACATTAGACTCCTATTAGATAGTTAACTAAAAAGACATAAATGTGTATATTATGTTATTTATACTTACTTCTCTAAAAGTAGTTCCTTCTGGGAATAACGACATATCTATTGCACATCCTAAATCAATCAATTGTAAAGATGGGGTTCGCCATTCTTGCGTTGGTCTATAAATAAAAATGTATTTTAGTACTTAATTTTCATTCATTTAACAAAATTATCTCAAATTTAAATAAATTTTAGGGCTTTTGAGTTATTTGTTTCAAATAAACCATTATTTTCTGCTAAATTATTGTAATTATACTTACATTTTCATTAGCAAGAAATTATCCGGCTTAAGATCTGCGTGAATAATTTGCGCTTTATGTAGATAGTGTACTATCGAAAGCATTTCAGATGTCAACAGAATAACAATACATTCATTTATACACTTAGATGTGGCAATTCTAACTTTATTAGCAACGTCCAACAATGATCCGTATCGGGAATATTCCGATACAAATAAACTTGCATTATCCCCGAGGAAGGCTGTCGTTATATCCATGTACCCTGGAAGCTGTGTATAAAATTATGAAATTATGTTGTATACTCAGTATATACGTTAGTAAAATAGGAAAAAAAATTATACCATGAAAGGATCTTTAATCCGAGCTTTTATCTCTTGACATATATAAAACTCCCATGGACGACTCGGCTTTTGATATTTAACAGCGACCGACTTGTTACTGCGAAGGTCTAAACATAAAAATACTGCTCCGTAATTGCCTTTGCCCAACTGCTTTTCTATTGAGAACTTGGAGCTACCTACTCTCGTAACTGTAGCCACTTGTAGCTTTGGAATAGACCTCACTTCTATATAACCATCCGCGTGCGTTTTATTCGGGAACTTTACATATTCTAATAAGTTAGTTAGCATCTTCTTATTGAAAGGATCTATTACTTTCGGAAAATCAATATCAGCGGGTCTCGGTATGTCACTGGTTTCCACTAAAGATATGGAATGCGACGATTTAAATGTCGCGCACTCCATTGAGTTCTCACTATCGACGTCCATCCCGTAGCCGTCGGATTGAAAATCAGACTGCCGCGTGTATATAGACGAGATTCTGCTGTCTTTACTCACAGAGTCCCTGCTATCCTCAGATTGTATCTCAACTCTGTGCTCGAAATCTAACTGTCTTTTGGATATATCTTTATGCTTTTCGATAGAATGGGATATTTTGGCAGATTGAATAGGTGTAGCGGTTTGCGCCGTCATACCGTCTTTACTATCGGTATCGGAAAGTCCAGAAGATGGCGGGACTTGAGCCTGCTCTGGGCTCGATACGTATAAGTTTTTATGCATTTTTTGGGAAATGCTTGGGCTGTTAGTAAACTTCGGTGTGTTAGCGTTATCTTTGGGTTCGTTTCTATTAGATATAAAGTTGAGGAATTGATTAGAAAATCCTATATCTGGAGACTTCTGTCCGACTTTCACGTTGGGTTGGTCGTGTCTCACATTTCTTAATACTGAACTGTTAGGGCTTTTGTGTTGTTGTTTTTGTTGGTTTGAAGTATTCGTTATATTTTTATCGGCCTCGACTCGTTCTTGACATTTCATTGAGGTGTCAGCGTCTTGTCTAACCGAGGCATCGGCGTAAGCGTTCTGTGCCATATTAGGGTCATGCATCGAATTATTACGGAAATTATTATTAGGTTGAGGACTTTGATAAATTTGAAACTCATGATTGCTTGATACGTTTTGTTGATTTCCATATGCTTGATTTTGATTATTTTCTACTTTGGGAGGTTGTCGATAGGGACTGTGTACGTTGTAGTTTGAACTACTCGTGTTTTGATTTGCATTTGGATACATATTAGGACTACTGTACTGATTCTGTATATTGTGATAGTTTTGTTGGTTGTACTGTGAGTTTTGGGCAGGCACTTGATTGGTTCTCTGGTAGTACATGGAGTTTTGGTACTGAGTTTGATGTGGAGGGCTTTGGAAAATGGCGGTAGATTGGTGTTGATTGGCGTACACTTGTCTATCTGTTTGATTATAATGGAACTCTTGCCTGCCATAATTTGGTTGGGGACTAACCATTGCATGCCCGGGACTGGTGATAGGAGATTGGTGGTAGACCATCTGGTTCGAGTAGGTGGGACTTTGAAAGCCTGGTGAGACAGATGGGTTGATTTCGTGGCTGGCTTGTACACTATGTTGGGGGCTGTGATAAGGGTTGGGGTTTGGACTGCCATAGCCTTGGGGTTGTTGACTTATCATATGGTTATTTGGATAACCTTGTTGATAGTTGTAGTTCTGTTGATAAAGGTGCATAGATCTTTGAGGGGAGTATCCACTATAGTTAGTCGATACAGGTTTTTGGTATTGGTGGTCATGAGACTGATAAGGCACTGAGGAGGGCATCGCCACTTTGTTTTCTGATTCCCGTTTTTGTTGATATGTTCTAGCAAATTGACCATTGGGCAACCTCGCTTGCGCTGATATGGAGTTTCTCTTGGAGGCAGTGTTTGGTTGGTTTGGGTCATGGTTATTGTACATGGAGTCATAGTTAGTTGTGTAACCTGTGAAATTAGTTCTTGTTGATTGTCCAGAAGAGCTAGTAGATCCTGATTTACTGAAAATAATTATTAAGTAAATTTTCTATTATATTATTGTTCCATTATAAAAGTACTTTTAGATAAACAATAAAATGATAATAACTTTGAGGTTTGAAAACAAAGCCCATATATATATTCTCTATATCTATCTCTATATGATTGAAATCAAGATCTATATAAGTTCTATTTAATTGGTCTAAGGAATATACAAAAATCCTACCTGTTATATTCTCTTGTGGCTTCCATTATAACGGAAAGGCCATCACCTTGATTGTTTACAGTATGTTGGTCTGTTTGTCTGGAGCATTCATCCCTCTTATTGCTCACTTGATCAGATTGTTCTATAACACTTTCGTCTATTGCAAATTTAGGCACGGAAAATTTATTTGATTGATCTATTGAATTTGGTTTCTTAAACTGTGACATATTTGGAGTACTTGCATCTTTTATATTGAAGTTAAACACCTGAGTGCAGGAAGGCTCTTCGTAATATGCGGTTTTATTTATCTATAAACAATAAAATATATTTTCTAGATTTGAACACGTGACAATGCTATAATAGATTATATCTAAATAACCTATAATGTCAATGTCATAGACAAATTTATAATATATAAATTAAAAAATTATAACCTGCTGTGTGGCCACTGGTGGTTGCGTGTTGAATTTACTTGCATTTTCTTTATCTTCAGGAAAATTCCTTACTTCAGCTATCTCATAATTCTTCTTACAATTGATAGCCATCGTCATTGATCTATCTTCATGTATATCAAATTTGGGCACATCATATTGCTGGACGACTGGTTGAACCATGGATGGCTCTGCTACAATAAAACATATTTTTTTCTAATGTAAGCAATAGGATAAAAGAACAATGTAGTGCAAGTGTTGAATATTAAACTAATATGAGTTTGTATTGATCAGATAGAAATATGTGTATATGTCTACTTTGACAAAAACAAGCATGCAATATCTCAAAATGACGAGAAAATAGACGACTTATATAAGCAATTATATATTAATAATATTTTTATTGAGCCTTTTGTTATTAATATTTAAATGTGTTTGATAATTTCTTTAATAAAGGTGAACTGCTTGAGTATAGTAATATTACTTTAAAAATCTACAGCATAATCGAAATTTAAAAATAAATAATAAATATGTTGGGACGTTAACACGCAGCGCCATCTAGTTCCATGGTAAGCTACGAGGCTTGTGTTATGGATACCAGATTATTGATACACTACACATATATAACTTTAAATACATACATATTATAAATATAAACACACATGACTGGAGTACAAATGTTCGTGCTCATCACACAAACGAATGCCCCCAGCGGGACTCAACCCGCGACCGCTGGCGCAGCAAGTAGGGTCACTACAAACTGAGCCGAACGTGTCGACATTCGAAAAAAATACTTTATATGATAATAACCAATACAATTAGTGCAAGGTAAGTTGGTCTTACAGCCAACATAAAGGGTAGCATGGAGTAAATAACTATTTCAAACACTTTGCAGTGATTTAAAATGGCTTTGTTTGTAAATAAGTGCTTGAAAATTAATTCAAGGAACCTGCAGACAAATCGAAAATACACTATAGGAATTATGTTAAAAAAACAAAACATACCGTTATCATTAAAAATATTCCTAAGCTCCCATCTCGCCTCCTTAGTGTTTACTGTAACTGAATCACCCAACAAGTTGCTCATCAGACTCCGATTAAATTCTTCCATCAAATTGTTTCTACCATATTCATTCCTCCCATTGTTATTAGGATTCGGTGACTGTATAACTTGATTTTCTTTATCTACCCTAATATTTTGTCTGTCACTCTCGTCACATTTTTTTGTTGCTAATTCACTGACCTCTTTTGAGTCAAGATTAGTTAGCACTTTAGGTTCACCGGGCGAATGCATATTTGTCACTTTAGTTATATTTTGTAAAGTGGGCATATTTAACGGCATAAGTTGTGCCATATGGTCTTGTTCAGTATCTAGGGCGCAGTTCGCCAATGTCTCCAAAGCACTGCATTGTGCTAGAGTCTCATTTATATTTTTATAATTCTCTTTCATTTGATCAATATGTTCAGTTTTATTTTCTCTTTGTACACTATATTTTCTCGCTCTTATTTCTTCTAAGCTGTATTCTTTATCATTTACATAAACCTAAAAATGAACTAATAGATTAGTAGTGCTATTAACAAAATAAATATATCTAATAAAAAATAAAAACAACTAATTATTATCTTTTACATTTGCATACAAATCATGATAAAAATATATAGATGATCATTATCATTTTATTATGATTTATATGGAAATTCGGATGGACATAGGCTTAAGGCTATATAATATCCCGGTAAAATAAAAAGGCTTTTTCGCAGTAACCGAATTTGCAAAGTAAGCCGACGAATAAACGGTCGAAAGAAAGCATTTCTTAGAAACGCGGCTTTAACGGTAAGATATATGTGAATGATAGGAAAGTCGTAGAGCTTGAAAATACCTACAAAAAGTCCGCAACAACATATATCAAACTTTTATACTTAAGCCACAAAAACTACATTTATTTATTAATAAATAATTAAAATCGTGAGGTTAGTTATGTTCAACGACTACTCAGCGTAGTCGTTGGTTATGTTTAACTGGTCATATTTTATATATAACTCTCATAAATATAACTAAGTTCATCGTCACACGTATGTAATGGACATGATTTTTGTTCTTTACTGTATGTTATTTACACGTGTAGTTAAAAAGATGGAACCGAATCGTTCAGTGGCTGCGCCGATGTTGAACTGGGGTATTATTTAAACTGTAGGAATTAAAAAGGTCTAAAAAAGTCCACCATAGCATGAATGTATATCTAAGGAGCACACAGAATATACTTATCTATAGTCAAAACTGAGTGAGTGTGAAGTAGGTAAGCAAGAAATTCTGTGAGAAATATAAAAAAAAAACAAAACAGAAAAACAAATACCTCTATCAGAGGTAGGTTTTTCATCATGGACCTCTATAATTGAGATTGCGATTTATGGCTTTTTTGTGGAACTA
The DNA here is from genome assembly GCA_921882275.1 of Brenthis ino. Lineage (NCBI taxonomy): Eukaryota > Metazoa > Arthropoda > Insecta > Lepidoptera > Nymphalidae > Brenthis > Brenthis ino. The sequence goes on from OV170225.1 coordinate 7,383,180, forward strand.
ACATTGTTTTCGTTTCCTTAAATTTCGAGGAACCAATGCTTGTTCCTAGTCAAATTCTGATAAGTCAAATTCCGGTAAGCTAGAAACTCTGGTTCGTGAGAAATCTCCAAAAGCGAGAAAAAGATCGCGGTCCCTTGAGCACTCGCTCTCTAAGTCGCTAGTTCTTTATATTTTTATATTATTATTATAGTATTTTTTTTTTTTTTTGAAAGATTATAAGCTTAGGTTGAGAATATGATTTAATGGAACTATGTTTATTGGTCTTAAAACACATAAAATATCAAAATTAAATATGAAAATTAATTTACATATTGATTAATACAAAACTTACCTGGGCCTTATTATAACAAGGTATTTTAGTTGGATCTACAGGATCAGGTACACATAGAGGCACATTAAGTGTTAAATCATCCAAACAATAAGGCATATGGTTAGCAGAAAGTTTTATATCATCATCCACATCTTCATAAGCTGAAAAATAAAATAAAATATGTAAACATATTTAGTTATAGGTTCTTAAATTAAAAAGACAATGAATTTGCTGACTTGTCTTGTTAACTGTAGCCATAACTGAAAAGAGACAAATTAATCCCGAATTTAATAAAAAATATAAATAAATAAATCTTAATTAATCTATATACTAATCTAATATAATATTGTAAAGAGGCAGTTTGTTTGTTTGAACACGCTAATTTCAAGAACTACTGATCCCATTTGAAAATTTCTTTTTATATTAGATAGTCCGTTTATTAAGGAAAGCTATATAGGCTATATATCATCATGCTACTACCCAAGCGAGCGGAGCAGTAATCATAAATGTCAACAATTTGGGCCGACTTCTGTACATTATTGTAAAACTGATGTTTATATTGGAAGTTTAAGCGCAGGCGAAGCCGCGGGTACTGCTAGTATTACAATAAAAACATTGAAAAAGACCAATTATATTTAGAAACATTTTTCTCTCAAGCACAGCTTATGCCAAGAAGAAATAAATTTGCATTCTATTTAATATTTGCATATTTGATAAAATCAACAAATGTGCTAATCTTTATTTGGATATTGTTTGTACGATTAGATCTTTATGACAGCTTTAAAGAAGGTGATTTTTCTATCTCTTAAAACAAGAAATATTTTTAAATTTCTACCACTGTTTCACGTCACGCAAAATTATAAGGTATATATATATATATATATTATAATTATTATAAGGTAGTGCCAGAATGTAATATATAGAAAGTACTAACAGAATGCGATAAATTAAATAATACTTTCACTGTCATTGATACGTAACGTAAATGTAATCTAATTTCGTGAAGAGATCGAATTAGATTAGAGTGGATTAGACCATGCTTAGGTAATACCTATTTATTGAAAAGATCCACAAAAATTGGTTCACAATTGGCACACACAAAACTACTTAAGCACGACAGTTCGTGCTCAGTAACAGGAGTACTCAGTAGTACTCCTTGTCTAAAGTAACTCAAAATTACCTTAGTTTTAGTTTAATCGATGAAATAATTTTAAAGGTTGAACTTGAAGGTAATGTTTAGTTTTTGTAGAATATATTGAAATATATAAAGCCTTAATAAATGCCGCAGTGGAATAGATGCCTCTTTTAAAAACCTAACTTCCCGAAATCGAAACAATAAACAATAGTTAAAAGAATGAGGGTCACATATCTTTAATCTATCTAAAGCCGTCGTGCCAAATAGATGCATTTTGTTAGGGCGTGCGATCGCCTCCGTAACGAACGTGAAACGCTAAGTCTTATGCGCAAGTTTTTATTGTTTCATAACTTTATAAGTAGCTTTATATTAATTGTTAGGCCAACAAAAATAGTTTGTAATGTAATATTAAGCTGTAGCTATATTTTCAGGAGTTATGTATACTAATTTAATAATTTTTAAATCCTTTTCAAAACGTGGGACATCTAACTCGGTTTTACCCTGTACGCGGGCTAAGCCTTAGGCATTCCTGAATTATATAGTGATCCATCCTCAGATTACTTGGGCTATATTATATACTCCATGCCAAAAACTACATAAAACTTAATTTCGTTCCACTACTTCGCTGACATGACTTCATCCAGTGTTAACAATAAATTTCTAAGAAATCAATTATTAACTGACACGCCGGCGTGTCCGCGGTCGTGGAGAGATTAAAAGTACATTATTTCGTTTTCGACCGAACTTACTATACACAAGCGAACGTCCAGATAGATATATAAACGCAAGAAAGGAAAGAAAAATTAAGCAGTGTTCCTTCATCCCGCAAATTAAAAAAGATAATTTCCCACGTCATTCCCCTTCAAATGCTATGCTCGCTAGTGAAAGTTTCAATATAATAGATTTCGCCGTTCCGGAGATTAGCGAGTATAAACTGCCAGAAATAAATACAAACATATTTAAACGGATGCTTGTATCATGCAATGTTATAAGTGTAATATGGAAGAGCTATTGTGAAATTACAAACAAAATGTAATCAATTTTATTTGTGTAGATTCGACATCGCCGCATCCTCAGGGTTTATGTGTAATTCAGCCCTTTTCAACGTCCTACTGCTGGGGGTGCCACCACACTAGCCGAGTGCCGGTTGGTGGACTTCACATGTCTTTCGAAAACTTGCTAGGTTCTCTCAGACATGCAGGTTTCTTCACGATGTTTTCCTTCACCGTTAATACAAGTGGTAATCATGTTAGATATGATTCGCACATGAAAATATCAGAGGTGCGAGGCCCGGGATTTGAACCCACTTCACTCGGTTTCATAAACGAGCGCGTTACCGCTACGGGCTACCACTGACTCTCTTCAGGGTTTACTAGAAGATAATATAGGAGTTTATTTTAAAATCCTACTACGACCTGGACCTGGGCCTCGCCTCTATAGGAGAGGGATCAGGCGATAGCCCACCATACTGATCAGTGCAAGTTGGCGAACCACACATTTTCCTAAAAGTACTTAGATTCTCTCAGACATTCAAGTTTCTTCACAATATTTTTCTTTACCCTATTAGCCATTAATTCATGATTATGTTGAAGATGTGATTCGCACATGACCAACTCAAGTCATGAGATACAGTTATGAACCTGAGTCATTTAGTTACCCAAATGAATGTGTCAATAATGGCAATTACAATTAACAGTGACATTAGCCGCCGTAGCGACAACAATTCGAACTATTAATATTGAAATCAAGCCAATATATTCCTAAATCATTATAAGCCAGTATATACTTACGAGTAAAAGGCAGCGGCTGATGTGGTACGACATTAGTGTGAACCATCTTAGTTTTAGGATTAGTCCACATTCCAGCTTCTTTCTCATTCTCAACGTTGCTACAAGCCTGTACTAATGAAACTGGTCCAAGGTCTTCAGCGATTGGGACTGTACCTCTTGATGTAGATGGAGCATCCTAAGAATATAAAAAAAAATCTTATGAAGCAGAATATTGTTTATATTGTTATAGTATCATATGAATATAATTTTAATTGAGAACTTAATAAAATAGCTATTCTTACAAAGATCTTAAATGAGTTGCAAATATGATTTGAAACCAGTTTTGCAGTATAGCATAAACATAAACCAAACATCCAAACTGAACAATCTTAGAAATGGATGTCTAAATAATATTTATCTTATAATATTGGAGATAACAGAAAGCTTCTTACCTCATAAACATTAACCATGACATTAGAATTTGGTAGCCTATTATCTATTGCTTGTTGTCGCACAACTCCTGGCATAGTGCTCTTAAGATTCTCTCCAACTCTTTGAACTGGTACGTTAGCTATGTTCCTCCTTTTAAATGACTTAAGAGATGTTAGAGCCATTCTAGTTTCAGCTAAAGCAGAAGCAGCTTTTCTCTTTGTTGGTGAATCATCATGTAACATTCTCTGAGCAAAAAATAATTGAAAGTTCCTAAAATCAAAACACTCATTAAAATATAATACATTCCTAAACTTAAAACACTCAATGAATAACAAATTTGTAATAATATTTTAATTATCATTTAGTTCAATATTAATTTAATCTATACTAATATTATAGAGGTTAAGTTTCTGAGTTTGTGACCTTGTAGGGGGTAATCTCTGGATCTACTAAACTGATTTAGATGAAATTTAGTAAGAAGAAGAAGGATATAGGATGATTTTTATCCCGGAAATCATCCCTTGAGGGGGTGAAAATGGGGATGAAAGTTTGTATAAGGAAGGAAGCTAGGGAAAAACCCGAGTGAAGTGAGGGTGAGTCGCTAGTAATAAATAAAACTATTTGCTTACATATGAGCTTGTTCTAGTTCATCTAAAGGTTGTGCTTTAGCCTGCAAGCCAAGCATATAAACCTGATTTGCTTTCTTATAATCACCAGATTCTTCACAGTAGCAAGCCCAAGCACGATAGAATTCTGAGCATTCTACTCCAATACCAGTATTATACAATCTTTGATAAATTTCAAGTGGATTTGAAAGACAGTCCACCTAAAATATATAAAAATAATGTTAAAATAGCTTTACTAAAGAAAATAAACATTTTTGAATCATTAGATAGGATAAAAATTTTATATGAAAGAGTATCATAAAAACAGATTATAACTTATTTTAGGAAAATACTAAAGTAAAAATGTTGTGAACTTAAATTATAGCAAGTATTTAATGTACAGTTTACAAAATTATATAATAATAATAGGATAGGAGGATATTGTATACATTTAAAATGGAAAATTTGATAAAATATAAAAAGACTAAGTCATTTGAAAACTAAATAATTTGAATGTTACTCACATATTTTATCCATAATTTTACAAGCCTCCTATCTTGAAAATATCTTTCATCTTTTTCAAACAACTGCAAGCAATCTTTTATTAGTTTGTCTATATTGCCTTCATGACCATGCTTGGGATAAGACTGTTCCACCCATTGTATGTAATTAAACCAAGGATCCAATGGATCTGTACCTTGATAATGTCTGATGGCTGATTCATGTTCCCTGTAATTATTACAAATTTCTAACCTCATAAAATCATAACTTTAAAGGGTTATTATCTAAGTCTCAGCATCGTACATACAAGAGAATAATAAATATTTTACAATACATTTTATACTATTCTTAGATAAAAAATTCTGCAGTAACAAAACACATCTTTATAACATATATTTCTGCTAGAGCTAAGGTAATCTTATGAATAACTTCACTTGTATCTCAATAATAAACAATGTTTACTACAATAAGCACAAGATATATAAATGTAACTTACTCTTTTTGCAATTGCAGTTGCCTTTGAGCATCTACATCTGACTGAGCTTGCAATGCTGTTCCCAATTGCACGAAATTTCTACCACCTCTTACAGGCTGTATATTTTCTTTACTCACATCAATATCCATTGTAACACTTTATAATATTAAAGTATCAGAGCATTACAGTAAAATAGAGTATATGGCCACAAATACGTGAATCTAAATACTGATACTTGTTGGTGCAACTTCACACTTTCGGATCACTTTTGCACTATAAATAATTTAGGGATATTTTTAAGATAGATTTATTAATAAAATTAAAAACGAATATACATCAAATCATAACCACCAGGATAAGCAGATAATATTCTCAAAAAATTCATGTCTGTTACAACTGAAGCACAAATCCTGAATTCACTCACCATCAAAGTGACAAAATTCCCTAGAAGGGTGATGTCTATGGTGGATTTCAAATTTGAAAGAACATGGCCGTTAACCTATTAAAAGTAATTGCTTTGAGGCTAATATATGATTATTTCAATTATTAATAATAATAAATACATAAAATATGTATACTTGATTTGTCTTTGGTTCTAAATTATAATTAATAAACCAAATAACGATACATATAAATTATCTCCATTAGTAATGCTTAAAAAATAATGTTCCTTTTATATTACCTACTATATTACTATTTCTTTATTGCAAAGTATTAAATAATAATAAAAGTATATTTTTTAATATAATTTTTTGAAATTTGATTCTTTCTATATCATCATTACGCTACATTTACACGCTTGCTGAGGCTTGGCAAACGTCTACAAGATTGTATTGTATTGTTTTGTATTTTTTATTATAACGGCAACAGAAATACATCATCTGTGAAAATTTCAACTGTTTAACTATCATGGTTCATGAGATACAGCCTGGTCACAGACGGATAGACAGACGGACAGACAGTGGAGTCTTAGTAATAGGGTCCCGTTTTACCCTTTGGGTACGGAGCCCTAATAAACTACTCTAAAATACTCTGTTGTGAACGCAAAGCCCGAACCATACTCGAAACGTGCGGTTTCTCGATAACCAATCACAGCACGAGGACCTTGGACCCCATCAGCTGCTGGCATACCTCGATAAGCTATTTTTCTCGCACCTATGGTTACGTATAAGACTTTTTTGTACTACTAATTTGTAAACTTTATTTACGTCTGGGAATGGTTTATAACCGGTAAATTCGTCTGGCGATTTGCAAGTATTATTGAAAATTACTCAATAAATACGTGATTCAAATTTCAGATCGCCAAAAGTATATTTTTTGGGAATTTTAATACAGCATCTTTGGAGACGTCTGGCAACGTCTGGGGTTCTTTTTTTTTGAATTATATGAAAACTAAATTAAAAGATTAAATAAAAATCAAGTTGCCAAAAATATGATGATGAAATATGAAAAAATGCGATTTAACTAAATAACCGCTAAAGCTATACCAAACTCGCGAGACTGGACTTGCCAATTCACGAAATTATATTTTCTCACAATTTCAACTTGCCAAAAGGACCTTCCCAAAATTCGTCACTTGCTCTCGGGCTATGTGCAGACGGACGTTGAAGTTGTTTCGACTGTTGCTTTTGGCTGGACATATTTTTTACTATACAAATAATAAAATTGTAACTAAGCTGAATCTGTACAATATCAAATATTTTTTTGAAAAATCTTATTGAAATAGACATTGTTATTGATACACAGGCCAAATCTATAGTTTTTAGATTTTTTGTTTAATTTAATTTTTTGCCACCGTGAGCTAGAGCGACACTAAACACGCACCAACGTTTAAATCATGGATGACAAATAAAAGTTTAAATACGCCACAAATACTTGCTGGAAGTTTTTTTATCTGTGTTCAAAGCATGAATGACAAATAAAATTCAAATTATAGAAAGACTGACACTAGCCGACCTACCCTACCCCAGTCTGCAAATTTATGATATTCGCAATGAAAAAAATACTAATCGATAAATTTTTAATAGCTCAATTCAACTACGTAGCCCTTCCAAATTGCTCACCATTAATTATAAAATTAAAAATCAATAAAGTCCTTGAAAAAAAATTCATTTATCCGTATATTCAAATTTCTATATCTTTTGATATATACAATATTTTAAATTGCTCAAAGTTCTAAAATACTGCTCAAGTTGCATTTGTAATTGCTCAAGTAGAGTTCCTACCAGCTCCACTTTCCTTAATTATTAAATAAATATAGTTTGAATAAATTTAACGTATAGATAGGTGAGTGCTGCGCATGCGCGCAAACAGTAACGCGAGTCGCAAGGCAAAAAAATCAAGTGTTTCATAACCTCATCATAATATTAATTTATCTGTTGGTATTAATTTTCATTTATTGGTAGATTCCAGATCTGTTGTTTATGTTATAATATCTGAAGTGGAATCACGTAATGTGAACAATTCATAAATTCAATAAATTTAAAGAAATCCACCGAGAAACAGAATTAAGACGTTGAATTGGAACGATTGTCCAAGCCCGCCGAGGCCGACCGACAATGCGCGGTGCGCATGCGCACGCTCACTTAACCTACGTTACATTTATTACAACTATACTTTTAATTATTTAATAATCAGCGAAAGTGGAGCTGGTAAAAACTCTACTTGAGCAATTACAAATGCAACTTGAGCAGTGTTTTAGAACTTTGAGCAATTTGAAATATTGTATACATCAAAAGATATAGGAGTTTGAATATACAGATAAATTAATTTTTTTTCAAAGACTTTATTGATTTTTAATTAAATAATTAAAGGTGAGCAATTTGAAAGGGCTACGTAGTTAAATTGAGCTATTGAAAATCTATCGATTAGTATTTTTTTCATTGCAAATATCATAAATTTGCAGGCTGGGGTAGGGTAGGTCACTAGCCGCTCCCGCATCGTGACAAGCTCGCGCAAGCCAAGCCAAACACCCCGTTCACACGCTTGTGTCTGTGGACGCTTGTCGACTGCCTTGTCAAGCGTGTAAATGCAGCGTTACATATTCTTTAGATATAAAGCTGACCATTCACGATTACTTCAACAAGTCGCATGATTGTCAAAACTGTAGCATTTGGTATGGCTTGTTGGTTATCCAAACGAAAATAATCCGATATGAACGATCGTCAATGTCAAAATTCAATGTTGGAACACGTCACGCAACCTGACCAACGACCAAGCCAAATGGCATCGTCGTGAATGCGTCCGCTGACCGCCATTTTTTTATTAGTCGTTATTAAGGACTTAAATAGTCCCTCCAGACAGATAGCTCCAGAGTCAGTTACTTCAATACATTTGTATGTGTACTTAGATTTTTTTAACCAGTATTTTGACATATTTTGTCGGCTTTAGCTGTTTTTAACCCAGACAGACTAGCGAAATATAATAATTCCTCTTCAGAATCGGATCTTATCGTCTAAACACCTCACATGACCACCCAGAAACATAAAGAAGCGGAAACTACATGGCGTGGCGCCCCCGTGGATTTGATAAAAATATTACGTCCATCCATTTGGATGCAATCCATTTATCGTCGAGACAAACGGTTCGTCCATGAATGCCCAGCTTAAGGTTTTAAACTTCTCAAAGGTCAATATAATATATTTGTTACAGACAGTGCCTACCCACCAAAAAAAATTCAAAAATTAAGAAATGACACCAAAGTACCTAGCAATATTTTATCTTACAATAAAAAATGTCGTAATGCCGTAAAAGTGTCGTTAGTAAAAAGTAGCTGGCTCGGTGGTATTGTGGCTAGCATGTACGGCTGCATACCCGGAGGTCCTGGGTTCGAGTCCCGGGTGAGACCATGCAGGGCCCGATCTAGCCATTTTGCCACCCCGGGCAAAATAATTTTCGCCGCCCTTTACATTAACACTTTTTGTCAAAGACGGGATGTTGCATATTAGACCAATCTCATAATATATTAATCTCATAATATATAACCAATCTCATAAAATATTTTTAAGAGAAAAAACCTGAAGTTTTATGATTTTAAAATATTAGTAAGTATATTAGTCCAATCGGAATCCGGTTTGGGAACAAAATCATCATCAAAGCCCTCCAGTGGTTTTTCTGTGATGCGGTAACAGACAGACAAATATTCTAAAAACTATAGATTCGGCCTCTGTATCGATAAAAATGTTTATTTCAATAAGATTTTCCAAAAAATATTTAATGTACAGATTCGGCTTAGTTACAATTTTATTATATGTATAGATTATTTTAAAAAAAAGGATGTAATTTCGTTTCTTTTAGACTGACGTATATTCTGTTATAACTTTTACTTAATAATATTAATGTTGTAAGGATATATTTACAGTTAATTCTGAACGTTTTTAATAGTTTTTAAGATTTTTAAGAAATCCAATACATATCAAATTAAATTCCAAGGCCGTTATAAACTCAACCACTATATGTTTGATATTATTATATATTTTTCATTTCGTTTGCTTAGTGTTATTTAAATCCATTCTATAAAAAACTTGCTTCTGAATTTTGACTTTATTTCAATAAATAATGAAAATTTGCGAAAAGCGAGGCCACTATGAACCATTTTAATAACTAGCATTGCCCGCGGCTCTGCCCGCGTTCAGATGACCAAAAACTAAATTCTTAGGATTTACATATTAGTATACTCTTAAATTGCAGTTTTTGTATTTTTTCTCAGAAATGAGACATTTTCCCGCAGTAAAATGTATCCTATATGTTGACCCGGATAACCAGCTATTAGTAGTAGTTTTTCTGTGATGCGGTAACAGACAGACAGACAGACAGACAGACAGACAGGCAGACAGACAGACATACAGACAGACAGACAGACAGACAGACAGACAGACAGACAAAAATTCTGAAAACTATAGATTCGGTATTTTTTCTCAGAAATGAGATATTTTCCCGAAGTAAAAAGTATCCTATATGTTGACCCGGATAACCAGCTATCATCATACCAAATTTCATCAAAATCCCTCCAGTGGTTTTTCCGCGATGCGGTAACAGACAAACAGACTAAACTTCTAAAAACTATAGATTCAGCCTCCGTATCGATAATAAAGTCTATTTCAATAAGATTTTCCAAAAAATATTTAATGTACAGATTTGGCTTAGTTAGTTAAGTTAAGATTTTACTATATGTAATATGTATAGATTAGCGATATAGATGATTAAAATAATAAATATAATTATTTCAATACTTTTGGAAAACTTTATTAATTAGTCATCTTATTGTAGTGTTGTCATTATATATTTATAAACATAAAAAAAAGAATTATTCAAGCCACATTATTGTTCTATGTGAAATCTACAAAAATTAAAATCTTAAAATTAATTAAGAATAATAATTATACAATAATTACATTACGGGATTTAAACGCGTGAATTCACCTTTAATTCCCGTAATTTGCGTTTAAGTCCCGTAGTGTATGTAATTACTATATAATTATGGAACACGAAAAGTTAAAGAGAATAATATATAATTTTAATTTAATTTACTATTATTAAAAAATTCAAAATATGAAGCAACACTATTACTACATAGATTTACGAATGAAAGATATTAATTTGAAATACTGTAATTTTAGATAATAAAGTCTATACGTGCGTGAATAAATGGTTATGTTAAATAGTTTATGATTATATAGGTGCTCCTTTTTTAATTAAATTCTAAAAGTTTTACTAGTCGCATCACTATTTAACCGCTTCATCTATAAGTATGTTTCAATAGGTGTGTATAAAACATCTGCTTAGGCTTACGATTCGCTTAATGAACAATGAGCGATACGCGCGCTTTATAGCTATACTCTAAGTATATTATTATATAATATCCATTAGCCTTAATTAAATGGTCAACCTATACCATGGTTTGGCAGGTCTTTATTGTAAAATCTTATGTAAATTGTGGTTTTATAATAGATCGATAAATAATCGATAAATTTAGATAATAGACAAGACCAGGGTGTAAAATTCGTGACTCAGGCCTTTATATTTTATAATCCGATTGCCTTTTAGTCTATATATGATCTGTGTTAAATTTATGTTGACATTTGTGATTTGACAAGCAAAATGATATAATGTCATGTGACAAAAATGGCAATTGGAATGAAAGTCAGGAAAAGTCAAAACAAGTTTATGTGTTGTGTCCGCAGTTATCTTTTTAATATAGATGGTTAATTCATTAAATTTATTTGTACATATTTTGTAAAAACTCCATTTTATTACAAAATTTTTCTAATTGAATTTTAAAGACGCCTTTATCAATTTTTATTTTAAGTCATATTGGACACATAAAAACTATAAAATATGTCTCTTCGAATGCAAATTGAGAAGAAAAAAGCCCAAGATGAAATGCGGCGATTAATGGCAGAGCGAAAGAATAAAAGCAAAAAACCTATTGGTATAGATAACCCGCTTGCAAAGTATAACAGTTCTGGACAACTAACTTGCATTCTATGTTCATCTATTGTACGCTCTGAAAACGTATGGCAAGTTCATATAAATAGTAAACAGCACAGACAAAATGTTGAACAAGCAAAAAAATTGAAGGAATTAACAAATAATTTTACAAATGACAAAATTAAGATAAAAAGATCTGGAATACCACTAGAAGGTGGCCCAGAACAAAAAAAACCCAAGGGAATTTTAAAAAATTCAAATGATAAACTATCAACACAAACACCTGTGACTAAAAATAATGCACCTATAATTTTTTCTCATCATGATGATAAGATTGTTAGAAAAATATTAATACCTACATCCCAAGAAGGTATTGTATTTAATATATTTTTATTTAATTAAAAGCACATTATGTATAAAATTATTTAGATTCCTAATTCAAGTCATTTACGACTAGAATTTTCATATTCATAGTCACACATAGATTATATGTAGAGGATTTAATATTCGGTAAATGGGTTTGAACAATGTCATATAAATTATTTTTTTTTCAATGTTTCATGTAAAAATTACTGAATCAATTTTTATTAAATTTTGTGTAGTGATAACTCAATAGTCAAGTGAACACAGGACACATTTTACTACAGGAAAATCTTTCATTCCCATGGGAAAACAATAATTGATCTATCCAGAATTCATTAGAAATGTAAATGGCTAATGCTGGCTAAACCTTAAGAGATACATCAAAACAATATACTAGAAAATTATTGTAGGTCTTAAAAAGGCCTAGGCTTCTTCTTCAGACACGGCTTTTTCCGCACTTAGGCATCTTTGTCCGTTGTGCGTGAGCTTGTGCTGCTGTGTGTGTTATTCTTTCCATCCCAGAGCGCCCCAGTAGTCTAACAGGCTGCCGGTGTCCTGGATGATTTCTGGGATCGATCTATGGGGGCTGAGTTTTTCTTCGCGTAATTGTTCCAGTGCACTACATTCATACATTTAGACTAGAGGCCTGTTTGGCTAGGTTATCGGCAGTTGAGTTGCCTTTGTTATTTGGGTGGCCTACAGTCTGCAATATCATATGTCTATCTCTTTAGGTACACTCGCAATAATTATTTATATCTATATAAAATGTATCCAGGGATGCACCCAAGCAAAGCAAGGTTAAGTTGCTAGTAATCCAAAAAACTAGTTCTATAAATACTTAAACTGGAAATATTGCTTCAATACTATATATAACATGAGCTACAATGGACCAAAACTGGTCGACGTAGCTAGGGCCGACCTCGGCACCACACCCAACACTAATAATAATAATATATAACATAAACATGATCTTTACCTCACAAGTATTTCCGAAACATGACACTGTATTGTGTAATTTTTTCAAAGAAGTTCTTTATCACAAGTTATACTCAACACCAGATGAGAGCTAGACAGAAAACATGTAATATTTCGACCATCACAACACTTTTTATTATTAATAAGAGCACTCTATGTGACTTCATCATAAGTATCAGGCAATCATATTGTGTTAAGGAATGTATGTAGTAAGTTGTTTGTATGCACTATGATGATGTGGTCCTATGTATTGGACATTCCTTAAGGTTTGTGATCCCCTAGTACTTGTAGCATTATTGTCACCAAATGTTAATATAGGGCAGTCCATAATGTGACATCATAAATACCAGGCAATCATAAATGTTAAGGAATGTATGTTGTTAAAAAAAATTGTGCACTCTGTGCAGGTATTCTTTGATGAGCTTCAACATATAATGTACATTGCTATCAATCTATGATACCCTAGTACTTGTGACAATTTTTATGACCTAATTTATGAACCAAGGGCACATGAAAGTGAAGGAATTTCGTTCTTAATGGCTATCTCAACATGTCTCGACTTTTTTTTGATGTTTTCTATCAATACATTCTTCCTTCATTTTCTGCCTCTGAGAGTATTCTATATTCTTTTTTTAACATTGGGGAATACACATGCCACCTGCATAACTACAAGTGGTTATGTGGAAGTCACCACCTAGAAAAACCAATTATTACCGTCTACCCTCTTAAACCCAGTGGAACCTTCCCCAATAAAACACTCGACCAAGTTGCTGTTAATGCGGGCCCAAAGAGGTAGACCATCACAATCGGTGAGTGTCCTATATACCATACTATTTTTTTTACCTTTTCTTATGACTTTATGCTTCTTTTATTTCCTAGGAGCAATTGAAGAAGAAAAACAAGTTGAAAATCAGCAACAGAAATCTGAGAATAACAAGCAATTAAATGAGCAGCCCATCCCTGAAGGATTTTTTGATGACCCTATTTTAGATGCAAAGGCAAGTCACTAGTTTGTTTATAATATAAATACCATAATAGTAAGCAACTAAAATATTTCACACTTATTTATGTGAAAATAGGGGTATTTTTACTGCAATGATACCAAAAGAAAAACAAATTATTATTTATGCCTTCATTTATTCAATCATACACCTACACCTATGTAAAATACAGTAGCAAACCAATATTACATATTATGCTTATTCACACCCATTATAAAACTAATCTGACCTGTTTCTTTAAAAAATATTATTTGGCTATACATGTTATTTAAATTGTAAAAAGTCTCCTGTGGTTTATAAAACAATAATTTAGTGTTTCTTCATTTACTTATAATTTAAAAAAAAAAAAAACAAAATTTATTGTCCAAATAATTCTATAAATCCATCGTGTATATGTTCAATCATATCTGAGGCTAACATGCTCCTACCTTTTTTTTCAAAAGCTTTAGCATTGCATGATCTAATTAATGTTGATGCTGCAAAACATGACAATGAAGCTGCTAACAATGATTTGTTTGATGCGTTAAAATCTATTTTGTCCACTGATGTTAAAGTCCAATGTAGAAATGTTGCTATTGATCCTGATAAGAGATCACCTTGACCTCCACATCTTCTTCCAGAACCACCTATATTAAGCTTCCATTGCAGGTTGGATTCAGAAGAATATAATTCATCAGTTTGACCTTTTTTTAAAATAGTTATATTCAGTCCTAGGCTTTTTAGTCCTGAATAACCATTTAATTTATTACATAGTCGTTCAAATTCAATTTTATTGGGAGTTAATACTACTGGTGACATAAAATTACTGATAAGTTCTGGTTTTTCAGTGATTAAAAATAAGCCATCTGCATCAATGATTAATGGTATTTGTTTTTCTCTAATTACTTTTATTAACTGCTCAACAACTTCAAAAGTTATTTTATCTCTACCTAAACCAGGGCCTATAACAATAACATGAAGCCTTTCTAACCAAGGAGATATGTTAACTATTGCATTGGGTTCATCAAGTAATGGGTGCACTATTAATTCTGGGCTGTATGATTTAATAACAATTGCAGCAGGTTTGGAACAAAATATGTGTGCCAAATCAGCCCCAACCTGTGAAAGAAGTATTTAACAAATTTAAAAAAAGTACTCATAATTTTTTCCAAACATGTCAAAAGAAGTATAATTCCAAAACCCTCGGATTTACAATATCAAGATCTATAGAATTTATGGCCCACATTCCTTAATTTAAATTGCATATTGAATAAAATAATGAAGTTTTTTGTAACATAAAAATTGAACAGTCAAAAAATACAAACTTTTAAAGAGCTGATACCGGCAAAGTAAGGCGCGCCGGTGTATTCTAAGGAGCCACCAACTACGCCGATTCTTCCAGCCTGACCTTTATGATGATTGCCATCCAAAGCCGGAATACAGTCTTTAACTAATTTTAACATTTTAGATTGCTCCATTTTTGTCAACTTACACAACTGACTATACGAGTAAAAACAATTTCTTAATACTTCCCTTCTTGTGAGATTTAAAACCATATTATACCTACTATGCTTTAGTATTTTTTGCAAATCATGCTATAATCTTGTTTACTGTTTAGCAAGTGATAATAACCGAAAAGTAAGTACCTATTTTTGTTATTGAAAATTGGAATTTGTTAAACAACAATAATGACACTTGTCAGTGCAAAGGTGACAGAGTAGGGATGGACGCAATATATCGATCTATTATGGTAGTTTTCCAATTACAGAGCGTAATGCCGCACTTTGGCGCAGAATGCCGAAGTGTGCTTATGCTTCATTGAAAAGTGAATTAGTTTTCAAGTGCACCAGCAGAGTGCACTAGTTTCAGTGTTGATAGAAAAAATATATCTAATAAATGTATAATAATATAAATAAATATTATTAACGATAATATAAATAAAATATTGATCAATGCTACCTTGAAGAAAAAATACTTATATTTTCTGCTACTGAGTTGGTATCCGCAGCGCGCATCACGTCAACGTAGTACTCTTCAAAATGCTAGATTGTGCGGAGCATGGCTGTATTTGAAACATCGAGGTTGACCATTATGCCGCATAATGTGCTTTAGTGCTGCAATTGGAAAACTACCGAAGAGTCTATCAAATCTAAAAAATCACTTTGGCAGCTCTCAGATTGACTTGTCTAAAGATGTAGCTAAAATAATCGGTAGCGAAAACATCAGATTTTATAATACTTTCTTAGATTTACGCGAATGTTTGACATTATTAAATAAAACTATCTTAATACTTTCTTAGATTTAATTTACCATCGTCATGGGATCCTGTTATTAATATAATAAAATCAAATAATAAATATAAACATAACAGACAGGCAGATGTAGTAAGTTCATACTGTGTAGATCAAAATGACAGCTTATCAGATTAATATTTTTCATTTGTAAAAGTATATATTAATAGTGTTGCTTAGTAAGTTGTTTTTAAATAATAGCAAACTACATACATAGAACAATTATATGGCTTAAATTGTTATAATTATAAAAATAATAGCAAAAATTTAATAAATAATTTTACATGTTCAATTATAACTAAAATTATAAAAGTTTTTGCCCTAACATTGTCTTATCCTCAACTAATTTACATTTTAAGATATTTTGTTTTTAATTAGTTTTATGAGTAGAGAATATTTTTTTTTAATTTTAGGAGTCATTAATTGAAAACATGGGTACACGTTTGAACAAAGTTATTTCTTAGTAAAACTTGCGAAACGGAAAAATGTATCTCTTAGTTTTAATAGATTATAACCTTTTTTCACCTTTTATAAAAGACTATAAAATACTATTTAGGGTTAATGTAAGCTTTAGGAAATTCTATTCCGACTACTAGTATCAATGCGAAAGTTTGTATCTATGTGTGCATGTTTGTTACTACTTCATTCTGAAGCGGCTTGGAGTATCTCAATACACGATCACGTCCAGTGATAACGTGCTCAGTAGGGAAACCGAGTGGAGAGGGTTCAAATCCCGAGTGTCCGGGATTTCAACTTTTTAGGATTTGAAAATGTAAAATCGCACCTCTGATATTTTCATATGCGGATCATTTCCAACATGATTATCACTTGTCTTACAGTGAAAGAAAACATCATGAGGAATTCAACATCATCGTCTAAGAGAACCTAGTAATTCTGCCAACCCGCACTTGGTCAGCATGGTGGACAATGGCCTGATTCCCCTCGTATTGAAGGAAGGCCCGTGCCTAGCAGTAGGGCGTTAAAAAGGGCGGAATACTACTACTATAATTCGTTGGCTCACTATTACAAGGTTCTATGTTACAATTTTAGTACTTATTTAGTTATTAATGCTACAAGGTTCTATGTGTCATTAGCTACAGTTTTGCAAAAACAAATCACTAGATAGCGGCACTGTAACTACAAAGTATTCAATTTTACATAGTTCTATGTTGTTTTTTTTACGATAACAAATTAACGAAGTTCTACGTTTAAGTGACTAAACTTCATTAAAATTAACATAGAACCTTGTAATAGTAAGCCAACGAATTATGTAAAGAATGAGACCTAAAATGGATTTTTTAGTTAAAAATCTGATATTTTCTTATGTTTCCAATTTTTAATAAATTAACGAAGAATACCATGTACCAAGCTAAAGTCCATCATCTTGGCCCAGTGCAGGTTATTGGAATTAACGTCTATAATTAGATTCTGTCAGATATGCAGGCTTCCTTGCGGTTGTGTTATTATCATGTTAAACACCATGTACTTATTGTGTTAAAAATATTCTATATGAGATCCGGGTTAGAACCCGCATTATTTAGTTTTTCAAGCAAGCGAAGAAGTTATTTGTACAGGTTAATAACTTATCAACTTTCTTTCCGACGTTAAATCCTTAACTTTGATTGGGAAAAATCATCTTGCAATTATTATGTTATTTTTAACATTGTTATACATTACAGTTTATATTACACCAGATTTTATTAATTACATACCAATTAATAAGCAATTTAATTAGGTCAGGAACATTGAATATAAAGATCCAGTGGAGGAAGAATGGGAAAAATTCCAAAAAGAGATTAAAGAAGAAACTTCTACATCAGCGGAAATAATTGCTGGTGAACAAGAAGAAGCTACTGCCGAACGACAAATCGACGAAATAGACGAACAAATACGAAATTGGTCTAGGTAATAAAATAATAATTATAAATTAATGTGTAGCAACTGTATTAGCTGACGTTTTAGTATGAAATATAAAGTTTCTCAAGCTACGTGAAATTGATATTTTTTAATGATAATAATTTTAGGTTATTTTCCTTTCTATCTATAATTATTCTCTCTATTTTTCATTTTTCTCCTCATCTAAGCAATTAAACGCCTAACTAGCTTTTTAAGTACTAATAAATAACGTAACATTAAAGCAAACGTTTTATTTTACAGAGTTCTAGATTTGGAACTTAAAAAAGAAGAAACAAAAAAGAAAATACAGGATGTAGAAATGTTGGACAAGGAAGATGATAATGAATCAGATAATGAAGTAGACATCGATGAATTCTTGGATTGGCGAGCTAAAAAATCTTTTGTGTAATTTTTTTATGTATTCTGTGTGAAAATAAGATCATATTAATATATATTACAATATTACAGTTGTTGTACTTTTGATAATAATTAATTAAAATTTTCTACAATAAGTTCACGACCATCAAGTTGCAGAACTAACTCCAATGGATAGTCACTATTTATATATAATCTTATACTATTAAACGAGCAAAATTTGTATATATGTATGTATATAATATATATACTATGTATATTTCTAATTACGTTTTCGAAAATGGCTCTAACGATTTCGATGAAACTTGCAATATTAAATAAATAAATATATATGTTGGGACATTAACACACAGCGCCATCTAGTTCCATGATAAGCTACGAGGCTTGTGTTATGGATACCAGATAGTTGATACACTACACATATATAACTTTAAATCCTATATGTTGACCCGGATAACCAGCTATCATCATACCAAATGTCATCAAAATCCGTCCAGTAGTTTTCCGTGATGCGGTAACAGACAGACAGACAAAAATTCTAAAAACTATGGATTCGGCCTCTGCATTGATAATAATGTCTATTTCAATAAGATTTTCCAAAAAATATTTAATGTACAGATTCGACTTAGAATTTTATTATATTTATAGATGTAGATACTTTCTAAATATATTTAAAAATCACAAACACACTTGAAAAAACACAAAATAAGTAATTACTAAATATATTTGCCACCTGCGTCGCGCTCTGCTCCATCGAATTTTATATATGTAGCAATATACTCTATGATCGAATTGTGAAGTAAGAGGCCCGGGCGGTGGGCCGGCTACGTTCGGACCGTCACAGTGACGTCACACGCACCCGCGTACATGGATTTTGCCGGCAGAAACGGCGTAATGTTTATTACTTTATATCTTCGTAAGTTATGGTCCGATTTAGATAATTCAAAAAGATAATCATTCTTATGTCTTATAAAATAACGTGGATACTAGTTCTATGGAATTTGCTATAACTGTACTGATCCTCATTGGAAAACAGGACAAATGTCGATAAGTACGTTCATTATTAAACATCACTAATATATTTAACAATTCTCAATAGTTACTAGCACGTCCATGGTTACTACTTGCTAGTATGTAGTTGTCACTTGTCAAATTCAAATCATGATACTCATGTGTCATTTTTATTTGTGTACCTATGTGATAGATCGTATGTAAATAATTGAAAGAAAATAATAAATATTTTCTTCAAATATTAACTATTTGAAAAATCTATAGTAATATTTTAATATATATCATAATAACAAACAGAAAAGATGTCAAATAAACTGGAACATTATAAAGCTCTTATTGAGAAACTTCAAAATGAAGAATTAAGATCTGATGCATTAAATGATTTGAAGAACTTCTTGGTTTTCGAAGTGACTGTTGACAATATTTCCATTGTTCAAAATGTTGGCATAAGTAAAATACTTAATTGTCTTGAATTATCTGATAAGTATGTTACATTTAAGAGTTTAATTTCATTTTTTTACCTAAGTGACATTTGATTTTCCCTTATATGAATATTCTGATGGCATTCCTAAAGTTCCATTGTGGTTCAATTGATACTAATGCAATTACATTGTTTTTGTATTCAAGGCTACAAATTGAGCTAACTTGTGAAGTACTTAAGGCATGTTTTGAAAAATTTGAAACAGTAGATATTATAAAAATGTATACAGCTAATATTATGTATTTGTTACGGCATGAACATGATTGCGTTCGAAGAATGGTTATTGATGGGGTAAGTTTTTATGATCTTGAAATAAAAAAAAATTAAAGCTGATAATAAAATTAATCAAATTACAATATTGAATATATTCATATTATGTTTCAGATTTGTAAAACTGTAACATCAGGAGTTATGTTACCTCTCCCAAAATACATAGATGTCTATGTGGCAGTAGCTCAAACAGTGTGTGATAATGATGTAGGCATTGCAAATAAAGCCGTTCTAATAACATCTAACTTACCCACTGAAGCATATCCTAAGGTTTTGGAAGAAATGAAAATAGCCTTAGAATCTACCAGTAGCAGTAAATGTAATGCATACGAGGTACATATTAACAACAATTTTTTGCCAGTAATAGGTATCTAAGGATTTATCTTATTTCACAATGTTATATACATAAGGATATTACAATAATAATCATGAGTACCATTCCTAAACTAATTATGTATTTTAAATATTTTATATTTTTCTTTTTCTAGGTTATCATAAACATCTCATCAAAATCCTATGAATTATTTAACTTATCTGTTAATGAAGGATACATTGAATTTATGGTGAATGAACTACACTCAAATGATATATTATATCAATTGAATATCTTAGAATTGCTGACCCAGTTAGCCATAACACCACATGGAATAAATCATCTTGTTAAACAAGGAACCTTTCAAAAAATATCAGAATTAGTCCGGGATATACATAACAATCCTTTTGGAGGTCTTCTTATACCAGGTAAACTTCTAAGTTCTAGTAACAATAAAGAATAAGATCTATATTTATAAAAGGTAACAAAATCTCATAAATTACCTTATTTAGTGCTTCTTGCATTAAATTATTTCGCTTTGCTTGGTTTGGTCCTTAGGTACATTTTAAATTTTTTGACCAGAACCCTAATTCTTTTACAGAAATATAAGTAGCCTAAGTTACTCCTTATAAAATCAACTATCTGCTAGTGAAAGTCCCGTCAAAATCGGTCTAGCCGTTTCGGAGATTAGCCGGAATAAACAGACAGACCGACAAAAATGTAAAAAATTGTGTTTTTCTTATAAATACCGTATATAATTCCATATGCAGCATATGGAATTGCATGCAACTGCCTCGGTGGTGTAGTGACTAGGATGTACGGCTGCACACCTGGAGGTCCTGGGTTCGAGTCCCAGGTCGGGCCAAGTGTAGTTTTTGAGTATTTCTGTATATTTTAAATAAAACTATCTTTTCGGATTTTGTCGCGGATTTATTTGCATTTTTGTTTCCCGACGTTTCGAATGCTTTACAGCATCCATGCATTCGAAACGTCGGGAACAAAAATGCAAATAAATCCGCGACAAAATCCGAAAAGATAGTTTTATTTAAAATGTCAAATATTCGCGTAAATCTAAGAAAGTATTATTTCTGTATAGTAAGCTTCAGTAACAGCCCGGAGTTGGGAAGTTGGCGGTGTTTCACCCATGTGCCTCGGAGAGCACGTAAAGCTGTCGGTCCTGCGCCTTAACTCTCACTGGTCGTGTCGAGCGGTCGTCCCACCAGAGTATGAGAGTGACAGGAATAGAGAGTGCACGTTGTGTCTGCGCGTATACTTGTGCACTATAATATCTCCTGCGCGCAGTTGGCTAGTCTCAATGAGATTGGCCGCTGTGGCCGGAATCGGTCAGGAGAACATCATCATATATATAGATTTTAAATCCTTATATTAATACTGAATTTTGTTTCAATACTTGTACTGTAGGATATATGAAGTTCTTTGGATCCATTGCCCACTACTATCCAAAGGAGATCTTCCAGAAATATCCAATATTGTTGGAATCACTTTTTGATGCAATGAGCTCTGACGACACTACAATATTACCTGTAGCTCTTGACACACTTGGTTTTATTGGTACAACTATAGAGGGAAAAATGTGCTTAATGGCATTAGGTAAATATCAATAATAATAACTTTTCATGCCTAGCTGCTCTATTACACCAAAATAATAATACTTTGCCCTAAATTTGGATTTGATTTTTTTCTCATAAAAAGAATTTAAATCCCTTGGTGTTAAATGAACTTTTAGTAGTTTTTAATTTTTTTAGATAAAGATATTTTAAATTATTTTTTCTTTGAAAATCTTTATAAATCTCTTTTATAAATTGAATGCATATTGTCCCTTCCCAATTTATATAGTACTAACAAGTGTCCACCACCAGTATTTAGAAGAGATCAATTTTTTTTTGCTTTATGATACTGTTATTCTAAATTGCTGTCAATAAAATATGATCTACTACTGGCTCACACTTGCTTTGCTCGGGTTCACCTCTAGAAAAACAAAAAAATTATCCCACAGGAACTGTATATTTTTCCAGGATAAAAAGTAGCCTATGTGTTATTCCAGACTATAATCTATATTTGTGTCAAATTTCATCCAGATCCGTACAGCCGTTCTGGCGTGAAAGAGTAACAAACATCCAGACATACTCACAAAATGTCACATTTTATAATATTAATATGGATAGATTACTACAGATGATAATGATGCAAAAACTGTAATGGATAATAAATTGTATATTGTCTGATAAATGTATAATTTTTTTCTATAGGAAGCAAGTATACACAAAATGTTGAAAAATTGTGCTTATTAATAAAAAATAGCCCAACAGAAATAAAAGTTCGTGCATTATATTGTATGGCCAGTCTGATTGGCATCAATAAGGACCCTAACTCAAAAGTTGAGCCAATAGATCAACGAGTCACATTAATGACTCGAGAATGGTTCAGAACTTTAAGTCAGCAACCTGGGCCTATGGATGTACTTTTTAATATTTGTAAAAATCCATTTCCTGATATACAATTGGCCGGTTTGACATTACTTGATGCTGTGTGCCAACATCAATGGGGTGAAGAGATGGTATCCAGAGTAGCAGGTACATATTTTACATTATTTTATTAGGAATGTCAATTGAAAATGCCTATAGTGCCAAAAGTAGCAGAACAATGGGTAATTTTTTATTGTTTTTACTAGTCAGATGGAAGTGCAACATTTTAAACTGCATTTTTTTGTGTTAGAGTAAGAATATGTTGT
Source organism: Brenthis ino (assembly GCA_921882275.1). Lineage (NCBI taxonomy): Eukaryota > Metazoa > Arthropoda > Insecta > Lepidoptera > Nymphalidae > Brenthis > Brenthis ino. The sequence continues at coordinate 7,406,543 of OV170225.1, forward strand.
TAATGAAAAAATGAAAAGTGAAAAGAATGTAATACATAAATTGGTCTTGAATTAAATGGCTTAAGTTTATTAAAAAATATAAAATCCATTTCTTATATTTCTATTCACTTGGGTTTTTTAGAAATAAGTTATCATACTGACATGGCATATTTTGTTACAGGGTTTATTGAGTATCTTCTGGATCGCTCTGTTGATTTTACAAAAGAATCAAAAGAAGCAAAATATGATATTATTAAACAACTATCACAGTCTGCAGCGTTTGACGAAAATATCATCTCAAGGCTACAGAAATATGTTGAACAGGGTCCCTTCTACACAGAAATAGTAACTCAAGTTGCCATGGAAGGAGAATAAACATGTCTTTAAAATAGCATTTTTTTATTTATTTTGAACCATTAAAAACACATTATTATATTTTTGTAGAACATAGCTGTATTACTTCTTCCTTTTATTTTTGGTTGACTCAACAGGAGCTTTTCTTTTTCTGGCTGAAGATTGTCCACCATACTTAATTGCTAAGTCATCAATGAATGAGTTCATCTGGTTAGCTCTAGCTTGTTGGTTTTGTTTTATCATAAGTTCTAAACTATCTTCACCTAAAATTTAAAAATTCGATTTCTGAAAGTTATGTTATTACTAGAGACTCACCCTCGCTTCGCTCGGGTTCGTCCCTAGCTTGCTTCCCCACACAAACTTTCATCCCCATTCTCACTCCCTTAAGTGATGATTTCTTGGATAGAAACTATTTCACTCACTCACTTTTCATATCATGAGATTTAAAAAAATCTTATTTTAGTAAAAAAAAATTCTTTTCATTTTCTTCTGTTCAATTCTGACAATAATATACAAATAAAAAAACTATCCAATTTGGTACAGTTGATCGGAAGTTATGCGCATACATTTTACATACATTTTGGTGATTGATTTTTATTTATATAGATTAAACCACATGCTAGCTGATGCAGATTTTTTTTAAGGCAGTAAATGATTAACATTCAATATTAACATGCCTGATGATATCTTAATTCATATCTTCACTATGGCATTTGAAGATTAAAAAGAGATTATTTTGCCAAAAAATTTGAACTTAAAAGTTAAAAAATAATGCAAACCTGTAGATAGACCCAAAGATTTTTTAAGTTCCTCTGCTTCTTTTGCTTCGCGATTTTCTTTAGCATGCCGACGCTGCCTTTTTCTTGCTGGCTCATTAGTAAATATTTTGTATGATGGTATTTCCCCCTGTTCTATCATTTCCTAAAATATATTTACTAACAATACATTCCGTGTTAGTTATTTCTATAATTAATACAATTCATGAAGATATGTGATTTATTTAAATTTATAAATCAATTTTAATAAAATGTATGGCCTTGACATATTTTTGATTTTATGGCTAATAATTTTTGCAGGCTTATATGTATCTATATTAAATCTAATACATAACTTTATACTACAGGTCTATGCTGTAACTTTGTATACAAAAATTTTAATGTTTTTATAAGTTTTTAGCTATAAGTTTCATAATATAACTTTTGACTTACAGTAAGAATGCCTCGTATTCTTGGCTCATGTTCTGATCTGGCAAATTGTACTTGATCTACAATGTAATCCATATCACCCTTTCCAGCTAAGTAAGCATTTTTCAAATCATTTTTTTCTTCATTAGAACCTGTAAAAATTATTTCCTTTTTGATTGCCACTTGCTAATCTAGTAAAGGAATACATTTTATGAACAAAAAAAAAGAAGTCATAACTCCTAAGTACTAACAAATCCTATTTGGTCAAAAAGGTAGACTAAGTCTGACCCCTCACACTGAGGCTAGGCTTTTTTCTGATGTTAAAAGGGCAAGATATTTTAAAAAATATTTGTACTTGCACCTTTAACTCTGTAACCCCTATAATAAAGCATATATTGTAAGACAGATCTTCTATATAAGTATTCAATTTTAGTTCAAAGAAATTGATGCAAAAGAGATCAATGGCCTTCTCAAAGAGAGTTGCTATTGAATGATCAATAACTCGAGTAGAAAAGACTGGTTTAAATATTAAATTTATTTACAATGTAATATTAAATACAAATTAGTTAAACTTAAGTAAATTGGTACCAACACATTTATTTTACAGTCAGACGTTTCTTGTTTTGATATAAAAACATACCAATATATTCCTTTTCATATGCTTTAATATCTTCTTCGGTAATTTTCTTAAAGAGCAATCTCCAGTACACAGTCCAGTCTTTATCTTTCAGTATGTTGTATTCCTCCTCATCAACACTTTTGGTAGCATCATAAAGTTCTCTTTTATCTTTATCACTTAATATAGCATGAACACTACCAAGCACTTTAAATTTCTCAGTGGCATGCAATTTTTCATCATCTTTAACTCTATCAGGATGTACTTTCAGAGATAATTTGTGATAAGCTTTTTTAACTGCAAAATATAGCAAAAAATTATAAAATAATTTTGTTTAATCTAATGTGGTTCCAAAAAATTTACAGTACCTTCTTTTTCAGAAGCTTGTTCCGAAATCTCCAAGACTTCATATAAATTATTGGTATTAAAATACTTCTCGCATAACTCTAACAAACCCATAATTTATTATTGAATTTTATGTAACTATAGGATTTATATTTATTCAACTATCGTAGTGACTAACAAGTACATAAATATTGTCTGTAGGTTAGTTGTAGTAGCTAGGTCCAAATAATTGCACCGGGATCAAAACTAAAGCGCAATTATTTTAAAATGCTTAGATTATCATTAGAAGTGAGGCATATTTATCGTAACAGATACAAGTCATAAGTGTTTCGTATTCGTAAGTACTAGATATCAGTAAGTACTTGTGATATCATATATCCGTTAAAAAATAACATTCATATTTCACAATAATCAATCACTATCTACACTATTAGTTACTACTACTCAATTTATTAAATCTTTATGAAGGTAAGTAGTAAATTAAAAATTTGCAAGACGGCAAAAGCATATAGCAATACACATTTTTTAAGGAAATGTCACTTTTGAAATTATTTGTCATCCATATTTGAAATTTTTGTTTGGCAGTTGGCCGTTGACATAATTCTGATTCCTCACGTTCGGAAATGTTGTTAACCTAACCTAATCCATAAACAAAAACATGAGTTGAAAGACAAAACAAAAGAAAATAATTTTGAATGTGGGTATCCAACGCATTGTATCAACATAGCCAACGTAAGATAGCTTTGAAATGTCTATATACGAGTATATATATTTTGTGGTTCGATTATCTACTTCATGATATGGTCAAACATTAGTGATTATATCGTAAAATGGTTATATTATCCACCGTTAGATACATTGATATCGATTGTTATTGCGGTGCATCATGCGATATCTGGCCACGACATATTCAAGAGTATACGACCAATTTTGATGCGAAAGAGTTTGAAACGATGCGGTGACATCAACGGTAAATCTTACTATATCAATATCTGTCATAATATAGAAAAGGGATAAATCAAGGCATGGTAAAGAGGAAAGTAGAGTGGATTAGTATTAAAATTGATAGAGCGAGGATGTTGGTAATTTTGCGATATAGAGTTTATGCAGAGTTTGAATTCACACAGATTATAAAGATCATAAGCGACGAAAAGAGGGCTGTTACGTTTGTCAGAAAATACTGCTATAGTAGTATATTTTAAGAAATTATAATATTATTTCACAGAAATCAAATGATATTCATACATTATTTTTATACTTAATAGAAACATAATGAAAATGGAAAATTCTAAGTGATTATCTTTTAAATAACCAAGAAATGAAACAAACAAGAGTAATAAATATTAAAAGTTAATTAATGAACTAAATAATGAAAAAATATTGGAAAATCATTCACTACTCTGAAGACTAGATGAGTTCAACCATAGCTAGGCCCTTCTGAAACTTTCATATTAAGCAAATTTTCTATTTCCAGACCCTTTTTTCTCGAATCCACTTTATGCATTCTTCAATTAAATATCATATAATGAGTATGCTCTTAAAAATATTTCTCTATGATCTACACAAGTGTACCAAGAGGTATCAAGATTTTCAAATGCTTTTATTAAATCGGGAAATATGTAAACTTTACAAATCTTTGGTAATTGTCTTTCAATTATGTAAATTGCATACCATACTAGAGATGACAGATTCTTAGAAGGATCATGTATTTTATTATTAATGAATAAAATAATCTCAGCTGTGAATAAGCCATTCTCAATATTTACATTTAATGTATTACAATAATTGTGTTCTTCCTGGAAACTAAAAGCCTTTATCAGGAGACTTATAGATGTTGAAACACTTCAACTGCTGAAACACCTGCGCAGCATATACTTCACCTGTAAATATATTATTATAATAAATTAATGTAATACCATAACTATAGTATATGTACTAGTAACTACTATAGATGAATAGTAGCTTATTTAAATATAGTAATAGTTTATTATTATTAGGGTCTAGTTAGATAAGCCAATTAGGCCCTTAAATAGCTTTTAACATTATACAATAAATAGGCTATAGAGTTGATAAATTGTTTTTAATGGACTGAGCATTACATGGATAAGTGCATTCAAACAATAAACAAAGTATTCAATTTTACATATTAGAATAGAATAGTATAATAATAAATAGTATATTAATATCAATAGCTTCAAGAAGTTTCCTTCTTAAAAACAATTTCATATTAAAAATAAGATAATATCCAAGATCTAAAGTAATATAATAATATCTTAATTTACTAAACTTAACAATATAGTTACCTTCATCTTAACAAAAGAGTTTGGATAAATATGCCTGTCAGTAAGTTTGTTAGCCTTGCAGCACCTTTATGGTCATCTACTTTATACAACATATGAACATAATCCCATTGAGCATGCTGACTGCCAAGGAGCAAATTCTTTTTCTGAAAATTATTACTGAAACATTTCAGTAAATGAGGTACTATTTACCTTAGTATCAGAAATTAATGAATTTATTGCAGCTACATTGACAGAAACCTGGTCAGAAAGAGTTACTCTAAAATAGTTTAATGATTACACAACATTAATAAAAAACTAAAAAGAGTAATAACAACGGTTAAAACTTAAAAAAAATTCAAAAATGACAAAATATTGCAGTGACGTCACAGTAGTGACGTATGTAACTGCGACAGAAATAAGTTGTTGTCCCACTCGTTGTCGCCAAATGTAGAGATAGCATGCTAGTTACCAAGCAAATGAAAAGGATAGATAGATCCACCAAGAGCTCGTATGGAACTAATTCATCTATTTTATTTGTCATCCATGGTCAGAAAAGCATTGACGCCATAACGGGAATGGAGTCGAAACAAATAATAAATTTAGCTATCTCTGTTCTAGCAACACCAGTGGGTACCTATATATAGTTCAGTCTTAAGCAAATGACAAGGATCAATCATCAGGATAAAGAAACACTGGCTTAATTAAATAAAGCTAAGTCAAGCGTTAAAAGAAAAAGGGGGAGATTGGGGGGGGGGGTCATTGGGGTCATGACTCCCCCCCCCCCCCCCCCCAAACCGAGTGCAGCAACAGCAGAACGGTTATTTTTGACTTGACGACTTCTTAAAACATGGCTACGTACGAATATGGGTGAAGATCAACTTACTGGTCTATCTTTACTAAATATCCATCGAGACATTGTGGTTCATGTTGATGATATTATAACGTTAGAATTTATCATTTAACATAATATAAAGATAAAAAAAATCTTTCAGAAGAGTGGACCTTGCTAAATACTTTAAACGAACGAACGAAAATTAATTTACAGAATATACATAAAATATATTTTCTGATAGGTATTTTGAGTTACGATCACTAAAATTTTTGTTTTCCATAATATATTTAAAAAATAGTATGAAACATGAAAAATTTTTGCAATTAATAAAGTATGTATTGCGAAATCATAAAAAGTATATTTGGGTGTATATAATATGTTAGTAAAAACGGCACAATATTCGGCGGTACGAAACCCTTGATGCGCGAGTCAAAATCATACTCATTCACAATCATACACATTTGAAAATCATTACAGCCATCAAATTATTACTTATAGCATAAAGCTAAAGAGTTTTTTTATGTAGTTTTAGCGCGAGCGAAGCCGCGGGTTCTGCTAGTTTATTGTATGTTTCTGACATCCCCCTCGTATTGAAGGGAGGTTTGTGCCCAGCAGTGGGACGGTAAAAAGGGCTGAATCAAGAGAACATAATATAATTAGGTGTATTCCCAAATTAAATTTAATTTGAACCTGCACTTTAGGAACTTTTGCAGGTCAAAGTAATTTTATCACTGACTTACTTACCGATCATCAACATTTTAAGGTACTTCTAACAGATACACAAACTTCAAATTTTGAATACAATTAGTGTTTAGCTTATAAAGCAAAGTAAAACTAAAACATCCAGCATTTTCAGTCCCGTTTTCTAGATATACAACAAACTACATAAGTTATTTTATAAATAGACTATGCGTTAGTGTAGAGATTTTAAAGTTACTTTTGCAATTCATATAATTTTTTGAGAGTTAAACTACCCAAATGGATAGGTAAGTAAATAGTGGATATGTAGTACAGTAATCCACTGACGATTTCTCCTTTAATAATACCTATACAGTATACTACATATATACTTATAAGTCGGAGCAGCGTGTCGAAGGCAAGCGATGAGATTGAGATCTTAGCAATTTTATACCAGGCTAAAATGAGTTTAGTATATTTACAAGAAATAGTACCAGAAAAGGAAAAAATGAGAACTATTCACAAAAAGAAATGAAAACCCATCAAAAACGTAAGATGACAAAACAAAAAATGCAAGATTCGCAACGCTCCAAAAATTAAAATATTATTTTTACATTATAATGTCGTATGCGATGGTTAAGTTATTCTATTCATTAAAGAAATAAAGATGTCTAATATTGATACGGTCTCTATATAATGTTGTTATTTAACCCATTAGGTGAAAATTTATGACAAAATTGTTGGATTAGTTGGTTAAAGTTGTTGGAGAGACCATAGATAGGTAGGTAGGACTTGGTTTTTTACATTAGATCTTACTTTTTGCGGTAAAAGACAGTTCTTTTACCGCAAAAAGTTGTAATATGTTATGTCTCAAATTGAACTCTAGATCCGCGCGTGCTAAGCTGTATTCATTTTAAATTAAAAACGTCATTAGCATATTATCATAAAAGTTGCAAACTCTGATGATGATGTCGGTGTCTTCGGTATTCACTGTATTATTTTCGGCAGTTCATCTTAAGACTTTGACAAAATGCTGTTTTGAGACATTATTTTTCTGAAGTGCTGAAATAAGTGCTTTTGATAAAGAGTAAGTAAACCTACCTATTTTAAAAATACCAACTAAAGAATTTGTATTTCAGTTGAATCAATAAAAACCGATTAGTCTGGTGTAGTCTATATATTATATAATCTGTGTTGTTCTGGAGAATTGTCCTTAATGCACGAATATTCCACCTGGAGCATAAGCTCATGGATGAGCCCTTCCTGTGCCGTCTATTACAACCTGATAGGTAGTTTGCGTTGTAGGCTGTAGTGCGGCACGATTCTGCACACTGCGTTTAGGTAGGTACTATTTTGAATATCTTATACTATATGACATATAACAAATAACTTGCAACCCTAATATAGACAGCAAATAAATTAATTGGATATTTTTAATTGTATCCCATAAAATATCACGTGAATAAGACTCTATGTATAGGCACAGGTTAACTAATAGTTTCTTACAGGTATAGATAATATGTTAATGCTATTATTATTATTTTATATAACGGCTTTAAAACCGAAAACCTTAGCTAATGATCAAATAATACGTAAATATCATGCCAAAGACACGTTGCGTTATAAAAAAATAAAATTATGTTTATCATGCAATAGCCAGCATGTAGGTAGTCTATGTCATGCGCATCGTTCAAGTTTATTTAGATGGTCCTGCTTGCATATAAAACTAAAAAAAAAACTACGAGAGCTTGCATGTTATATTGGACTTAATGTGATTCGTTTATCGATTTAAGAATTTGTTTTTTTTTTTGAGTATTTTAAGATATTCAAAACAGTCTACGAAACACTAGTGTTTAGAATCTAACCAATCTAAGGCAGGCAACATTTGCTAATAAAAATAATTTGAAATAACAATTCTGTCACCTTGGCATATTTTAATTTTACATTATTTTCATAAAAGTATACTTTAAAATTAACGCAATTATTAAATATTAATATTTTAATACCATGAATAAAACGGTATTTGATTCAGGAGACAATAATGGGGTTTTAGAGCATGTGGACAAAACTGACTCTTTAAGTTCAGATCAAAATATGGCTGAGGAAATAATCCCTGAGGCTGCCGAAGCATCTGAAAAAATAGAATGGAAAAATAATGATATTACCACAAAAACTATTGCTGACAAAAAATTACAATTGAAAGAAAGAATAGATCAATGTAAAAATATACTTGCAACTCTAAAATCAGAACTTGATGAAGAGAAATGTAAACTCGAAAAAGAAATAAAAGTTAATAACCCACAACAAAATAAAATTTCGTCAACCATAAACAATATTAATAATGATTGTCCTAATGAGAAAGCGGAAAACTTGTTTACACCAAACATGTTTGCAGCTACAGTTCATAATAAGCTTAGATGCGATGAAAACTTAATAGAATATGAAAAACAGTTACAAAAATATCAAAACACTCTCAATATGGCGCAAATTGAGAAAAAAAATGCTATTCGGAAACAAATGCTAGCAAAAGCTTACAAGTTAAAACTTTTAGAAGTTGAAAATCAATGTAATGTTGAATTATTACGCATAAAGCAAAGTATCCAATGCCTGGAACCTTTGAAAATGATTGTAGAGAAGTGGAAAACTACTGGAAATGAAAACGAATATGATTTAAATAATTTCGAATTGATTCCTAGGTATCCTGAATTGAGTCCTAATTCCGACAGCGATGTTTCCACCAATTTTAATAATGATAATGCGTAAATTAGATACTGTATAAGTTTTTTAAGTTTTATTCATGAAAAATTTATCAAGATATAAATTATTATAGTAGTTCCAATTACATATTACTATTTTGTTTCTTGCTTAAATTCTTATATAAGTTTACAATAAATTCTTGTTCATTTAATTAAATATTTTTTAATATCCCCGTAAAAGCTACTCCACTATGTTCGCGTGCAACTGCGGCTCGCACATTTGCAACTGCTTTGTACGCGACTAGAAGAAAAGCGCTCACTTTACTTTTCATTTAAGTTTTGAACTTTGTGCGAAGTGCGTACATTTTTGTGCCAACTTCATTGCCGAGTGCGATACGAATTACAATGTACATACTACAGATTAGATGTTCTCTCTGCTGGGGTTCACGAATGCTGCACTTCAGCAATTTAAAACCACTTCCAGAGCAACGTATCACATTTCCATATTGTTAACTTATCTACTATGCATCAATATGCATACTAGCAGTTATACAATAATTGTACTGATTTGAAATTGACTTTTCAAGCATTTTTATTGGAAAATTATTCGTATATTAAAGCTCCAGTATATTGTCAATTGCGTAGATAGTCACTAGTTGATTTCGATGAACATGACGCAGTTATAATATCTACCCTTATTATTACCACGAAAATACTGAATATATGTAGTTTCTATGATTTTTGGTATATGTTAAATTATATTAAAAAACGAATTCTATAATAAAAAAATATTACAGACAACACTATTAAGTAGTTAAGAACGAAACTTTGAAAGAGCTTTTTAATTTAATCGCGCTTAAAAATGTTTGCAAACAAAAAAAAAAAGAGTGCGAAAGTCAGATTTCAATATATCAAAAGGCCATTCGGGACCTCCAGAACGGACCACACACATCGAGGCACGCGCTTCGAATGCTGCCGACTTTTTACTCTTGCCGCCTGGACAGTCGTCGTATACGCTCGGCATTCATCGGTACCCGATCGGAAGGCTTCTCGTCGTCACATTATACGTCTGCTTGCGCCTGCGCCTCGTTTAGTTAGGAACTTGAATTTTACTTAATAAGATTCCAATTTGTCAATTACAGAGCAAAGCGTGAGCCAAACAGGTTTGACTTCTTCATACGTTGTTTCTCATATAGTTAGATAGAATTTAATGGAATTCTCCTTCCGAAGGTATGAGTTAAAATATGTGCACTAGTAAATGGTGTGAAAATTTTACGTTTCTCTGTCATTACCAAAAATTTGCCATTCGGTAGGTATTCGCTGTAATTTATTATAATATAATACTTTTATTATTGTCGTTTATCATCTAATCTTTTTAGATAGCAACAAAAGAAAGTTAAAAAAGTATAATTAAAGCTCAACATTGCAGCGGTTTCGCATCGATGCCGATACCAAATTATGCGAGGAATTTCGATGATGTGATTCGAGTTTGTGGTTCAAGAAACCTTTGTACAGGAAATAAAAAGAAAGTTGATTTAATTCTTATAAATTTTAAAATGAAAGAATACTGATTCAGGTTAAAATTATAGCCCACACTCTTTAAAAGTTTATTATATCATAATAAGTACATCAATAAAATGTTTGTAATAATATAATTACGTGACAAAACCTTATTCCATTTGATATTTTTTGAATGTATTAAGTTGAGAGTTTTATGGTAAAACAAACAGTTTAAAACACTACAAAGCGGGTGTATTAGCTCAGCACTCTCCTCCATTAGCCTCCACCGACACCTCGGCCGGTCCTTTGTCGAAAATATTATTTGCTTTGAAGCATACTGACGGAGGTGCCGACGCGACACTCGTTCACTACTTGGTATAGTTTGCTTTAGCTGCCTTTAAGCCGCTTGACGAAACACAAGTGTTATTTAACATGATCGATGGGTTAACAGGTAAATCAGAATATAGAATTCGAATTTCTCAATCATCAGTAAAAATTATTATGATTAATTAGTATTTATAGCTTTCTTATTTGTTCATTTATACACCTTAGACAGTTGGCATATTTGCTTGATAAAAAGCTACATTTTAGGTCGTAGCTTCGATCACCGCCAAACCTAAAGAAGTAAACATTTTTTGTTTGTTTATATGGAGGGAAAAGTCTTTGAACCTATTCTAATAATATATTTACTAATGGAAACCTATAATATTCTTGATACAGGTACAACAGATCTTCGCGAGCGAAATACAAAGATGTTGGTTGTGGGTATCGCCCGCTCTAGTCAATAAGGAACGTCTGACGTAAATCTGAAAATGGAATGAGATGGCTATGTTTCATCTTAGGTACTTTATTTACTAGGTAGGTGTACCTACAACCGTATGATTTTATATATATATATATATATATATATATATATATATATATATATATATATATATAAATAATTAAATAGTTATTTGAAAATAACACCATCGAGTGGAGAGTTCCAGGTGTAATTATAAAGTGTTTATGGGAAATTCCAATTACAAAAATAACTAAGATATCGCCTATTATTATTTAAAAAAATATTAAATTTATTAAAATTATTGGAATCATAACTGTCTTGCGTAGTCATGATGAGTAGTTTTTATCGGGGAGATGGTATATGAAGTATGATGGAATGTTTAAATCAACAACTTACCTCATTTGATCAATAGTAGTACCTATTGTAAAGATTAAATTGTTATAGTTCCCCTTAATTATTAAAAAAAATGGCAATAAAGTTTTTATATGAATCGATTGAAAAGCTAGTAAACTCAGTTTAAACAGGCAAATATTATCTTATCGGTGATTTAGCAATGTCGGGTATTGTGGGTTAGGCGTTAAAATTCAATATTCACACGCTTTTGTTTGGTCTTACCTATATTCGGTGCGCTTGAGGTATAACTACTTCCGAGTATTATCGATAAGGAAGTGTAAAAAATTATCTTTAGTTAAATATTAGTCATGCATTTGCTGTGCAAGAAGATTTGTTCTAGAATTATGTACCTACCTATCTATTTTATATACTAACGGCCTGTTCTGGATTTTGTCGATTGCTTGTCCGAAGCAAAGAATGTAAGAATGAAATTCTTATAATTAATAAAATAAATTATAATCAAACTGAATCAAAATATTCTTTATTCAAATAAACTTTAACTAGCACTTTGAATTTTGAATCATCGATTTTACATCTATACATATAATAAAACTCTACAGGTCGAAGTAAAAAAAATGCTAATAACCAAGTCAGGGGATGTAGGAAGACAAATAGAACAAATCCACATTTTTTTCAATTTTTTTGTCTGTCTGTTTGTCTGTTTGTACGGGCTAATCTCCGAATCTATTGGACCGATTTAGATGAAATTTTGCATGGTGGTACCTATTATCCTCGAGCAACATTTAGACTTTTCACTCCGGAAAGTTAAAGAGTTCCCGTGGGATAGTTAAAAAACTATAATAACTTATACAGCTTAGTCCACAAAAACTACCGATTGGATTTTAATGAATCTTTACAATAATATAGTTCATACATGAGAATAACAAATCGGCTGCTTTTCATCCGGGAAAATTAAAGAGTTCCCGTGGGATAGCCAAAAAACTATAGTAGCTTATACAGCTTAGTACACAAAAACTACTGATTGGATTTTGATGAAACTTTACAATAATATCCATACTAATATTATAAATGTGAAAGTGTTTGTTTGTTTGTCTTTCTTTCACATCGAAACGGCTTGGCGGATTGGTGGATTGGCGGATTTTTTTGTGTGGAGATAGTTGGCGGGCTGGAGAGTGACATAGGCTACTTTTTACCGTGGGAAATTATCTCTTTCCCACGGGGAAAGACGTTATAATACAACCCAAAAAAATATTTATGATCAGAATTACTTGACACTTGGTATTATTGCTCTTTAATAAAATTAAATAAATACGTGTTTAAGCATTTTTCGAAATTCGTTCTATAAGGATTAAGGAGGTAAAATAGAGGATGAAAGTTTGTATGAAACTATCTTTTTAGAGATTTTTTGTAGTTTTAGCGCGAGCGAAGCCGCGGGTTCTGCTAGTTTTAAATATAAATTAAATGTCAGTGTAGTCACTAGTCAGTCCGTGAGGAATCTACCACTGGCTCGGAAGGCAGTTCTGCTGAGAAGAGCCGGCGAGAAACTCAACAATTACTCTTTTTAAATATACTCGTAATTATAATTTACAATATATAAAATCAAAAATTATGTTCTTTTTCTGCTAATATATGTAGTATAAACAGGCATAATGGACATCAGCCACCTCGTGTTCACCGTCCTTGAGTAAAAAGTTCCGAAGACTATGAAATAATCAAATCGAGAATCTCCTATTTAAAGTAGGTTAAAATAAAATACAAATATTTGTTATTCGAGAAAAATTGTGAACAAGTGTTACGAGTAATAAACATAGTCCTACTACGTAGTATGTAGTTATAAGAGTAAATCAAGATTCAGAACATTGGGGTGCATAACTAAGCGTGCCAGAAAATAGCTCTCTTTATTTATCGTTCTCAGCTTCTAAGTACCTACTTGCAGTTTAATAAAATACTTCTCAAAATAAAGATAATTTACCCATCTATATATACTAATAAATGGAGAGCCGTTTTTTTGTTCGGTTATACTGCGATAACTACTGAACCGATCGGAATAATACTCATACCATAAGATGCAGCGTGTTTTGGAAAAGGTTTTAGTATATGATATTAGTATACTATGCGGGCGGAGCCGCAGGAAAAGGCTAGTACTCGTATAATAAAATTGAGCTAAATGCAGCTAGTCCAAGTACGCGTGATGAAGTGTCGTTAATACTTATTACCGGTGATAAAAGCAGCGTAAAAGTTGGTACCTAATTGTGAAAAAATTATTGGTAGGTAATTATTTAAAACCATTAATAAGAGAAAATATACATACTTACTATTATTGTTATATTCTTTTTTCGATCAGCGAAGTAATGACTTATAAGTTATAAACAATAGGTACTGGTAGTTTGCCATGAGTTTTTATTTGAGGATAGAACTTGGCATCGAATTTTGAAGTTTCTATCCTTACACTGGAGGTAGTGGGTCCGTCCCCGCTCGGGGATATGGTTGTATGTAGATATGATGTAGTAGCAAAAGCATTTACTTGTCATAAATATTTAATTACTTATATATAAAATATAGATTCAATATTCTTTTTTAATTGATAAAAACCTGTGTTTAATTTCTGAAACTATATGACCATTGAACTGGATGTCATTCGCAAAATGGACACATTATTTATATTATTTTTGGAATGTATAAGTTATTTCATTATAATGTCTATAAACAAACTACTTTGAACATTTTAGCATATTATATTTATAATATACTAGTGACGTACGTCCTTAGGTACGTTTTAATTTTTTTCAGTGGAACCCTAAATCTTTTTCTAAAAAAAAATAGCCTAAGTTACTCCTTATGATATTAGCTATCTGCCAGTGAAAGTCTCGTCAAAATCAGTCCAGCCGTTTCGGGGATTAGCTGGAACAAACAGACGGATAGACAAACTTTTTAAAAGTTGTGTTTTTTCTTATACGTACCGTATAAAATTATTTCATATGCATTTAGTAAAAAGCTGTTATTTTGACATTACAAACAGACACTTCAATTTTATTTATGTATCTGTATAAATGTAAATGTAGTAAACAAGACAAAAAGAAAACTTGTGTTTATGAATATGATCTGATTATGCGATCTATGTTCTTATTGTGTAAACCTCTTTGCATTGCGTACAAATTATCCTCAACGGGCACTCTTTATTATGTAAATGTGCATATAAATTTTCCTGTAAATATTTCTTTTTGGGTCAAAATTGAAAGGGAAGCTAAAGTTGCTTTGTCTTCTCAATATTAAGAAATGAGTACTTTGACCTATGATTGCATCAGTAGCTGCTTTTAAAATAATTTTATTCCAGTCATCATATCACATGCATAATATGACATGAACATAATATTAGTTTAAAGATATTTTTAAGACCTGTACTGTTTATGAATTTATCATAATATAGGTATTTGATATAAAAATTTTTTTTTATAGATACATTTTGGTTAATTTGTATATCCGTTAATGTTTCTTATTATCCGATGTAAAAATTAACCAGAATATACAAAAAAGAATTTTCAAATTATACCCTTAAAAGAAATAATGCCAAGACTGAATTATTTTAGTTATTTTTTGTATGAAGTATGAATGAGCAGTAGTTTTGTACTATCTATATAATTTAAGGCGAAGAATATTTATTCGAAACTAATGAATTTTATTTTATAAGAATTATAATTATAAGAAAATTAGAAGACAGGTATAAAACTATCTTTGCGGATTTTTTCGCGGATTTTGTTTTTGATTTTTGGTTCCCTGAACCTCCACACTAGTTATAAGGGAACCAAAAATCAAAATAAATCCGCGAAAAAAATCCGAAAACATAGTTTTATTTAAAATGTCAAATATTCGCGTAAATCTAAGAAAGTATTAGATATAAGGTATAAATTAAATTTAATAAAAAAACATAATTAATAGATTTTTTTTAAATGTCTCCACATGGTATCGATATTTGTATTCAACGTGGAAAAATTCACGAAATTGTTTTTTTGACAAAAAAATCTATTCCATGCTAAGCGTCAAAACCTACCTACCTAGGGACGAACCTGAGCGAAACTAGGGTAAGTCGCTAGTTCAAAATAAATACGTAGATCAGAAGAATTTAATTACTTTATTTTAATAGCTCTAAAATCTGCATATGTAGGTAACAGTGGCGAAACGTCTATACAAGACGTCTTACCGTAAAATTATTTTGCTAATAGTTATATTATATATATTTCCAAATTTCTACACTATTACGTATATAAAAATTGTATATTATTGGAAAGGCTTACCTCTGCTAAAATTTCACCCTTCGCCACTGGTAGGTAGCAGGTACCTATGTTATGGTGTATTCCCATGCCTACTAGATTTAAAATAGTAAAGTGTATACGGAATATAACTTAATTAAACTTAATTATAACTTAAATTCATTTCTTTATTATGCAATAAATGAAACATATGTTAGGTACATAGGTTACATTTAAGTTTTCAGTATTTTCAGGAAAAAATTGCACTAGTGCATTCGGAGCAGGTTCTAGATTAGGTACTGTACGACCCTGTAAGATTAAATTTATATTATTCCAATAAATTCAAGTTGTTATTATAATCCATACTTCCATACTATCCATACTAATATTATAAATGTGAAAGTGCGTTTATTTGTTTGTTTGTCTTTCTTTCACGTCGTAACGGAGTGACGGATTGACGTGATTTTTTGTGTGGAGGTAGTTGGGTGACATAGACTTTGACCGCGGGAGATTATCTCATTCCCATGGGATAACACATTATAAATCAAACCAAAAAATATTTATGATCAGAATTAGTTAAAACTTGGTACTTGGCTCTTCAATACAATTAAATAAATACATATATTAACAATAAAGGGGTAAAATAGGGGATGAAAGTTTGTATGAAACCTAGTACATAAGTAAGTTTTGAATTCGTAGATAATATTAAAAGGTTTATAATATTAAAAGTTCATCAGAAGGAAGAATATTCTTTATGAAATCTATCGTTTCTATTTAAATATGTAATTGCAATAATATAATTTGCTATACTTACAGAAACCACAAGCCACAATAAAATGTTCATTGTGGAAAATATTTCCGTAAAAATATAATTAAATTATTTATTACTGTCATATATTATGTACTAGGTAGGTATGTATTTGCTATGTATATAGTAGTTTTCGCTTTCATACTAAACAATAAATATGGGAGGTGTGGATGTAGCTACGTATAAATATTAAAATTTAAAATACATTTATTGTTTTCGCAAGTACAAATAACATTAATGTGTTCGTTATATAAACATACTAGCATTACCCGCGGCTCTGCCCGCGTTCAGTTGACCAAAAATCAAATTCTTAGGTTTTACATATTAGTATACACTTACATTTCAGTTTTTGTTTTTTTTTTTTAAAATGAGGTATTTTCCCGCGGTAAAAAATATCCTATATGTTGACCCGGATAACCAGCTATCACCATACCAAATTTCATCAAAATCCTTCCAGTGGTTTTTCCGTGATGCGGTAACAGACAGACAGACAAAATTCTAAAAACTGTAGATTTGGCCTCTGTATCGATAATAATGTCTATTTCAATTAGATTTTCCAAAAAATATTTAATGTACAGATTCGGCTTGGTTAGAATTTTATTATATGTATAGATTAAAAACAAATACCTATTAGCAAGCACGTGTACCTACTGTTCGCAGAGTAGGAAACGTATAATTTAATATTTTTGCCATTGAAAATATGGTCATAATGTAGAAGATATTTGGGTGTTAAAAATCTTTTATAATAGTTTTAATATGTGGTTATAAGAATTATTACCGGTATTCCATACATATCAACATCCACATATGGAGTCAGTTGCCACGGCAAAATGCATCCCCGCTCGTGGCCGAATGCCGATCCCCGGTCGTTACTCGTTGTGCGAATGCCGAATAGCCGAGTGCAGTGGTCGGTGTCGCTCTCGCTAGCGGGCTGCAAGGGATGCAGGCCCGGTGGTGGCTCGGCACACTGCAAGCCGTCAGAGAACAGCTCTCAGTGTCGCTCAAATCGCGGCGCGCGGTGGTCGTGCGTCGAACGCGCGTGAAGTGATGTCCGAGAGATGAGGCTTTCGCTGGTGCTACTGTGGTTGGGTGCGGCGGCGGCATGCGGCCCGGGCCGCGGCTTCACCCGCCGCCACGGACCGCGCCGCCTCACGCCTCTCGTCTTCAACCAGCACGATCCCAATATTAGTGAAAACTCGAAATCCGCTAGTGGCCCTCCCGAGGGTCGCATTACGAGGGAAGATGAAAAGTTCAAAGACTTAGTGCCCAATTATAATCCGGACATAGATTTTAAGGATGATGAGGGCACCGGCGCAGACCGCCTCATGACGCAGGTGAGGAATTTTTTGTAATTAGTAATTTTTTATGTTACGTTTAAACTCGACTATTTTACAGACACTTGTAGTACTTTCAGTTCTTACGTTCAAATTTTTAGTACTCAACACGGTTGTTGAAAGTTTTATACCAATACAATAGTCTTCATGAAGTGTCTTCTGTTTTGAAAACAGCTCATTGCGCGGGTAGGGACAATCGCTGGTGTAAATATTAACGGCGACGGAACAATGGACACAAATTGCGGGCGTTACGGTAGCTTCGTAGCGAGTGTTACGATTGTAGCACTGCAATTACACAGACTTCGACAAATAACATTTAGTCTCTGTGACTAATGGATGAATGATGAATTCTTTTCATTATTGATGCCAGTTTTGCTAAATATATGACCCGTCATAAAGTCAACGTTGAAGGTGTTCAATGTCATGCGTTGTCATTCACGGCGTTTTGTTAAAGTGTAAATACAACCTACCTTTCTGTTGTTATCTAACTGTATTGTACTTTTGGTTTGAGGCGTTCATAGTTTTTTGGATTAGATTACGTAAATAATTATTTCTCATTACAATTTATAAAAATAAAATAAAAAAATCATATTTTGACTTATATCCTCAGAAAACATAGATATTTATGTACCTACTACTACTAAATCTTCGTATGAAGTTTCAACCAAAATTAATTTAAAACTTCATATTTATGTATGATGAAATGACTTTGAAGAGTAGTTTTTAGTTATTGTCGAGTATAGGTTAAAGTAAGTAGCGTAATAATTTGTATGAATATGCCTAGTTCAATTTCATCATGCGTCTACAAGATCTGTTGTAGGTAAATCATATTAGCGCACTCACGGACCATAGTTCGGAGCACCCTCCTTGATGTTATATTATTTTTCTTAAATTTGCTTCTCTCAAAAATTGTTATATTGAAGACATCTATAAAATTAATTACTACATTAATAAAATAAATACTTAATTAAAAATATCATGGAAATATTCGTTCCTTACTGTTAGTTACAATAGATAAAATATTAATTTTTATCTATTTTAAATTAGATGGTCACTACTTTTATATTTACACTAGCGACTCACCCTCGCTTCGCTCGGGTTCGTATTTGGTTTTTTCGGGATTTTTTCCCCGTTTACACCCCCTAAAGGGATGATTTCCGGGATAAAAAGATAAAAAGTCATCCTATGTCCTTCCCAGGGACTCAAACTATCCTCTTACCAAATTTCATCTAAATCGGTTCAGTATATCCAGATATTACCCCCTACAACGTCACAAACTCACAAACTTTACCTCTTTATAATATTAGTATAGATAATTTTCTTCTATTGGCCGACACATGTGATTATTGATTAAAAGATTGCCTACAATGTTTAAAACCATAAGGGATTACATTTATGCGCTATAAAATCTAAATATAATCTAAATTACCTACCTATCGTAAGTACTCGTACATATAGTATATATACATATGGTATAGTACATTCATTTAGTAGGAAAATATTGAACAGTAAACAGCTCCTATAAGCGTCAAGACTATACCAACTTACCACTTTATGTCGAAATATTGGTAAGTCCTATGGGACATAATTAAAAAATCATCATAGGCTATTAAAATTTTATCTGTGAGGGACAAAGGGAAACTCATGGAGTTTACGTGAGCTAAATCGGTTAATACGCACGTAATCTAACTCTTGTCGAGTTTCAGCGCGGCCTCGCTCTAATGGCTCGACAAACAGCAGTTTGTTGACAAACAAACAAACATTTACCATCGACGTCAATAATATTTCCTGTAGGATGTAGGTCATATAGAATATATTATATGTATGTATATTTGCTCATATCTAAATAAACCTTAAACCAAAAAAAATGCGATAAAAATTCGCCGTATTGCTTATGGGTAGGTATCAATACAGAATAAAGTAGGTAGGTACTTAACTATATGTATTTTATTTAAGTATATACGTATATTTTTATACATATTTACATATATAAATAAACAATAAATTTTATTCTGCCAATGTTGATATTGCTCTAAATAATCTACTTTTATAATGAACACTTAATATTTTAATCATACTTGAAACACTTAAGAAACACGTAATATGATCCTTTAGTTAAGCAAAAAAGCATTTATTCTATTAATATTATTACTATTGACGTTAAATCAAAGGCGACATGTTTACTGAAGCCAGTATTTCAGTTGCTTGTTGTTCGCTATGTCAATCTATGCGGAATTGCGGATCGATGAATATAAGTCAAATTGATTATGCACTGTTAGTAAATAAGTTCTGGTTTAAATGAGCTCAAATTCAAATCGACCCGCTGTTAAAAAAAATACATATTTTTATTAGCTTGTCTTAATGGTAAATTCTTGACGCGTTGCTCAAGGATGGGTTTGCTTAGTTCGTCATGTGCAAATAATGGTTTAAGCGTATAGACCGTTTGTACAGCAAATATTATATTAGCCTAATGTGCTTATGCGTAGAGTCCAGTTAAATTTTCTTAATGATAATAATCGGTATTCCCAGCAGACAATTTAAAGTGCATGTGTGCGTGTGAAAGAAGAAAGGTTCGGGCCGGCGCGAATCCGCCGACGGTTATGTTATATGCTCGCCGCAGGCAGCACATAGCCTGGACTGAGCAAGCGGCAAGCAGCCTTGCATTCGTAAAAATCTTCAAACCGGTTCGATGTGCCTCCATTACTTTCATTCTGCCTCTATCGTGCCTCCCATTTAACTCGGGCCCACTTTTTATCAGGAATCAGTATCTTCCTCTAATAGTATTATTTATTTCTCATGAATACGAGAGAATATAAGTAAAGTTGACGCGGATGTGGTTCTTTACATGTAATATACTTTTCGTATTTTGTTGTGGTAGTTTTAAGAATTTTTAGACAATATTATAAAGTTTACCTATACATTTATAGTAGGCTTATTCTTTATATAAGTTTTAAGTATTAATTAACAGTATTTCACTATACTTATATACCTACTCGTATAAGAGATAAAATATGATTAAAAGCATTAAACCACAGTAGCTATCATTATATGGCCATTCGAATTTTCAATTATATTACATTGTTTGCAATGTTACAAAAGCGCGGTGATGTGGGACGGTCATAGAAGGTGTATTCATTTTAAAAACACTTTAGCCTTTGATTTGTTGGCTAGCTCTGCAAACCACAGAATAGGTGCGCGACCGCATTGCATGGGCTTCTCCGATTCCAATCGGAATTACTTACCTTTTTATGTAAGTTTTTATTTAATATTTTATATTCTCGAATGCGAATAAGCCTCGGCCGAGAGTGGGACGGGGAGCGGGGGTTGAGGGACATAAATATCTTGGTGATTTATGAGCGAGGCGGTCGCGGGATAGGTCAGCATTATTCAATTTCGTATTTGAGGCTCGAATTACAATGAGCTTTTACTGCGGCGCGCGCGCAGATAGCACGACGTCCCGACTGTTACACGAACCTTTGTTATCTAAATTTAATATTTTGTAATCTCAAGATTAACTCGTGTTTAAAGTTTATATAAACATTGAAAATGATGCTTACATACTTATTTAAATTAAATCCAGCAGAAATTGCGTATGCAAACATCAATCTAACATACCTATATAAAAAAACCTTAAGTTATATGATGAAATTGTTATAAAACCATTTAATTATAGATTGTTTATATTTATTTTATTTTACAGAACGATACGCTAAAGTGGTTTAATTTGTTGGCAGCAAAGACACCGCCGTTTAAATTAGATACTTTTCGGCTTATTAGCGCAGGATAAAAAACGGAACGAGCTTCGATCGCTTTGTGAATAATTGACCATAATCAAATTAATCCTAAAATCCTACGGTGGGTTTACAACGTTATAAAATGTAATAAAGGCCTCTTAACAGCCTTATAATATCATTGCGTGTTTACCATTAGTGAGTATCTCCTACCTACCAAAGCTCTTACTTTCCAAGTAATTGAAATTAAAAAAAACATTTTTTTATAATATGTAAGTAATATATTATTTAATAAATATATTTTTGTGCAATAAACAGTTGTTGATTATTAATATAAATATTAATTACGCACCCAAAATACGTTTTGTAAGAGACAAAATGATAGTAAATATTTTACAGACCATAAACTCTTATTCATAGACGAATTATGTTATACGTTGTAATAATATTAATAGTAATCTCACGATTACTTTTAAGATTCACAATTTTATAGGACAGTGTTGAGCTAGATCTGCCTTTAAACTGTTTCGAAAACTAATCTAAAAAAAAATGAATATAGCAATCCACGTTGATGATGATTTTTATTTTTTTTGTATACAAGAAACATAAATTAGATTTAAATGTAATTCGAACTAAGATTTATTGCACTGCATACGACAAAGTATTTATTTACATGGAAATGCATAGGTATGTATCAACCAATGTTTTTTGTTATTTTATATACCTAAACTTAAATTAAGTGTTTGTAAATAAATACCTGCTACTTATATTATATTATGATCTTAATCTTACATAATTTGAAAGTAACATTATGAGTTTCTGTAATAAAGACATTGTTGCAGGCTTGAAATCTGTTACAACAGATCCATTTGATGTTCCTTTTAGCAAAACAATTAAATATTTGTAATTTATCTAGATATGATAAGACATCCAGAACCATATTGGAATTGTAAGAGGGTCAAAAATTAATATTAATTGATTTAACAACGATGTGTAGAAGTTATTTGGGATTTGCATATTATAAGGTTACCTAAATAGTTAGAATTTTTGTCTCTCTTTTAAATTTGTATATGTATCACTCGAGAAAGGCTATATGAAGTTTCTTGGGACTTTTGTTTTTTTCTGTCTGTATAAAAACTTTAGTTGAATTTAAATCGATTAAATAGTTATAAAGACATGTTTTCAGTTGCAATAGAAAGCGGTATCATATTTAATTTTTTTCTTGATTTGTGGACTAAATAGGATACGTAAAACTAAGCTGTTGGCAGAAGCGAATATGTAAATGGAAGTAAAATCCATACATTGTTATATACCTATATACTCACCATACATAGTTGGCATGCCAAAAAGGAAAAGCAAAAGTACAATGCTTTATGTTATGGCCAGTGCCAGAGCAAAGGCGATGAAATAACAATTACGATTATGTTAGTTTACATAAGCTCTATGTTTATAGCTGTCAATCGGTGTGTAAGCCCTCAACGTTCGCAACTGAATGCAAGTAACACTTGTTCAAATACGAGCCAAACTGTTCATGATAGGTCTTTGAACCGTCGTGTTTGCGGTTTGTTTTATATAGTTGCTTCTTAAGGTGGCGATAAATTAACGATTTGCATCTCTTTGGTCAGCGTAAACAGTTGATGAATGTATACACAAGTGTGTCAGAGTCAGACTTCTACCATGACTCGTGTGAATGTTAGTTTACGTACAGTGTTCCGTTGTTATTCATTTCCTTCTATGCACTCTTCATATTTTTTTGGCAAAAGTTATATTCACATTGTTATAAATGCACATAACATACCTATCAACCTATATATTATCCATCTCTTAGTAATTATCGTATAGTTATTTTAAAATGTATGATGTTCATGGATATATACCTGTATTGATTGATTAGTGAGGCCATAAAAGGAGTAATTGCCTCTTTATGTGTGTTTGCTTATGTTACTTAGATAAACGATTGTATAATAGCTCTTAGAAAATAAAATATCTCAGTTTGAATATTTTAAAAATATATAGGTATCTAATTGTAAAAGTCAGGTCTTTTGTGTAATTGTGGCTGTTTCGAGGCGGGTTTGTTTTATAATGAATTCCGCAAATATTTGTCCTGGTACAACTGTTCACGCTTATCTTATTCTTATCTGTCAAACCTCAGTCAATGCTAGAAGACACGGGCCACTAAAATGATGAATAAATAATGCGATGATCATCAAACTCAACAAAATTTTAAAATATTACATATAAATATTAAATTATTATCTAATAAAAATAACAGATCAAAAATATGCACTTCATGAATGCTATGAAATATGGAGACCAATGCTATTCTAATCTATACTTATTATAAAAATAAGTCCCCCGGCCGCGTCTTTCTGTCCTCCTGTCTGTCCTCCTGTCTGTCTGTACGCGATAAACTCGAAAACTACTGAACGGATTTTTATACGGTTTTCAACAATAGAAAGAGTAATTCTTGAGGAAGGTTTAGGTATATAATTTATTATGCTTTTATGTAAATTAGCTGAAATACGGCGACAAATGTTGAAGAGGTCGCAAAAAATCTCGCCAAATGGGAACTTTCCACGCGAACGCCGCGTAAACTAGCAAAGATACAGTTAAGTAATGTACTAGAGAATTCAAAATCTATAAAAATGCTACAAAAAAGTCCGCGATAGCATATCTCTATCTCTTACGGTTGACTTACAATAACCACTTTTATGTTAACATTTTTAATTAAAAACATTACGTTATTTTCAAAGTTATTTTCTTTAGTTCGGTATTAATCCTTATCCAAATGAATATTTTAGTTAGCTTAGTCATTTAATGCAGATTAAAATTGCTCTTTACACTAAATCAATCAGATGAATAGTTTTTGAGATATCGTTGTTAGAAGTAATTAGTAGCGAAACATTTTTAATGCTTGGCGAGCATTGAGATGCCTACGGCGAGTCCATCCCCTCTGCCCCGCATCGCTCGACCGCCTGCTCAAGCTATATAAACCGGGCGATGTAGCGCGCGATCCTAGGATACTTTTTACCGCGGGAAAATATCTTATTTCTGAGGAAAAATACAAAAACTGCAATGTAAGAGTATACTAATATGTAACACCTAAGAATTTAGTTTTTGGTCATCTGAACGCGGGCGGAGCCGCGGGCAATGCTAGTAATATATAATGCATTCATGCCACATATAAAACCTAACATCACTTATTTCTTATTACCGTGTCTATCTAATAGAATTTTTGTAGTAGGTACACTAATTACCTATATATCAGGCCGTCAGTGCATGAACAGCCTAACCCACATTTTTTGGATTTTCAAACTAAATACTACAAAGTATTCTAAATACGCTAACGTTTAATTTAAAAAAGACCTGGCTGCAGTTTTACTTATAAATAAAAAATGTTGATAAAAAATTGGTTTTGGTATTTAAATTTTTTCAACTTTTTGGAAATATAACAATAGGTTATCCCACTCAGTGTACTTGCATAGCCATTGCTGCCATATACCTTAGGCAGAATTACATGCGATTGTAGGCATTAATGTATCGTGAATGAAATAAATTTTAAACGACAAAAATAGCCTAAGCCACATTTATTTGTGAAAAAGATTTATTAGTATTTCTATAATAACTTTAGTTCCAAAGAACATAAGCTAAAAACGCAAAAAAACCCTTTAAAACTCAAGTTAGCGCTAAATGAAAAATTATAAATAAGTTCTAAAATATATAAATATATTTAACAGCCATTTTCTCGAAAGTAGCTGTTAGTGGGTTAGGCTACTTTTGCGCTGACGGTCTCAAGATACTTCTTATATATTTTTCTCTTAATCTATTAAGTGGTCTAAGTAACACGCAGGCGACCCATAAAATATAATAAAATTTACTGTATTATTGCAAATGCAAGGCTTAATAAATTATTATATCTAACACGTAGAATTGTCCGTATATTAAATAAAAATATTTAAAATAAATACTACATAAATTAAATTAATATATCCAAATTCTAGTAATATCAGACACTCCTTATTGGATTGATTTCGACAGCATCTGTAAATAGTTCAATGCATAATATAGAGAAGCAGGCTAAATAGGACACAATAACAAATCATCACGATATCCAATAGTTTTCTATATAAGCTCTAGTTACGTTATTTTTAGTTCAAGGAAGTACTTTAAATAATTTGAATTGTAGTACAATTATTTACTTGATATACTATTATTTAGAGAATGAGCTTTTTTTGGCAAAGCAATAAACACTTTATAACATATAGAATGACTTCTCACACACTATAATATATTCGATTTATCCTCTTAAGAGTCTAAAATGCAAAATAATAAATAAATGATATTTAATTAAATATTCATATTTTTAATATAGATGTTTACATTCATCTGGTACTGATTACATTCGCTACTGTAAAGTTTATTAAGTCATTAAAGTATTATAAAACGTCTAAGTGCTCTTTTCAAATGTTTATAAGAATAACATAAGTAATAATTGTTAGTGCAATGTAAAGTATTTTATTACACATAAAATAAAATTTGCTGCTTTTTGCTTTATCAAAGCGTAAAGATACCGGTTAAAATATTTTTACTGTGTATTTTTTACTATTACATTGTTATCTTATAATACCAGAACGATTATAAGAATGTTAGTGAAAAAATGAAATGGTTTACAATACAGGTGATTGAGATTGTTTACTTCCACATATTTTTCATCAACTATAAAACAATATTACTATGAATACTTCAATGTTTACATGGATCAAAGTGTTCTCATTTTGTGTAAGCACGCGTTCGATTAGAAATTTATTGCTCTGCATATGCTTCCTTACTTTCGCAAGACTAGTTTCATAAATAATTTGTCCAAATTATATCTATTTTATTAACAGGATGTAACTATAAAGCTCATGTTATTAGTGACGAAGGCTAATAGATACTTATAGTACCACCTATAAACCTGTTTTATTCATAATTGATTTTTTGTTTTATTATTGAAAAGATTTGTTAAAATTGTGCTTACATTTTTAGATGTGTAAGGTGTCTTGGGCAGAAAGTTTTATTTTGCTTTGTAATTTGTTTCATACAAGTGATATAAGTATATGTGTGTATTAAAATATATGGATATATTATCTATTATTTAGATTTAGGTATAAAAACAATTTATCTATTGTTAATATGAGTATGTAGGTTGATTAAGTAAAAAGTATTATTACCTTTCATAGAAAAATCTTGTTAGGGAATAGATTTCTTAGAATTTTAATTAATTTCTTAGAAATTTACCTGGAGATTATAATAGTTTTGCGGTAAATAGAAGATATATTTGAACATTATTAGATTACATTTTTACAAATATATTTTAAGAAAGAAAAAATGTTAAAAGATATAATATGTGAGTGACTATAAAAATGAAGTTAGACCATACTTTGGCGTGTCGATCGGCACTTAAAACTTACACCCAATAAAAGTGCACCTCGCCAGCACAGACCTGTAATTGGTCGTGGACTCGGTGCTTTCGATAATGCTCGCAACGCAAGCGATCAGCGCCGTTGTACTTTTACGATTCTCATTGGTCCTGTTTAATGACGTGTGACGTTTCGAATGCAGAACAATGAGCTTGTAATTGGATTTTTACAATGTGGAAAATTTACTGATTCTTGTATTCTTAACGTCAGTCTTGCTTTAGTCGTACCTACTTATTACATCAAAATATGTATTTTTATAACACTGGTGTTAAGTTGTATATATACATAATTATTTTATCCTTAAATAATAGTTGATATTCTAATGCTATGATGAGATTTCAGAAGGATAACATTAAAAGTTTTCAGTAAAGCATTATATACGCCTCCATTGCGAAGGCTTGTAGCGAGCGCAGGCGCCGCGGGATGTCGCTACCCCCCGCACCCACCGCCTTTGCCTTTATTTATATTTATTTACCTTCCCTTCATTCAACGTAGGGCCGCCCTTTCGGCTCTTTTTGTCGCCCCGATACAAATATTGTGAAAGAGGCCTGCGGTTAGAGTGAATTTATTGTGGCTACAATTTGATGGTGCAGTTGTCGAAAAACTTTTTTTCATTTAAGCAGATGGTTAAAACGCCGAATTTTGTAGTCATAAATTATAACACTTATTGCGCGCATTTGTAATTCACCTTTATTATTATGATGATGTACTCGTAGTAGTATGTATATTTATATAGTAGCAGTAGTATATTTTGTGGTTCCTTAGTTGCGTGCTGATACACAGGAGCTATCTATTAAAAGTTAAAATATTCAATTTCAATACCTAGCTTATTAGTTTAACTTGTTTCTACAAAAAGTTAGTTTTATTTGTAGTATAAAAACCACTAATAGAATTAGTTTATTTTGCATTGGTCTGACATTTGATTCGCGGGTGTGTTCTTGAATTGGAACATATAATAAGCAATTAATGCTTAATAAGTATTTTGTTGTAAAAAATAATACCACTCATATCCATATTATCCTGGAGTAACAAGGAAACAATGCAAGATAAATCGCTACAAATCGTGAAGGCTAAAGATCAAATCTTCACCCCATTTGAACGTTGTGACACGGCGACATACATGCGCATCAGTTATCATGATAAATGACGTATTTATTTATCCGACGGGCCTAAATAGCTATGGTAATATTGGTCGTACAACAGCACAAAAGGTAACAAAACACAAAAGTTGAAAAAGGTAAACCGCGCTATTTACAAAGTGGCTAGCGAGGACCACACAGCCACAATCGAGCCGCGCGTGCGACTCTGCCGCTGCACAATAAAAAAACATTCCCAACATAGATCTTTTTCGGTTATAGATCTCGCATTTTGCTGGTGTGATTTGTGATGTTCGGAAATGTTAATGGAACGTCCGACTCAAGCTCTTATTGTTATCCTTCAGATCTGGTCTAGTCGTGAACAAATTTAATTAATTCGAGATTTTCCTACATCAAAATCAATATATTGTCCTGCTTTAATATACAACAATTACTGAAATCAACGACCGTAAAATCCGTAACAGCAAACTATGTTTTACGGCTGCTTAGTTGCGTGCCGATACTCGGGAGCGATGTTTATGCGATCGGCGCAAGCGCTGACGGATGAAGAACATGCACACAATCTATGACACCGCACTCCGCATCCGCTCCTTGATGCCGCCCTGAGCTATTTTAGGACTGATTATATTTTATATTATATGTATATAAATTCCTAACATTAAAGAATAGTTGAATTTAGCACCTAGATATTGACTATACACATATTGCAATACTGAAAAATTCTTATATTAAGAAAATTTCGAAGCTTGTTCATGAGTTTATTGGAATGTAATGGCGTAAACCTTTTCTTCTAATGATCATTTTACGAAGAAGTCAATGTGTACATGTCATTAGTTGCCTTACACAAGCACATGTGAGCTACTTTAGGGCACGTCTAATTGAACGTAGGCGCGGCGGCGGGCGGCGGGCTGCCTAACCTAATTTACATTAATGCAAACGAGGAGCATTGTTCAGGTGTGAAACACCAGTGTCAACACGAGGTACTACTCAAATAGTTTATTAGCTCCACCCAGCGCTTTCTGGCGGTCGGACCTTTTGATACACTGACAGTCCTTAAAAGAAACGGAAACGCTTTAATGTTCTATACTCGTAGTTATTTAAAAGCTAAACACAGACTTATACTTAATTAAATTTATACTGTACACATACATTGTTTAATAAATTAAAAATTGTATCGACGGGTGAAAGGCTATTTGGTTTTAAGCGACATTTTCTTATTTTTTTTTCAAAAAAGCCAATTTAATGATTTTTTTTTCAAAAAAAATCATTAAATTGGCTCTCCTGTAAAGTTAAGAAAAGTAGTACAGTAGTTATAATATTAATTATAGTGTGAACTTTAAATTTTATTTGTCAAAATATAACTGGTTATGTTTTGCAGAAATATTAAATTAGTGATTAGACAAATGCTTGTATGTATGCAAGAGAAATTATTTTATTGGTAGATCATTGGGGTCAATGACTGAGTTCACTCGAGGTTGCGGTCACCTGAAACTCTAGAACACTGTAGTGGTCACTTCATGTATCTTAAAACCTCAATGCGGAGATCAAACTCACTTAAAATATTTTATAGAAAAGACAGCAACACCATATTAGCGGTTAAAACTAAATTTTAATAAATACCGTTACAGGATTTTTCTCTAAGATAAAACTTTTCGGGGCCGTTGAATTGCTTCAAAGAATGTTAGTCATCTTCTCCCGGATAATAATGAAACATTACAGCTGGAGATACTAAATCAATCCAGATATTTCGCAGATACGTACGTGAATTTGTAAGATTGAAATATATTGTGGGTGTGCCTATAGTTTTACGATTTAAATAAAGTATCAAAACTATTTCTTAATATATAAAACTTACCAAAATTCAGTGGTTAGATTAACTTTACGGCTAACGTGATAAAAAAATCTTTAAATGCATCTTTATAACTGAAAATATATTGAATGGTGATAGTTTCAGTAAAAATATGTGTATAAAATTATTAAAAAATATATTGCCTTAATTAAACCCAAATTTACAGTGAATATACCTCGAATGACGTCAGTTGAAAGACAATGGACGATCATAAATTAAAGTGACAATCTGCCACCTTGGAAATTAATCTCCACATGTCAGGTATCGCGTACGTCGCTGGTTGGTAAACACATAAAAAATTACCGATTGAGACCTCGTCGTGCGACAAAGTGCATTCTTGTGTAAGTTGCTTGAAGTCAATTCGCGAGAATGTGCGAATGAAGGAACGCTGGCTGTTAATATGACGACGTAATGTTACTATGAGTATAAATACATATTATGAATTAGGTCTTGTGCTATAATAATATATTTAATTACTGTATTTGTTTTTATACTAAGTATTACTTTAATATATCATAGTACGGTAAACATCTACCTATCTAATTATTAATTTCTTTGTTGTTTTCTATATTAATATTAGTTATTTATTAAGATTAGTTTACTAGAATAAGGTATGTACTTAGATATTTGTAAACATACTCATTGATATCGGTAATTAAATATAGTTACCTATAATATTTGCCCTTTGCAGGAAAGCTATTACGTTAGCAGTAGTGTTATGTAAACCGCAATATGATAGTATATATTTGAGCATGTAGGTACCTAAGAACTGTAGAATCTGTGCATCAAACGCGTAAGTCATGACTGTTCAAGCGAAACTTTAACTTAAAAAATATACATATTTCCTAATATCAATCTGAGAGCATCTTGGAAGCAACGTGGGCGCCGTGATTCAATTGTTTACTTTATTACACCCATCAATTTGTATTCACCCATATGGTACGTTTACCGGCATTGGAGTTTTATATTATTCATAAGAAGATTAATATGTTTTGGTTAGCGGGCGTCGGCCAAAATTTGCGTAACTAACATATTTTTATATTAAACGCTTTCCGTATCAAAGATATGACAATGTCGGTGAATTAACAACGAAAGTAAAATATTAAACATAATAAGTACTTACAGCCTGCCTGGTTGTTTAAGATGTTACTGAAAAACTGAAATGTGTAATTAATTAATTGTATCATTGAGCACAATCAATATCATTAAGTTATAAGTAAAGATCGTTAATTAATTGTATTCCAAACAAACCTTGCGTTTATGAAATTTATAACACAATATGGAAGCAGAAACGGGTAAAACTGTAAAATTTCTTATACCTGTCAATTTTTTAGTAATCTAGGTAATTCATTCACTATAAATTATTGAAATTAAAAAAAAAATTATACAGCCGAATTGAGAACCTCCTCCTTTTTGAGGAAGTCGGTTGATAATATATAATATTTATTATAAAAGTATAATTTTTACAGCTAGCTAATAGCTTGGCCGTTGTCTATTACCAAAATAACCAGCCTTTTTGGTGCCATTAAAAAAAGTCTTTTATAGCCGTTACCTATGACAATTATGTATATGTATAGGCTTTCTCGACCAAATCTAGGAATTTGAACAGGAAGACTTAATATATGTAGATAGGTGTCTCCTATAGATAAATTACAAAGATAACTATTAATAGCATTAAATTCAAAGAAACGACAGTTTTTTTAGTTTGTTTGTATGTCATGAAATGAAATCAGTAATAGGTATTGTGATGTAGAATTCTTCAGTTTGATTCATGTTAGTAAACTTATCGCTTTACGTCAATCATGGTATTTTAAGGGGTTTTATACCGATATTGTTAGCTGCGAAAATCGACTGAATTACAGGTTGTGTTGACTGAAAACCGGAAATGTATAACTTACTGTTAAATGATTTATAATTTTAATTTTTAATTTTTTCACCTTGATAAGTCAGATATTTAGTAATAATGACATTTACTCATGTTAAAAGTAAAGTTTGGTAAGTTACTATTAACTATAGACTTTCGAGATACGGCTCAAAGCTATTTATTTATTTTAAAGGCTAAGTAAATCTCCTTGAGTAGATAGCATTTAGTGTGATTTACTGTATATGTGGAAGAAAAAGGTGCTCGGAAGTTCTTATTATTAGTACCTATATCATAATAAAATATGTATGAGTTGGCATAATAACAACTGTTATTGAATAAATAATATCTTTTACAATTAATGTAGAAAAAATCTAAATTGTTTTTTTTTAATAAACTTTAAAAGTTTATTTTAATAAACTTTAATTTAAATATCGTGCTTATCAACTCTTTTAGTAGATATGTATGTGATAGCAACATTTATTGCATTTTCTTTTAAAGCGTTTTAAGCTTTATAAGACAATAAAATAAAAATTAACCAACTATAAAACAAAGTTTTATTTATAATACAATAAAGGTAGGGACCTATAATTTATCTCATTATTAATTTTATATATCTTTTTATTCTTTGAACTTCTTTTCTATCTTATATAAGATATTGCAATAATGCCGGACTCCGACAACCGCTGTTACAGTATGGCTGACCGCATATACTCGTACTCGTAGAACTAAGTTCCCACGGAGTTCGTTTTTATGTCCTACTTAATATCGACATTATTTAGAAAATAAATATTATGTGTATCTACTTTAACGGATTGTAAAATATTTATGTCATGTATTATTATTATAATATTAATGATGTTTGTTTATGTGTAATGAATGATAGTTATGCATAAAAAATTAAAGAACAAGTTTTTAATGCACTAGCCACTAAGTATAATTTGTAAATGTAATAAATATATAAAAGAGATTACACGAATCTTATTACTTATATAAAAAAATATCGATGTAGGTAGTAGGTACCTACATAAGAATTATATATAATTCGGCGGATATAAGACCTTGGAAATGTCATCGACGACCGGTTTTGAAATGCAATACTTCATATTCTAGTTCTTTCTGTGTCCCCTTTGGTAAGCAAAGTCATTGGTGGCGATGTTATTTGGTCTAGCGACGATTGTCCGGCGAAGAACAATGCAGTGCGCGGACCGCGATTAATAAACTAATGGGCTCAATTATTGTTAGTGCAATACAATCATTGGAATTATTTTGACTAAAGCTGCTATCGAGTTGTACGTGTGATAAGATTTGTTGCCAGTTCAAGTTTTGTAATCAAATAATCTCCGCGTAATTTTAACGACCAGTTGAAATTAAATATTGAACGGATGTTTACTATAGAAAAAGTAGCTATATGCCTCATAATACCTGTAGAACTCAAACAATACTTTGTGATAGGAAAACGTATTTGTTCGTGAAGTCAGAAATAATTTTCTCATTTCACAGAAACATTATATGGAAAACATAAGAGACCCATTGATTTATTCTAAGCGGTAATGATGCGTTAAAACACATATTTTCATTGATTTACATTTTGTTTAATATGGATTCCGTTATATTGAAGTTTAAACAACTAATAGTAAGGACAGTGCGTGCTTGGTTCTTTTGCTGCAATGAGACATAAATACAAAATTATTGGTCATTGTTTTAAGACAACGGCCGACATACCGCTCATAACTATTAAAATACGCGACGGTTTGGCCTCAATGCTCTCGAATATCTGCAAGTGTCGTCTCAGTTGCATTGTCCAACTTTAAGTTAAACGTTGAATACTGAATCATTGTTTCGACATCGCTGTGCAGTGTGCAGTGTAGTTGTACGTACATTTGAATGAAACTCTTGCTAAGCAAACTTGAACTCGAGACCTTATGAAACAAATTTCCTCGTAAATCCTTTTTGCACAAAGGTGTCATTTTAAAACATATTATAATTGCTAGATTTACACCTGTATAAACTTTGTTGTGTATAATGTATTGAATATGTAGGTACTTACTGTAGGATTTTAATTTTACACTTGCTACATAAGATATGGACGTTTCTTAACTTATTCTTTACATTTGTTGATAGTTAAGACTATTTTTTTTTATTTAACTAACGAAATATAAAATTATTGCATTATATAAGGATATTAGTAGAAGTTAATTACATAATAAAAATCCACTAAGCTAATAACGATACATTTCTAAAAAAAAATTATTATATTAATTAAAGAACGTTTCTAAGAAATAACTACTGCACGGATTTAGATATAATAAATATTTTGACCCTAAAGAACTAAAGAATCTATACAGATAAATAAAATTGAAGTGTCTGTTTGTAATGTCAAAATAACAGCATTTTTACTAAATGCATATGAAATAATTATATACAATACTTAAAAGAAAAACACAATTTTCTAATTTCTGAACCGGCTGGACTGATTTTGATGGGGCTTTCACAGATAGATAGCTGATGTTATAAGGAGTTACTTAGGCTACTTTTATTTCAGAAAAAGAATTAGGGTTCTGTTCTAAAAATTAAAAGGTATCTAGGGACGCGTCCCAGCCCAGCGAGGGTTAGTCGCTTGTAAAATATAAATATATTTTTTTGTTAGTACACATTTCAGTCAAAGGGTATGTTTTTAAGCATCTATAGCGCGCATGAAGCTTACCTTATTTCATTGGGTTCAAAAGGCTTTTCTTTATAAATTATAAGTCATTATTTAATTAAAAAATATTAAAACGAGCGATAGTTTATAATATATTTTAAAATTTTAAATTGCAGTGTTATATCATTCTTGTAAATTTAATGTTTGGTGGTAATAAATAATTGTGTCGGGACACAAAAGATGGCATTGTGAAGTCGACACGGCGACGTCCGATAAAGATCATGCCGCGACTCCAGCCACGGTAGTCCTTCGCTAATCCTTCAAACCTTTTATACAAAACAGCATTAAATGCCTATCTGAACCACTATTCTATTTCATGTTGATATGCTCACAGCGACGTCCAGTCACAATATAAGCCTACGCAAGAAAATAAATTGGTTTTTGATAGTGAGCATTTAGCGATAAGACATGGGAACGACGTGCTGTTGTTTTCACTCTCAGTTGTTTTCCGTCCAATTAATTTAAATAATAGCTTTTTCCCTGTTTGAGTGTTAGTAGCGACTTTTGGCAATTCAACTTTATTTTTTTTAAAGTATACAAATGAGATTTTATATTACAGCCGTTCATATTTTTTATTGTAGAATGGTCAGTTGAAACGCGGTGAAACGCCAAGAAATCTTGTCTTGCCCGTACAGATTTAGGGTTAAAAAAATAAAGCTTCTATCTTTTTAAAAAAAATGTAATTTATACTGTTCGCAGCCTATACCTACATAAATATTAAAAATGGATTAACTTTTTAGATTATGTTTTATACTTTAATTAATATTCATATATTCAGTTTGTCATGACCCTAAAAGGAATAAAGCGCTCTAGACTTTCAAATTAGCATGTCTTAAAAGTAAGTTGATCGCTCTGAGGTCGCTCATTGTATCCGTTGAGGGGGACATTTGTCTACTATTATTTTTTGGGCCGGTTTTTTATGTACCTGCCTACATGGCGCCTGCCTATTCATATTCAAATTCATATTTCGTGTTGAGTAATTTTTAACATTTATATCTAATTCTATACAATGTTTATTGTGTAATAGCCGATCAAATTATACATTTTTATTACCTACAAAAAGATTTTATTCTTCGTGAGGTATTAGAATTTAAACGAAGAATTGTAATTATTTGTTGTTTCGTTTTAATATCATGAATTTAAATTATTATTACTTAATATATTATACACTTAGGTAAAACCTATCCACAGATATTGAAATTTCTTTCATATCAGACCCACAATAATAAGATGATGAAATGAAAATTGATCTTACTATTTTACTTAATATTACAAATTTAAAAGTTTAGATGGATATTTGGTTGTTTGTTACTCAATCACGCCATAACGGCTGAATAGATCTGGATGAAATTTGTCACAGAGAAAGATTATAGTCTGGAATAGCACATAGGCTTTTTATCCTGAAAAAATGGACGTTTCCCATTTGATAGATTTGTTTTTGTTTATCTAGAGGCGAACTCGAGCGAAGCGAGGGTGAACCGCTAATCACAAATACATATATTATTTTCTATACTAAAGTCTAAAGTATGGACAATTAATTTTATATATCACCTTACATAATATAAAATTTTAATGTCTAGTTTCTATATGTTTTTTTTATCAAAAATTTCCTGTGTAGATAACACAGGAAAAATAATATGACACTGAATCATCCCATTAACCGATAGTTTTTAAAAGATCCGATAGTAATGTTTAAGAACCCTGCTGAGGCAGAATTGGGTTCTCTTATTCATTAGTGCAGTGTTCCTCCCACCGACGTAACTCATTTTATTTTATTTATGGCCATCGAGTCGAGGTGAGACCCCAATTTCGCATATGTCTGTTGCTTGATAATAATTATACACTAGCAACGCAACTCTAAAAAAGGCCGCCATTTTTAAACACAACCTCTTGTCCATATACTCCGCAAGTTGTTCATATTTCTTACCTTATATATTATAAAAGGTCTAAATTATTCTTTTTTAATTTATTTCAATATTTTATGTTAACTTAACAGGACTATAATGTATGTGGGTATATATCTACATACATATATGTACCACTATTAGTAGTAACAAAATATATGATTATTTCACATATTCACAATCATAATAAGGTAAATACTAAATACATATATAAATAAATTTAACAATGAGATAAATAGCTCCTCTGAGAATTTTATAAAGCGACGCGAGAAGGTCAAATGGAGGGACTCGGTGGCAAAAAGCTCTCTCATGTCCGCGATGTTCAGATAACCTTAAACTGAGCATTTGTTATCCTTATCTTGTGTTCGAGCGTGGCTAATGTGGCTTCAGGGAGATACACCCGATCGATTTATGTCGCCTGCCTGGCACCCACGACAAATTGATAATTAATTTTCGACCGATGTCTTTGATCATACCGAAGTATTTGCAAGCAGTATGTTGATCTGCGATCCAAATGACGGACTCACCGAAAAATATATGTTTGTTTTAATTGCCTATTCGTGTTAGTGTGTTTTCATTATTAAGAGTATCGAATTTTCTATGGAAAACTTTTCGATTTCTCGTCGTCCACAAATTAATGATCATCATATGAGTAAATAATCTCAATGTATTTCCTTGTCATTCAATAAATCATTTAAAAATTGTGTGTGTGTGTGTGTGTCACAAAGCATGTTATAATTTTTTTTCCATTTATTTATATAATTTATACATTAAATAAATACATTGTGTGTAAATTTAGCAAAAATAACACTTAAAGTACTTTATGTTTGTCTATTACTTATGTTAGTGATCGTATTACTTTATTAGTATGCAAGTAGTGACTGATTGTTTTACACATATCGGATAACTTTTAACGTGAGTGTCAATCTCGCCAAAAATTCCATGTATTAATTGAAGTGAAAACAACCACAGGATAGTCCCGTGTCAGTTCGTCTTGTTCATGAAATATTAATCGATTGGAAGCACTCTACTACGTGTAAATCAATATTCTATACCTTCCTGCAAAGTTACATATGCAGTTAAAAATCTGCCACTATCTTTAATGTTCGGGCAAATACAGGTTAAATTTTTCTTTTTACATACCTGGATAATTCGAAGGATCTTTGACAAAAACTATATCTCTCTCATCGGGTAATTTTGTCAAATTACTGGAGATATCACTTTTGATTAGGGTACCGAAAACAATACAAAACCTTTTGTGTAATTTAACACCGATCGCTGGCACAACTTATAAAATTTAACGTTTGAATCGATCAGTCAAATGAAAACAAATGGGATTGAAATCTTTAGTTTTTTAATATTTACTTTTGCTAAGAATGTTTATGTCACTACAGATGACATAGTACGTAAAGTATTCACAAAGATAACATCCATCACATATACCTACATATAATATACATATATCTAAACAAAATAAGTTAAATTTATCAGACACTTACGACTAAGTAGCCATTTCACACTGATTAAACGAAAAAAATAAATAAATGGTATGTGTCATAAAAATATGCGTGTTGGACAACGTCAACACATCGTCTCACAATGCGTCTTCTAAACGCCGCTTAATCCTTTAAAACAATGCTAATGGATCTACGTTAAAGTCCGCCGCCTCGGACCCGTCAGCGTATTAAACATTCAACTGATCGTCTTAACGCTTCGATCACCACCAATAAAGTTGACACTAAATTATAAACTGTTTTATTTTGCTTCTACCCAAAATCACAAAATTGTAAATAAATATTTTATTATACGCGTTCACTGAACGCATTTTAGTGTGAGCGATGAACACGGGTTCACGTCAAAACATCTTTATCGGGTTATTTGTCTTATAAAATATTATCGAGAGGCACTTCGGGACCGTCAGCAAAAGAGGACGTATAGTGTGATATGTGCGCGATTGTTGACTTTACACCCACGATGATGTGATCACTTCTCTTTGGGGCGAGACAAACAATAAAAGCGGCGATTACGAGCCTGAGATGTAACAAATATAGTTTATTATTCTAAGGAGATGATATCCAAAAAGAATGACTCTTTAAGCGTGAATAGCATCGCGGCAGACCGTACCCGCGTCGGAGATTAGTGCGCAAGCCACGCAGCCGGCCGTACAAAATGCGACGCGACGGCTCGAGTTATGAAGTTTTGATATACTGATAAATCAATAAATTTTATTACGATAGCACAAAGCGTCATAATTTTACCTTTAGACTTATTGAGTGTACCGTCAATGAATTCTTTGATATTTAAAAATTACAGGTGATAAAAAATAACACAGACAGCTCTCGTAAACTATTTCCTAAATTATATCGTACATGGCTACGGGTTGAAGGTAAAGCAAGAAGGATAAAACTTATAACCGGTCGAGTGGGAAGAGGCGGGTATTCATCGCCTCCCGCAATCACGTACTTGTCGCATTTTCATCACCTCCTGCGTTAAAAGTGACGTAATTACGGATGCAAATCGATCAGCGGTAGTTATCGGCACGATGAGGGTTGACGCAGAAAATTAACGCGATACGCAAGTTAATGTTTATAGCCTTACATGATTAAGCAGGACGACGATTGTAGCTTGCGGTAAATAGCCTAAGAATAAATATAAAAGAACGAAAAGATATTATTAAGTTTTCAAACTGTATCTTATGTAGAATAATATTATTTTAATTCATAGAACTATTAAAATAACAAAACTAGAGAACTCTAAAATTAATCGACGTCGGAAGCGTGGATTCCATTTCTCATTCGGATGACTTGCAAGTTGCAACTAGTGGGCACAATCTCATTGACTCCACTATTGACCCCCGCCACAACCGATGATCATGATATTATAAATAATACACATACAATTCCCGCGGGTACTTAATAGTAAATGTTGGAAAATATATTGCTGAAACTGATCATACACAGGGGAATAGCAACAGTAAACAATCTGTGAATAGAAAGATGTTTAGCATCTGGTAAATACAAAAAAATATTACTTACACATTTTACAGAAAATAAGTTTGCCTCTTTATTTGAAATGCCGATTTGATTAAAAAAAGTTCGTTTATTAGTTTTGTTGCTATTTTTAAATATAAGACGTACACATTTATTCCAAAAAAATAATTCTATAAGTAGGTATTATAAGATAATTGTATGAAAATAGAAAAAAATTAAAATTTAATATGTTTGTGCATTTAATGTAGATCAAAATTGTCCTTTACAGCATATCATTAAAATTAATTTTTTAGAAGATATCACAGATCTAAAATTATTAATCGCTCGCAGCGCAACGGCTAACGCTGGCTAAACCTTTAGAGATATACATATTTATCAAAATAATATAATAGAAAATTGTAGATTTTAAAAAGGCCCACAGAAAAGTCCGCAATTGCAGGTATCTACCTCCTAAGGTACGCTCACAACTATTTTTATCTATATTAAATGTATCTATGGACGCAACCGAGCGAAGCGAGGATAGTTCACTAGTTTATTATAATACACCAAATATCACGTTGCCAAATTCCACTCGTCCGTAGTTCCTAGTGTGAAAACAGTCACCAATCACCGTCAGAAAAACAAACAATTTCGCTTTCGCGTAGTCGTCATATTGTACACCTATGTATTCATTAATATTTAGTACGTGTATATGATTTTCCACTTTTAAATCAAATCAAATCAAACACCTTATTGCGAACTTGGGTTAGTACATACATTTTTTTTAACATACATTTAGATTTTGATAATAACATATTTAATGTTCAGCCAAATTCAGCCTTACAGCATGCAATATTTCAATAATTAAAATATACCTAAAAATACAAACGTTAACATATATTACATAATAACATATTATTCAGTATTATGTTTAACTTCATATCATTGTATCATATGTTATATCATTCTTTTTTAACTAGTTAATTACAATACCTATATTTAATTACATATATGTATATTCATTATTATATTACCTATATCCTGTATATATAAATTACTAGCGGCTCACCCTCGCTTCGCTCGGGTTCACCTCTATAAAAGCACAAACAGATCTATCTCACGGGAACCGTTCATTTTTCCGGGATGAAAAGTAACCTGTTGTTTGACCGGCAATATAAGGTATCAGCATACCAAATTTTACTAAATTAGGTGCTTAAGTTGTTGTGTACTAAGCTGTATAGGTTACTATAGTTTTTTAAATATCCCACGGAAACTCTTTAATTTTCTGGAATGAAAAGTATCTTAGATGTTTACCGGAGATATAAGGTACTACCATGCAAAATTTCATTTAAATAATTTCAATAGTTTCGGAGATTAGCCCGTACAAACAGACAGAGAAACAAAAAAATTAAAAAAAACAGGATTTGTTCTATTTCTCTTCTTTCGGGATGTAAGAAGAGAACTGACTCGGTTTTTAGCATTTTTTTTCTAACCTCTACAGTTTTATTATATGTATAGATAGAATAAATAACGTATAATAAAACAGTAATATATAATAATGAAAATAGTTATAGCGAGTGTACCTTAGGAGTTAGACATATACTATGTAGAACTTTTCTATAGACCTTTTTAAGACTTACAATTTTCTTGCAAAATGTTTTCATCTATCTCTTAAGGTTGAGCCAACGTTAGTCATATAAATTTCTAAGGACGATTCGATAGAACCAGTTATTGAGTTTTCCCGTGGGAACGAATAATTTGCCTGTCGTAAAAGGTATCCTAAATGTTGACCCGAGTACTAATTTATCACTATACAAAATTTAGTTAAAATCTGTTCAGTACTTTTTGCGTAAAACGCGCACATCGATTTGACTAAGTTAGTTTTATTATAGGTATAGATAAGAATAGATATTGCTTAGGAGATATACATAATCTATTCAGAACTTTCCTGTAGGACTTTTCAAGACCTACATTTTTTAGTATATTGTTTTGATGTATGTATGTCTTAAGGTTAAGCCAGCGGAAGGTTTCTAGGGAGGACTCGATAAAACCAGTTATTGTATCTTCCCGTGAAACGCGCATACAGGCAAACAGATAAACAGACAATTTTTTTAATAACTATTGTTTTGGGGTCTATGTTGTGTACATAATACGTTACAAATAAACGAAAACATCTATCCCACGGGAACTGTATATTTTTCCTGGATAAAAAGTGACCTATTTGTTATTCTGATGTATGACCTATATTATTGTAAAGTTTCATCAAAATCCAATAAGTACTTTTTGTGTACTAAGCTGAATAAGTTACTATAATTTTTTGACTGTCCCACGGGAACCCTTTAATTTTCCGGGATTAAAAGTAGCCGATTTGTTATTGTCATGTATGAACTATATTATTGTAAAGTTTCATTAAAATCCAATCAGTAGTTTTTGTGTACTAAGCCGTATAAGTTGTTATAGTTTTTTAACTATCCCACGGGAACTATTTAATTTTCCGGGATGAAAAGTATCTAAGATGTTGCCTGGGGGTATAAGGTACCACCATGCAAAATTTTATTTAAATCGGTCCAATAGATTCGGAGATTAGCCCGTACAAACAGGAAAACACACAAACAGCTCGCTCGGGTTCGTCGATACCTACGAATATGTTGTATTATCTCTTTAACCATTTGTCCAAATTATATGCAGTAAAAGGGAAAAGTCTTTTGTTTTAAACATTTTAGACGATAAATTTACTTATTTTGATAAGAATTCATAATTGTTGATAATATGACCAATAAACATGACCTACCGATTTAAATAATTTTATTATATAAACTACATTTTGTGATATAAATATAAAAGTTAGACATATACTGTCGCTGACTTTTTTGTAGGCATTATTAAGCTCTACAACTTTTCTCTACAACATAATCATATATCTCTAATTGTTAAGGCAGCGTTCGTAAGAAACTTTTTCGTTCGACCGTTTTTTCTCCGACTTACTTTGCAAATACGACTACCACGAAAAAACCTTTTCATTCTTCGGGTTAATATATAGTCTATGACACTCAGAAAGAACGTGGCTTTCTATTGGTACAAGAATTTTGAAAATCGGTTCAGTAGATCCAGAGATTACCCCCTACAACGTCACAAACTCACAAACCCACAAACTCACAAACTCACAAGATCACAAACTTTACCTCTTTATAATATTATAGTATAGATAAATTGGCTTGTTCTGAATGTTTTATTACCGCCCAGATTATATTGCTGAACCTAAGTATTTTTGAAAAAAAATAGAAGATATTTTTGAAATTCCACCTCTAAAATAAAGCTGAACGGATGGCGAAGCTTGTATGAAAAATAATATTTTTTAAGTGCTATATTAAATAAAGAGATTTGGCAAAGCTATCCAGTCCCAACAGGCTGCTAGCAACACACGTGTATTTACATAAATAGTTTAGGTAGGCCGCTAGTAACACATACTAAAATGGATTGTTTTATTAGATAGCGAATATAATCGCCTATGTTCACGATGCCTGGTGCACTTATATTGAACAAATTTACAAATTATACCCTATTCGAATACTATCTATACTTGCAGAAAAGAATGACATGGCGAATGTGCCACTAAATGTACATAGAAGAATGTGCAATGTGCATATATTTATGAAAAAGCTAGACATATTTTGGCACCAGATCTAGCACCTTTTTTATGTTGTATATAATGTAAGACAAAAATAAGTTTTGCTGGTGTTTATAAAAAGACAATTTGAGTGGATGAAGTATAACGTTTCATTAACAGAGCTTTGAAGCTTACGCAAACACTATATATTGATGTTTTGTTTCAAAAGCTTTTTTAACAAAGTGAAAGGCGCTCAAGTCTCCTTAAAAACTTGTAGTCTGTATTCGTTAGCATATCGTATGGAACTTTAAAAAATAAACATTTCGAAGTGGTAAAATCATTTACTTGCATTTGTTCCATATTTCCGTGCAACTTATTTTGTCAAGAAGTAAGTTATATCATGCATAGATCTATAAAAAAAAATTAAAACCTATTTTTGAAGAAATAATCTCTTAATAAATTTATAGGTTTTTTTAAGATTTTTATTAGATTTTTCAAAAAAACATATTGAATTTAAAAATTGGCTAAGTTGGTTAAAAATACAGAGTGTAGGTACTTATTGAAAACAAAGATAGAAGCAAAAGTGATATTTTTCGTGAACAAGCATTAAGCTTTGAACATCAACGAGCACAAGATATTCCAATGCATATGTATGATTTGTTCGACGGCTTCGTTTACGCGG
The DNA here is from genome assembly GCA_921882275.1 of Brenthis ino. Classification (NCBI taxonomy): domain Eukaryota; kingdom Metazoa; phylum Arthropoda; class Insecta; order Lepidoptera; family Nymphalidae; genus Brenthis; species Brenthis ino. The sequence goes on from OV170225.1 coordinate 7,450,399, forward strand.
CAAACAAATGTTTGCTTTGATCCATCTTTACACAGACATGTTAAAATATTAACGTGTTTGTAATGAGTAGCTAATGTAATTGAGAAATGATCTCAAGTTTCTTATTAATCAATATGTTTTATCATAATATATTTTATTTTTTATAAAATCAGATAGGTACTGGTGCTACAAGTAGGTAGGTACGTATAACTTACTCGCTACTAACTTACACTTATAAACATATATAAGTAGTTGTTTAACATTCATCCTCCTTTTCACCACCTTAACGGATGATTTCCGGGATATAAACTATCCTATATCCCAGACTACTTTTTTTTCTTTTTATAATATTGGTATAGATTTTAAACATATTATAAAATGAATTTATATAATATCATTGTCTTCTATATTATATGCGTATTATATTTTATTGTTTACTAGCGACTTACCCTCGCTCCGCTCGGACGCATCCCTAGGTACGCTTTAATTTTTAAATATAAATAGTTATTACGAGTGTACCTTAGGAGATAGACTCATGCATAAGCATATATTTCGCAATATAATTGCGGACTGGACTCGAACCAGTTGTTGTGTTTTCCCATAGAAATGAAAGATTTCCCTGTACTAAAAGGTATACCAAATGTTGACTCGAGTAACAAGTTATCACTATACAAAGTTTACTTAAAATCAATTCAGTGCTGCACACAGACAAGCAGTCAAAATTTTTAATTCCTATTGTTTTAGGGTCTGTATTTTGTACACACAATATGCTACAATTATTGTGTAAAAAATACAGTAATTTTAAAAAAATACTTCAGGTATAGATTTCTCTAAGTTTTTTTATAATATGTATAGATTTATATGTTAAGTCGCAATATAGGTACCTACGAATACATAAATGGATATAAAAATAGTTTAACAAAAATGTATCCAAAATCATAGTCAATATAAGCTACATTCATTCAATAATGTTAACGATCGAATTTATAAAACCTCCCTTAAACTATTTGTTATAGTTTCACCAAAACAAAAAAAAAACATAAACCAGTCAGCATTGGTCGGTGCTTTTCGACTTCTGACTTTATACAAAAAACGATGCGTTAAAGAATGTAAAGAGCCATTTAATTATCTTAATATATTGTTATAGTCGTGAAGGGAGGCGGTGATAAATTAAAGAAGGAACAAAGTTTTGTTGAGGTGGCAAATGGGAATGATCTCGATTCTTAGAACATATGAAGGTACCGAAAGTCATACCATACACCATATCTATTTGTTTCTTGATAACAATGTAGGCAATTTGTATTTGATATATTATAGCGCCCCAAGCCCATGTGTATATGTTCTCACGTTACTGCACCCGATGCTACAGTGCGATGATCCTTAATGTTTTTGTTTCATTTTTGCATCAATTCCTTTGCATGGCCTTCATTATGCGTCCGCAAGTGCCTCGTTCGCCACCGGTTCAGGTAGCCTGATTTTACTTTAAGTTGACCCTAGGCATTCAACACGTCAGTTGTTTTTAATTAATTAATGTAGCCTCAAATTAGCTATTGATTTGGTGTAACTTGATAATTTACGAAAGATCGTGTCGACATTTTTTAAGCCTTGTATTTTATTGCATAAGAAATATATTTTTCTCATATAAGTTTTATCATTTTAGAAGATAATCGTGTTATTAGGGTGGGTTGGTATGGCATAGCAGGAGAGAACAAGGTGTTAGAGTCGGGCGTCCCGCTGCGCCCAGGCATTGTGATCGACAGCTTGTTTACTAAAAATATGCATAATGAATTTATAATAGCCCGCCCGGTCTGTCGCGTCGTATCTTCTTACTACTCCTACTTGTGTACATATGTACTATCTACAGCAATTGACAAACTTAAGTTATGCCTTATATTCAAAGTACCTTTTTCATACATATAATAACCCAGTGTTTTTATTTGTATATCTTACAATATTAAATACAATTGACTATATTTTCTTGAATGCTTAAAATACACGAAACAAATTATAATAAAAAATATTTGTAAAACGACCTAATTGTGCCACCACAGCATCGTGTTCCCACGTTAAAAAGCATCAGTGTTTGAGAATACATTTAGCATTCGATTGTTTTAGTGTCGGCCGAGACGTCTGCAGTGTAAACATTGAGAATCTCGAGCTTACTTCGCATGTCGGCGTTCAATAGTTGCTCACAAGCTATGGCTGTAAAGATATTAAGTTTATATTTCATTTCATAACTTAAATATTATTTCCAACACCTATAAGATTGACCGGAATCAACGTTGATATCGTGTCTGTGAAACGTTACGAAATTGATTTTTTTAAATATTTGTACATCCCTAAATTAGAAGTTCTGCACCGTGAAAAATGTGGAATCACTTTAGCGAAGTTGAGCGTTTTGAATTTCTTACAACTCTTTATTAGATGTTTGGAACGTTCGTAGAAGTAATTATGTACGGTGCTCCAAAATATCTTTTATATTGAATACAAGCGGACGCGACGGCCACGCGGGGCGCCCATCGCGCGATTCGTTACGTCAATCTTTAAATTTTTTCTTAAAGAAATCTGCATAGAGTGAGTTGACATCGCGACACAAAGCTGGCATGCAGTGCGCCGTCATTGTCCACATTTCTTTATAAATATTTTGACATTTCCTTTATTTGGACCGCAGAGTTATTTTACAAACAGAATCGTGTTGATTCCTTTGTAGGTTTTAATTTGATTTATTTTTCATGACGAAATGCCGACAACTCGAAACGAAAAAACCAAATGTCAATGACTGGCGGAAAGGACCATTTGTCAATTAGTTGTTACGTCTATTAGAGTATTCTTTAAGGCTTACACAAAATTGTGCATGTTTAGTAACCACCAAAATTTTAGAACAACGACTAGTGACTCACTGTCGCTCCGCTCGGATTACTACTACGGTTAAAACGTACTTAGGGACGTATAGATTTCTCAGTGTTGAGATATTTTTCCGCAGTAAAAAGTATCCTATATGTTATCAGCATGATGACCAGCTATCATGATACAAAATTTCATCAAATTCTGCACAGTGGTTTTCTCGTGATGCATTCCCAGGCAGAGATAGACAGACAGGCAAAAATAAAAAATAAACTATGGATTCACCTTCTGTATCGATAATAATGACTATTTCAATAAGATTTTCCAAAAAATATTTAATGTACAGTTTCGACTCAGAATTTTATTATATGTATAGATTATTGTGTAGTGTCGTAGCATAACTTTTAAATTCTACTCATACCTTTATTCCGCTAGTGTAAGAAATGCTTTTTCATTTGATCTTAAAAATAACTTGTCTTATAAAATTTATAAATAAATCATTAAAATTTAACAAATTAATTTTTCAGCGATGCAAAGAAAAACTAAATACGTTGGCAATAAGCGTAATGAACCAGTGGCCAGGAGTTCGTCTCCGGGTGATCGAGGGCTGGGATGAGGAAAACTCCCACCTCGATAACTCCTTGCACTACGAGGGTCGCGCCGTTGATCTCACCACCAGTGATCGGGATCACAGCAAGAACGGAATGCTCGCGCGCCTCGCCGTAGAGGCTGGCTTCGACTGGGTCTTCTACGAGAGCCGCTCCTACATCCATTGTTCTGTGAAGACAGGTGTGTAATATTTAAAATTTTTGTAGCATTAAGAAGCAAAATGTAAAAACAAACTTAAATGTAATGTTAAATGAAAACCTTCTATAGATAGTTTATCTATAATAGCCATGTAGAGTTGAAAAATGAGAAAGAACCGTTTAGTTATTTCAAATATTGATGGGTACATAACTGTATAATGTGGATGCTACGGGACAGGCCTCGCAGGCCAAATATATAGTTGAGCTTTATAAGAAGAATGCACCTCAGACAGCTTCCCGCGCCCGCTCACCGGCGGTGTCGATCAAACGGACGAACAAGCCTCTTGTTAACGCACGTCTTCCTCGCACCCCACTTGTATCATATGTTCTTCCCTCTCTAACACAGCCGCAACCCAGCCAATCCCCCACTTCTATAATTACGCCGGTGATTCAATGCCTACTTATAGCTATGTGTTTATATGCAACATAACGATGAGAGAAACGACTATTTATGTGTATGTATGGACATGTTTTAGATGTGAAGGCAATGTGTTACTTGTGCACATTCTTTTGATAATTATTTTTTAGTTCACTGCAATGCTAATCGATTAAATAAAGGTAAAAATAAAGGTTGCCTTACAAACAAATTTAAATAAACACTTTTGCAATATTACTGTAAAATTATCCTATTTTCTTTATTTATGGGGTAATTAAAAAATTTAAGTGGCAAAGTAAGAAATAATACTTATTACTGATAATATACATATACTATGTACTAAATAAGATAAGCTTCTTTTCATCACAAATTATACATAATAGGAAGAAAATAATTAAAATTAATCTAGTAGGTACTTATTTGTGTGCTTTCTAGCTAAATTTAAAGTTCTGTAAGGTTGAATCGAATACATATAACCACCTACAACATCAACTTAATGCAATTTTTATATATACGTATATGTTATTTCTAGCTTTTACTGATATGTAGTTCCAATCAAATAACAAAAAGACAAAAATAGCATACATACCTATTACCTATGTCATCTTCTCTCAAATCCCGCCAATTTAAAAGTGTTGTTAAATCAGTTAAGCTGTTCGGCTTCCAATCTCTGTCACGAGAAAACCGTTTCCTTTTCTGGTATAAAGGCTATATCCCTCACACCCGAATTCTTTATCTAGAAGTAAAAGTCCCAATAAAGTCAGCATGGCAGTTTTGGAGACTTGTAGACACAAATAGACTGCCAGACAAACATTTTAATGGTTCTTTGGTTTTTATTTTCTTTGGGGTAGCTATTTAAAAAAAAAACAAACAGTCACTTCAGTTTCATTTAAAAATAAAGATTATGTTCCCAATCGAAAGTTTTTGGTATTAATTTTGACTTTATAAATAATTAATGTGGTGTATACTTATGTCGGACAACTGGTCGAGGTCAAGGCCACTTAACTCACGATTTCTTTGACCATTGTTTTACCTATTCACGCGTTTATTATGCTAGAGACTTCTAAAGATAACTGAGAAAGTTCAAAAAAATATTAGGATGTGTTTTTGTAAATAATTATTTTCATTAAATTGATATGATATAAATAATTTATTAATAAAAAAATATGTGTTTGTTTAAACATCATAATATTTTTAAAGTTTAATTTTATATACTTCAATTAATCTTTTATAGCCCGCCTTTATCTCGAATACCTGAATCGCAAACTACATTAAAATTTTTGACTCCTGCTTTGTGGTATATTTAAAAGTAATGAACGATTAAAAGCTCGTATGTCGTGATTGTAAACGGTAGTTACGTGATCAATTAAAACTTTTTAAATAACTGTTACAAAAAGTAGCTTAACCAGTATATTAGAGTTAAACAAGCAAATTATAACAACGAACTTTGTTTTTTTTTAAATTAAAAAGAGTTATGTAGAGACAACTTAAAACAGTTTTGTGTAAAAAAAAAATAGTATTTCAAAATATGAATGTTATTTTATGATAACAAGCAAACCAGTCTCGTGACATGATCTCATATATTAAATTAAAGCATCGCCCTGGATTATCGCAGCGCCAATAATATGACCAGTTTTTATAATGGGTCCAATTAATTGATTTTCATTGGTTGATCTTTATTGTTTCTTTTGCAATAACTTAGCTTTTTATATTAAAATATTCAGGTGTAATGGATTAATAAAGATTTAACGAGATGTATTACTACTGCTAATAAATTTTATGTTTTAAAACCAATATCTATATATACCTATAAAACAAAGTAGTTACACCATTTATAACTTCAGAAAGGCTGAACTTATTTCTATGATCTATGAATTTTGTTTCCGCCCCGAGTAGAAGAAAAACATTTAAAACATCAGAAAAAATCACAAAAAAATTGTTAAAAAATTTACATGGCTAACGCTGACTAATCGCTATTTATATCTATTTAAAACGTACCTAGAAACGAACCCGAGTGAAGTGAGGGTGAGCCGCTAGTTACAGTAGAAATAAAACATTATTGCTATATTATTTATTTGACTTAGTAATGTTAACATATCTGCTGCTTCAAAAGACATCAACGCGCTTAAATGTTTCGAGGCACAAATGTACCTTTGCAAAATCAAATAGAATATTACAATTTTCACTTTTACTTTTCATTTAACTATAATAATTATTCTTATAGTATTCTAAAAAAATTACAATGGATGTGATAAAAAAGCAAAGTCTAATAAAAACAGTCAACAGACTTAAATTTCAAAGTTATGATAGTTTGTCGTTAGAAAATGTTAAAAAACTATAAATAAAAATTAGTTTTATTTGGTAATTAATGTAGGAGGCGCACATAAATGGGGTGTGACCGAAGGCAGGTCACGAGACGCTGAAGGACGAACGACTCGATCTAGACAGTCCCGTCCCGACAAAATCGTGGCCCGAGACTAAATTAATTGAAAAAATCCGTGAATAAAATTGCAAATGCCAGCGCTAATTGACCAGATTACATGATGAAAAAATCAAGAAGTTTAGGTTTCTTTTAATATGAAGGTTAGAGTAAATGTCATTAAGTTAATATATACCTACAGTAGGTACTAGGTACCTACCTACCTATATTAAATAATCGTTTTACGGCTATAATAGTATAGGTATAATTATTGATATATAACTGCTTCAGTATTTTTACAGAATGGAATGAAATTATTTACCATAATGCTCTTATAGTTTGACAAAATTATAATTCTTTTTCAAATATCATAACAATAATCATATTTAATCGATTTTTTAACTAATTCAATAAACTAGATTGCATGGACCAACGCTGTAATTTAATGTATCTTGTTACTAAGTCGAAACTTTTACCTTGAATGCTATATTTCGACGGAGTGTATCTCATATTGGTATGTGTGGGAACGTAAAGGGCCGTGGCCGCAGCTATCCGGGATGTGGCAAGTCGCAACAGTATGCATCGCTCGAGCGCACATCGTCGGCTAGCATTATTCTTCTTCTCTTCTTATTTAACAGCTTACCTAAATTATTTAACCTAATTTCAAATTGTCTAGGTTCTAAGAACATCTTAATGCTATAAGTATAACAACACTTGAACATTCCGTCCGATAAAAATAAAATAAAAAGAAATGATGAAAATATAGTAATAATATTATATATAAATAAAGTGTTTTAATCCTTTACGAAGTATTTCATATTATTTTAATAATTAAGTTATTAGAAAAACTTATAGAAAATATGTTTTGTTTTATAAAATTTCAATGGTACATATATGAAATATCATCTGCCACAGGTACTCAAGGTTTCAACCATGAATTACACTTTCTACATTCTGCTTTATAAATAAATACACATTATTTATAAAGCAGAAATAATAAATGACAAATAATATTAAATATATTTATAATAGATAAATGGTAATAATATAATAAGTAGGTACCTAGAAGTGAAGTTTAATTGATTAAATATTTAGTTAGTTGCTTTGCAAATTCTTTTGTTTAATATTATTCAGAACTTTTTATGCTTTTTAATATCTGATCAAGCTTAAACAGGGAATAAAAAACGAGAGTGCAGGCATTCGCTATAAAGAAGCCATAGGAATAAAGTTCAATGCTCTATAACATTGAGCAAGATTACTGATTACTAAATGGTGTCAATTACCATATTTAAAGCTGAAGAATTTCTATTAAATATAAAATGTTCACTCAATTTACTTATATCATCTTTAGATGAATGAGCTAATCTATTATTCAATGTCATAACTCTCGGACAGCAATAACTCAGCGGGTTACGATATTCTGAAGCATAAATATGTATATATTGCATTAGAAAGTCACCGAACCTTATTTGTAGTTTTAATTATTCAATTACGCAGATATAGACTTATAGTAAAACTAGCATTTCCCGCGGCTCCGCCCGCGTTCAGATGACCGAAAACCAAATTCTTAGGTTTTACATATTAGTATACTCTTACATTGCAGTTTTTGTATTTTTTCTCAGAAATGAGACATTTTCCCGCGGTAAAAAGTATCCTATATGTTGACCTGGATAACCAGCTATCACCATACCAAATTTCATCAAATCCCTCCAGTAGTTTTCTGTGATGCGGTAACAGACAGACAGACAGACAAAAATTCTAAAAACTATAGATTCGGCCTCTGTATCGATAATAATGTTTATTTCAATAAGATTTTCCAAAAAATATTTAATGTACAGATTCGCCTCTGTTAGAATTTTATTAGGTATTATGTATAGATATTGATTTAAAAAATGTACTGAATATTGTTTATCTTCCCACTTCTAGATTATGTCAATACAACAATCATGGTCATGATATTTAAGTTCTGAATAATGGTATTAAAAAAATAAAGACCCGAGAAGTTAAATATATTAGAAAATAGGTAGGTACAGTGCTACCGCCTTGACATTAAATATATATGCTGATTTATGCTACGCAAATTATGCGTAAGATATGCGCAATAACTTTTCTTTGTTGCGAGAAGCGGTTCTGGCCGGACGAATTTAAAGTGTTTGATAAATTTAGGTATTTTTGCAGACTAAATATTTATTGCTGTGGAAGCTCTATAAAAATACCACGGCCGCATATGAATCATAACCGAACCGGCGCGAGCGCAGTTTAACATTTGCATGACTACGCTGATGTCGGCATTTAATTGCTATACCTTACGATATAAATCAAATAGATTCGTCGATTAAAACCCACCTCGAGGCATTTTTAGTAGAGTTTATATAGAAAATATTTTACACATTTATCGAACAACCCCACTAATGCACACGATGTTAAGTAAAACAAGTAGCCTTGCGATAAATGAACATAATACGCGTACCAAGCAGCTCGTAAATAAAAGTAAGGTGGCCCGATGAAGGCGATCAAAGATGGCATATGAGCTGTTATCCCGAGTAAGCATGTGGTACGAGTACATACGGTATAAAAACATTTCATGTTATATTTCCGTCAGAAAATCGAAATATAGTATATTTTTACGCGTACGTGTAATTAAAGAGATCATTTTGCCAGTTTATTAGAAAAATACGTAATTCATCATTTTTAAATATTTAAATTCATTCGAAACGTCGGGAACCAAAAATCAAAATAAATCCGAAGAGATGATTTAAAAAATAAAATAAAGTCATGATTTTTAGGTACTACATAGTATGATCCATTGGAGATTAAGTGAAGAGTGTCACGTGCGTGTATTTATCTGGCAGCGGCAGCATGGCCAGGCTCAGGCGCCGCCTAGCTCTCCCGGTGGTCTCCGCGGGGCGGGGTCGGCACGGCCACTCGCGCCGCCGCCTCCGCCTCTCCCGCACCCTCACCCGCGCCCGCGCCGCTATCGACGCATCTTCAACCTAACCTCACTTACGTCACGCCACTGTGAAATCGTGTGACAGGTTTAAGATATTGAATTAGTTTAGTGGCCATCGAGGTCAGGATTCTCGTAGTTTCGAATTAAACACTATTTTTAATGATCTACATTCTTGATTATGATAAAAGGATGTTTTAGTTGTAGGTGCCTATTTAAATTTACTATGTTACGTTCCAGCAAGGCAAGACATATTGCACTAAAAAGTTAATATCACTAAGTATAGTGTATGTATAACTTCAAAAAAATACTTTTGTTTATTATTTTAGTGAGATTTTTAAAAATCTTATAAGTAGGTATCTAATAAAAACTTACATGTAATGTGTAAGAAAGTACCTGAATATAATTGATGTATTACGGAAATGGCTACAATAATCTTGTATGAATACTCAAAAAAATAGATTGCCTTGAGATACGTGTGCAAAAAAGCAAAGGTGGCCGACACCTATTCAATGATTCGTGTGATGTGTTCAGCCAACAACAAACAAAATATGTACAATAAGCGCCTGACTTTGAACGAAATCTAATTTGTGTGGTTATTGTGTAATATGATCAGGGCGTCCCATCGTTTTGTGAACGGGATCGGTCGAATTTATCGGTCGGTTACACAACAAATCAAAGTTTAACGAGCTCTCGTAAGAGTTGCCATCAGCTTTGCAATAATCCGCCGCCGCTATGTTCTTTAAAGCGTGTAATTGTATCGTCCTCTTTAATTGTCAAAATAATAAGTTTCGGGAGAAAAGTAAAATGGCTTAATGCTTATACTTACACTTTTTTTATCTTTACACTTTCCATTGAGGATGTAGCGCGGGAACACCACGTTGGCTTACCATACCATTTTGACTTATCGTTTTCGTGCCGAGTCTTAGCACGTAAAGGTAGAGTTTTTGTACGCGTAAGATTAACTTCAGGTACAGTTTAAGCTGGATCAGGATTAAAATAAACACTATTATATAATAAACAAATAAATCTACGAATAAGTTGGTCCATGGTCATTTCGACATATATTTTTTACAAACAATGGTCTAAAAATTTACCAAAAAGGATAATTTTTTTATCTGCTAAAATTTGTTTAGGTTCATCTTAACGCGCTTCCTCGAATTTTTATTTATACGCACTATAAGTAAATAACGCACGTTTCTTATATTGGATTTTCGAATTGTCTAACAAAGGAATTACCTGTGTGGAACATTGTTTTGTGCAGATAACCTTCGGACTGAGAACAAGAAAGCAACTGCGATTCCCTTTTGTTTTGTATCTTATCGGATTTTAATTACCAGTAGAGAAATCTCGTTATTTCTTAAAGGACTAAACCATGCTAGCAAATTAGCTTTACTTTTCGTTTTTTGTAATGGTTGTGTTTTTGTGTATTTTTTCTTAAGTATAATTTATAAATACGTTATTGGTTAGGTACATACTAAAAATATATATATTATACCTATTCGATTCAATGTGATGTTTGTTCACCAAAACTTTGAACTAAGTATAACTTAGTGTCTGTACTTTAGGAAATACTTACAATATTCTAAATATATCTGTTAATATTACAGAATCGTCCGTGGGAACAGGTGCTGGGTGCTTTCCTTCTGGATCAGTGGTTCACACACTGGAGGGTCCTCGTGATATTGCTACACTTAGGAAAGGCGATAGAGTGCTAGCCGCTGATGATACAGGAAAAATGATATATTCTGAGGTATGCTTATTTTACATGAAATTAATATTTATTTCACCAATTATTGTATCGACGATTAGTAAATCATTTATTATATTATTTTGTATTGATTTTTTAAGTCATAGATACATGTATAATTGTTTCGTAATACTCTTTGTTATAACAATTGCACATGAATTTATATTTGCTTTCATATTCTTCAATCAAACTAATATACTTAAAAGTATTGCACTGAAGTCTACTTATATGTTTTATTTTAAATAAGAATTCTATTCCAAGCTCTAATCTTTCATATTTGTTTTCACTTCAGGTGTTGACGTTCATTGACCGAGATCTAAATGCAACAAGGCAGTTTGTCGAAGTGACAGCAGAGAACGGTGTCGTTATAACTGCCACGCCTTCGCACTTGTTGCTGCTTGCAGACGCTGATGGCTGGCGGGATACTTTTGCTGCTAATGTAAAAATAGGTGATGTTCTCCTTACACGAGGGCCAAGTAGTGTAATGCGACCCTCAAAAGTTGTAAAAACTAGATTAGTTTCTAAACGAGGAGTGTTTGCCCCATTAACGAAATCTGGAACTATAATAGTCGATGATGCTTTAGCTTCCTGCTACGCTCTTGTAAGTAGCCACTTGTTGGCTCACACCGCTATGGCTCCATTAAGATGGATGTCCGGATGGAGCAGCGAGAAAATTGTCCCTCGTGGCGTCCATTGGTACGCTAATGCCCTTTACAATATCGGAAATTTTGTCCTGCCCTCATCATACAAATATCGCTGAGAAGGAAGAAGAAATTTTCGTGTGCTATATGGACAAATACTTTAGTGATTTATGATAAAATTGCGCGCAGGACGTGCCACTGTTGGACATTAATTGTATATAATTTACCTTGTAAATAATGTCGTGAACATGGCGGTCATAAAATTGTAAATAGATCTGGATATTGAAGTTTTTATGTTATATTCTGCTATAATAATAATTATTATCTTGTCGAAATCTTGTCTATTTATTAAGTAGCGTTAGGAGTGACATTGCAAAATTTACATATTATTAGTTAACACACAAATATTTGTAAATTATGTCGGTATTGTTATTCTGCACAATGCAGAAATACTTATCTGTATGCGCTTATGTATTTTAAGAACTTGTACAGATATTATAAGCACTTTATTAGTGAATCTAAATTATCGCTCTTCGGCTATTATTTACGTATTATTTAGGTCTTTTATGACACAAAACAGTATTTAGTTAATAAACCACATTTGTAACTTGACATTCCAAGACTCTAATCTTTTTACATACTAACATTTTACAAGAGTTTAAAATAATGAAATTGTGATCTTGGTACCTAAAACAGTGCCTTAAGATTTTATTTATTGTTATATAGGCTAGTTTTGTATTTAAAAATTGACGAATACAATCAAATCTTATATTCTTTTAACTTATTCCGCTACATTTGTCTATCTTTAAGTTAATTTGCCGAATGCTTTATTTATTTTTCTCTTTACTACTAATACTATACTTATTCGGCTTTCTATTTATTTAGTGATATTTGTTTATGTTTAGGACATAATTAGGTATTGTTTGCTTCGGTTTACTTGAAAAAAAAACCTTGTAGAATCAGTTTTATTAAATAGACAATAAATATATTTATAAATATCAAATACACAAATACCTACAGAATTTAAGTTTATCGCAGTATGATTTTTATAAAATGTTTATTGCCACTTTACCAGTTTTATTGCACTGGAAGCATTAAAAGGTTTATAACATCTCGGAGGAACGGACATACAGTATTTTTCATTATAGTGATAATGAATTTTCCGGGTTACTTTTGTGCTCGCATTATATTGTATGACCATATAACCTTTTTATGAAGCACTAAATTGCGCCTTAAAATGAAATGCCTTTAGTATATTCTAACACTTACTGAGTAAAATGTTTAAATCTGTTTTGATCGTACAAAGGATCTAGAACTGAACTTTGGGTTCCTATAGTTTGAATTTAGTACAATATTTACTAACTCGCATCAGTATTTAGAAATAGATAATGTAAGATGAAAATCGATGTTATATATTATTATTATAGGAATACCGATATTAAATTAACTTGTGAATTATAAGCATGCAGGTTAAGCAAAAAATCTGTCCATTATTTACTAAGAAAAACTTATGTGACATTTTGCTTACTTAATATATTTAATATTACTAATTAAGGGATTAAAAATATAAAAGCTTTAACTAATGTTCCGATAACCGCAGTATGCTATAAGAATGCCATATTGCATATACTTACTATATATTTCGTGCTATCTTTATTTTATATTGTAACTATTGCGTAATTTACACGTGCACAATGTAAACCTGTGCTTACATGACCTGTAATGTGAAATTAATGTATGAAATCATATAATTTTATATTATGTTTTCATATAATAAAATATGTGTGTCACCGACGTGCGTGTGTACTTTGTTTATTAAGGTTTTTCTTCATCTTACTAAGTTAGACAACTTTAATATTTTTGGCACACAATTTTGTAATTTAGAACAATTTAGCCAAGTTCCATGTAATTAGTGCGCTTGCATATTATTTATTGATGTTATGTATTGATATAAAAATCTTAACTATTCAAACTGAGCTGTTTTATTTTTGTCTTTGGCAAATATTTATAAATGTACAAAAATAAAACCTTTTCATAATGTATGTTATATATTTATAGAATATATATGATAGAATATATATTCTATAAATATATAACATACATTATGAAAATAACAATATAATAATTTAATACAATATGATAATTACACTACGGGACTTAGACGCGTGAATTTAAAAAGTTATAATAAATATACTTTAAAGTTTAAATGTTTATATTCAAAAAATAATATTTTAGTAAATAATTAGGTAATTTAGCATTAATGTCGTAATAGAACCATAAATAATCCTTTTGAAGTTGATACTAAGCAAACAACGATTTCATCCATTGCTAAAAAGCAAACTCGTCCCTACGTAAAATAAGGGTTATGTTATTTTGTTAATTCTTGGAATTTAAACTATCTTTTTCTTGTTAATTATGAGAAATAAATAGAAAAAATAAGGAAATAAATACGAATTCGATACGATTTTGATATATAATCTTTTCACTTTTCGAGACTTTTCGAGTCCTTTTCTAAATCTAATGAGTATAAATAAAGCATAAAAATATATTTATTAAATACGATACCTAAAAAGTAAAAAATAATTTGACAGCTTATTAAGAAATGAGATATTTTTATACTCAATGCCAAAAGATATATAATCAGTAATCAGTAATATAATAAAAGCGAAAGTGCGACGCCTTTTAATATACTTATTATTAATATACCTATTATTATTACTACCTATTATTATTACCTTTTTTAATATACCTATTTATTAAAATAATTTAACTTCATTTATTTCCAATACCAAATACAGTGGCACTGGTAATCATGCCAGGGGTATATATACATTTTTAGTTATTTTATATCACGATATAATAAAAATAAAGTCCTCTAGAATATCTTTCACTACAGGAGAATCTATCATTTTCACTGGAAAACAATAACTGGTTCGGCCAACGTATCCTTCTTAAAAAAATCTATGATTTATTACCAAACTCTTAGTAACAGTGTTAACAACAAACATATTTAACAACTAGTGGTTCACCCTCGCTTCGCTCGGGTTCGCCTCTAGACAAAATCAAATCTATCCCACTAATTTTCCGGGATAAAAAGTACCCTATTTGTTATTCTGATGTATGAACTATATTATTGTAAAGTTTTATTAAAATCCTATCTGTAGTTTTTATGTACTAAGCAAGTTACTATACTTTTTTAACTATCCCACGGAAACTCTGTCATTTTCCGGGATGAAAAGTATCTAAAATGTTGACCAGGGATATAAGGTACCATCGCGCAAAATATCATTTACATCAGTCTAACAGTTTCGGAGATTAGCCGGTACAAACAGATAAACAGACAGAGAAACAAAAAAATTGAAACAAAAAATGGATTTGTTCTATTTCTCTTTTTACCCCTGACTCGGTTTTTAGATTTTTTTCTATGCACAGACATTCAAACTCTACAGTTTTTTTATATGTATAGATTTAGTGCGGAAAAATATTTCATTTTCATGGGAAAATGCGTAATTTAGTTCGAGCGCAAGTCGCTACGAGTATACAGGGCCGGATTAACCCTATCACGGCCCCTAGGCAATGCAATTTTCGGGGCCCCTTTCGTTTATCCTATTCTTACTTTTTAAAATACATTTTTAACCGACTTCCAAAAAGGAGGAAGTTCTCAATTTGTCGGAATATTTTTTTTTATGTACGTACTCGAAGACGCCTGAACTGATTTGGATTTTTTTTTGTTTCAAAGGGTATACTTCCCAGGTGGTCCCATATAAATTTTATCGAAATCGGTAGAGCGGTTTTTAAAAATCAACATTTTTTAAATAAATTGCTTATTCGACTACCTATGTTATTTAAAAACTTTCTCCTTACAAATTACCTGCTTATTACGTCTACACTAAAAATGTTAAAATAAAAATTTTAAAAATAAAATAAAAACCGACTTCCAGGCACTAAAATGTAAAAAATAAATAAAGGGTTTTCAATTAGAATAGATATCTAATCAGATATTTTCGAAGTCGGTACCAGCCTACAACATTTTAAGATATGAATATCTAATAGGTAAATGTGTATTTTACGTATCGAAATATATTAGATTTACTTTGCATCGGCTGGCACCGACTTCGAAAATATCTGTTTTTATTTATATTACAAAAGTCGAGTCGATCAGATCGACTCCTTTGGTATCCTGTTACTTCAATCTCTTTTGTGATACTAGCGGCTCACCGTCGCTTCTCTGGGGTTCGCCTCTAGAAAAACAAAACAAATCTATCCTTCGGGAACCGTATATTTTTCGGGGATAAAAAGTAGCCTATGTGTTATTTCAGACTATAATCTATTTCTGTGCCTTTCATCCAGATCCGTTCAGCCGTTCTGACGTGAACTAGTAACAAATATTCATAAATCCATACTCACAAACTTTCCCATTTATAATATCAGTATACATTGCAACAACATGGTTACCTTAACTGGATGCTACAGCATCACCTCGCATGCCTGACTCATTGCTTTTTGCTTTCATTGAAGTGATCTTAATAGATTATAGTTATAGATAAGTGATGATCCAGGTCTCATGATGGAGCAGGAAAGAAAAATGAGACCCTATGCGGTTATTTTAATTTTAATTTTGTTAAATGCAATAAGGAAGTGGTAGCCCAGTGGTAACGCGCTCGCTTGGAAAACTGGGTGAAGAGGGTTCAAAACCCAGGTCTCACACCTCTGATATTTTCATGTGCGAATCATTTCACATGATTACCACTTGTCTTAACGGTGAAGGCAAACATCTTGAGGAAACCTGCATGTTTGCGAGAACCTAGCAAGTTTTCGAAAGACATGTGAAGTCCGCCAACCCACACTTGGCCAGCGTGGTGGACTATGTCCTGATCCCCCTCGTATTGATGGGAGGCCTGTGCCCAGGAGTGGGCTGAATACAAATGCAATAAAATACAATAAACGAAAGAAAATAGTTTTATAAAGTACAATAAGTTTAAATAGCAACTATAATACTCTTTGAGATACAAAATCGTTTATAACATCTTAGAAGTTGACCTTTTCCAATATATCATCTAACGAATCGGAGATTCCCCGCCCAACGTGAATAAAGTCTAGTACTCATCAGCCGAACGCGCACCGGCTACGTTCCGAATTATCACTTATCTTATTTATACCTATATCATACTTTCTTAGATTTACACGAATGTTTGACATTTTAAATAAAACTATCTTTTCGGATTCGATTTGACTTTGAAAATATCTGATTAGGTATCTATTCTAAATGAAAATCCCCTTTATTTTTTCTAGTTATTTTTTATATTATAGTAACTGGAAGTCGGTTTTTTTTAAGTTTTTATTTTTCCATTTTTAGTGTAGGTAGACGTAATAAGCAGGTAATTTGTAAGAAGAAAGTTTTTTAATAACATATTAAACAATTTTTTTTAATATTGTTGATTTTTTTTAATACCGATCTCACTCTACCGATTTCAATAAAATTTATATGGGACCACCTGGAAAGTATATATACCCTTTGACACAAAAAATAAATCCGAATCGGTTTAAGCATCTTCGAGTAATCGGTGAACATACATTAAAAGAAATTTAAAAATATTCATTATTTATTTAAGCAATATTTATTGTTTTATATGTATTTTTTTAAATGATGTTTTATATGTAATTAAAAAATGAAATTATTAATTTAGATTGCTATTTTTTAAAGTTAAAATATTTAGCAACACTATTGATACCTTTAGAGATAAATAAAAAAAATATATTAATTTGAATTACTGTTATTGCGATCCACACAGTATGAACTAACTACATCTAATGGTCTGTTATGTTTATTTTTGTTGTTTGATTTTATTATGTTTATTATAGGATCCCACGATGATGGTAGTTCCCAGCCATTTTCCTTATTGAAGTTTGGGTGTTTTTTGAATTTCAATACCTTTATCGTCAAATACAGCTATTTTTAGTTCTATTATGCATGAATTATAATTTGTCTGTTGTTGAAATAATATATTTCATCAACTAACATGCGTCGAAAAAAAAGGAATAATATTGAGGAAGTATACAAATGTTCTAAAAAACTGGTTCGATGGAACGTTTTTTTTCTTGGTACGTGCACGGGGCCCCTAGTCGATGCGGGGCCCCTAGGCAGTTATTTTATCCGCCTTATGGATAATCCGGCCCTGTGAGTATATCTATACTAATATTATAAATGTGAAAGTTTGTAAATATAGATGTGTGTTACTCTTTCACGTCAGAATGACTGAACGGAACGGATGGATGAAATTTGGCACAGAATTAGATTATAGTCTGGAATAACACATAGGCTACATTTATATCCCGGAAAACTATACGGTTCCCGAGGGATAGATTTGTTTTTGTTTTTCTAGAGGCTAATTCAAGCGAAGTGAGGGTGAGCTGCTAGTCTATGTATACTATATATATCTGCGAGTATCTATACATATATACTCGTAAGATAAAACAAAGTCGTTGTCTGCCTCTGCCTATTGCTCCGTTTACTTCTTCTAAAACAGGCATAGGATTTTAATACGGTCTCTAATGGAATTTGTAAATATTCTGTACAAATTCAGCCATTTTGTCTGAAATTGTACAGATGTTTTGTCAAAAAACACAGCCGACAATAGATAGAAGATTTTCTGCAAAATATTCAATGTACAAACGCGGCTCAGTTACAGTTTCTTTTATTTATGCCTAATATTTCACGCAACACATTATTAAATAAACCTGATGTTTCGAAAAAATCAACTCTTAGAGGAAGATGTCGTGCAGGAAAGAATAAAAATAATTTTAATAAATACATATTTTTAGTAAATGGACCGCTTGACTATTTTTCAGTAGACAATAAATCTGCTATTTGTTTATATGCTCTTTACTCTATACTTCATAATCCTTATCTATACTTCCATACTACTATTATAAATATGAAAGTGTCTTTGTTTTTTTGTTTGTGTGTTTGTCTTTCTTTCATGTGGAAACGGAGTGACAGATTGGCGCGATTTTTGGTGTGAAGATATTAGGAGAGCTGGAGAGTGACATAGGCTACTTTTTATCGCGAGAGATCATTTCATTCCCATGGGAAAACAGGTTATAATACAACCCAAAAAATATTTATGATCAGAATTACTTGAAATTTGGTATTAATACTCTTAAATATAACTAAAGAAATACGTGTTTAAGCATTTTTCGAAATTCATCCCATGAGGGGGTAAAGTAGGGGATGAAACTTTGTATAAAACCTACCTTTTTAGAGTTTGTTTTTGTAGTTTTAGCGCAAGCGAAGCCGCGGGTTCTGCTAGTAATATCATGAAAGAAACTTGTATCAATCATTATTAGCTATTGAGCCTTTTTATAATTTCAGGATGTTACTTTATGGGGTAAAAAGAAATAATTTTCCGCTAATTTTGCGATTCTGAGTAATAAATGTAATTTTTTTGCGTCCTACTTTTCTGAAATCGTTTTTAGAGTTCCGTAGACAAAAGGCTAAAACGGAATCCTTATAATTTCGCTATGTCTGTCTGTACATATGGCCATTTGCTCTTCAGTCCGCCTGTTCGTATTTATATAAAACACGCTTTTGTCATCAACGCAATAAAATAAAGGACCAACTTTCAAATTCAATTCTAGCCTATTGGATTTATCAAAACAACCCCAAACTCAAAATGTTTACTTTGTATTAGTAGCTTTTGAATAGTTTTACTATCTACCTCCTGACTCAGTCAGTTAGTAGTCAGAGCAGCTCAATAATACTGAATTATTGAGCTTCCATCATTTGAAATTGTTATACTCGTTCCGTCATCTTTAATTGTTTCAACTCAATAAGATAATTAGAACTAGGTCAAAATTGACTTACTAGATGTTCTACATTTATAAATTCAGAGATTTTTTGATTTTCTTAATACGTAATGTCACAATACACAACGTTTGTCAAAGATTTAGGACATAGAGGATCCCTTACGGACAAAGCTTAATACAATTGAGCACGCCAAATCGTTCAAGCCGTGTCCGAAAAATCGATGATCGTTTTTTAAGTTGATTAAACGTTGGGTACGTTTAATCAACTTAAAAAACGATCATCGAGTTATATGTAAATTCAAAACTAATCATTATATAAAGATACATATATGGCCTATTTAATGTATTATTCCTTCTTAATATGAACCCTGGATTATACGCTGTGGACCAGTGTAACAATTTTGTGTTTCAGTACTGGCCTTGTATAAACACTTGTTTACTATTACTGTTCTAACACTGAAATGGAAACTCATGTAGCGTTAGGTGCGTTATTGAAGGAGCTCTATTTTATCTAACTAGATAAGTATAGACACGTTGGATCAGTAATATTTCAAGTCTGAGGGAGAGCGCACGTCACGCCCTTAGTCAACAATTATTGAAACTATTTTTACAGTTTTTTGTGGAAGCAAATAATATATGGATATTTACATATTCAGTTTGATCAAGTTTTATATCTGTTTGAACCGATAAACATGAATTATAAAAAGTTTAATGTTCGAAAAAACTTTTGTATAAGAACTTACGATTAAAGTTTTTGAATTAACATTAACAAGAAATATTACATATGGGTTCTAATTAATTAATGAAATGAAGAATTTGCGGTAAGTTATAATGTTAAATATTTATATTACTTCTGTGAAATTAAAATAACAGAGCTTTCTTATACATCATTTTGCGCTTTACCTAAATGTGTGTTTATGTTAAACTAGCGTCCCGCCCTCGATTCTCTTCTAGTCTCTACTTGACTTTCCATCTATAATAAATGAAAATTGGTGTAAATAATAATTTATTATTCTTATATATCATATTAAATGTACACTAATATTATAAAGAGTTAAAGTTTGTTAGTTTATATGTAAGGAGTGATTTCTTAAACTACTGATCCAATAATTAATGATTTCTCTGTTATGAAACTACATTACCGCAGAGTGTTATAGGCTATTTTTATAAGTCTCAAGTGTAGGTATGTAGCTATATATAATCCCAGCCTTATTTTTAAAAACCAATAATATTTTTTTACTATTTTATTTTTATAGTAAAAGATTCTACGAAAGGTCGTTTTTCACCTATTTGCTTACTGCAAGAGAAATATTTTGTAATAAACATCATACATAAACAAAAATATCGCAGACATATTGCTTATAAAATGTAGCCAGGGATAAAAATTAGTATACAATAATTTTTATATTTATATTTTATTTACTTACTACGTTATATATAAAACTAGCACTACCCGCGGCTCCGCCCGCGTTCAGATGACCAAAAACCAAATTCTTAGGTTTTACATATACCCTTACATTGCAGTTTTTGTATTTTTTCTCAGAAATTAGATATTTTCTCGCGGTAAAAAGTATCCTATATGTTGACCCGGATAACCAGCTATGGACGGACGGACGGACGGACCGGACAGACAGACAAAATCTATAGATTCGGCCTCTGTATCGAAAATAATGTTTATTTCAATAAGATTTTCCAAAAAATTATTAATGTACAGATTCGGCTTATTTACAATTTTATTATATGTATAGATTAGCCGTTATTATGATCTTACACTATAATTTAACATCCGTAAAACATAGCATCTGAAATTATGATATTTTTTACATCATTTTCTGTACATAATGTATATTTGACATAGGTACATCCGAGCGAAACTTCGATTAGTTGTTTTCTCAAAGATTTCTGAAAAAGTTTCATCACCGGCAGCTGGTGCGCAAATTGTTGACGTGCCAGCATGGAAAATAAAGCTAATTAATATTTATATTTAACATTTTCATAAAGTACACAAATACAAAGTGTAATAACAATTTTTTATTCGTCCTTATTTTAGTACGAATAGCAACAGCCTAAAAAGAAATTGAGAGTACGTTCATTATTTGCTATAAGAAAGGAAAGGAAATCATTCTTAATTAAAACAGCTCTTTGGAACTCCGTAATTTCATTTAGGATCGCTGTTGGAACGTTTTTATCAATACGCTGTAATTAAATACATTGTTAATGTTATGTGTACTAGTGATCGAGAAATATTCGAGATTTTATGTATAACAACACTCTACCTACCTACAGGTGCTCTGTTGTGTACATAGAAGTTCACAAACATGTGCTCTTCTTTATATATTTGAACAAAAAGGAAATTTTACTATATTTATTGACGTTTTCAATTGTAGTAATAATGGTAGTAGCATGAACGAATTAGCCACAATTATTATTAAACCACCTTCATAAAAATGGAGGTTATCAATTCAACACGTATGTATGTATTGGAAGTGCAAAACATTCACATTAGATAATCTATTAGGGCTTACAAAAAAATATACAAACTTTTATGTATAGGTGTATGTATGTATGTATGTATGTTTGTCCAAGCGTTTTTCCAAAACTAGTTATCGGCTCGTGATCATTATTTGCTTATATTTCTTTCAACTTAGGGAATAGTAAAGATTTTATCAAAATCGGTTCATTAGTTTTTATAATATGGATTAAACGTGTAGCTAAAACTGAAGTAGTTTGTGTAATTACTATTTATTATAAACATTTCAGTCTTTACTTAAAACTAAAAATTACGAAATAAAAAATTAATTAAAAAAAATTAAAACTAAAACTTAAAACTAAAAAAGTTACTGAACTGGTATAGATACCTAATCAGATATTTTCGAAGTCGGTGCCAACAGACATTGCTTTAATATATTAAATATTAATATCTAATAGGTAAATATGACAAGGTAAGAACTCTAATTATAGTTAAAATATTATACTTCAATTTGTGATGTATAGTATGTAAATATTTATACGTATCGAAATAGATTTGCTTTGCATCGGCTGGCACTGACTTCAAAAATATCGGATTAGGTATCTATAGTTAATGAAAACCCCGTTCAGTTATTTTTTACTTTTTATTAGTATAGTATAGTAAGTTCGTTGAATTTGTTTTTAAATGAACATTGTTTATCTAAGTACTGTACACTAAAATACCTCCCCATTAAACGTTCAATAGAATGTTAATAAAATGCACAATTAAAGGAAAGCCAATTACTTTGATAGCCTCAATTTCATAGTTTTAATAAATTATTAGAGGATATAAAGATATAACACCTCGCCTTATCACCTCTACTAGTGACAGGACAGCTTTTTCGCCCAAAGCATTCGCATTGCCATTCAGTGGGGAATGCGGCTAACATTCTTGCCGCTATTTCACACGGACATGACTTATACTACAGTAATAATTAAGTGTACATTTGTTTTGTGAAATCTTTAAATAAATAAGATTTTCCAAAAAATATTTAATGAACACAGAATCGACTTAGAATTTTATTATATGTATAGACTAACTGACATGGCACAGGTTGTCTTATTAACATTCATTTTGGTTTACGCATTATTAAGCATATATTATATGCAATGTTAAGCGCGTTTTATCGTGCTAATTAAGAACAGCTAAGTGAAGTTCTAATAGCTTCAAACATAAAGTTTGCGAAAAGATAGGAAGCACGTTAGAAACTGAAAGACGATGACCAATATACTATTATCATAAGCAAAAGATGAGGAACGTCTCAAATTTATCTTTCACATACTTGGGAGAACATGAATCGTTAAAAATGGCATTCGTATACGTTCGCGGATACAAAACCATATGAGTCGAGAACGGTAAAACTTAATATGACAAGATGGTCATGACGTACTCGTAAATCTTAAAAATAATACGGTACGAGTCATCTACGAACTCATTTAGTTCTTTAACAGAGTCTTCGTCTATAATATTTAAACATCACATATCGGTAAAATGATTAAAGCGTTGTGCACTAACAGCACTCCAGGTAAGAAACTAACAAAGTTTTAGTTCAAGCTTGCAATAAATTCTCAATAAGGTAGAGTTCGTAAAGGAATCGTTATCTAATTATCTTTGGCAAAATTTTATGGAAGCTACATTGAAAAATATCCATTTTTATAGTTCCGAACCTCAAAAGGTAAAAAAGGAACCCTTATAAGATTACTCTCTTGTCCGTCTATCTGTCCGTGTGTTACCACCGATTACCTCAAGAACGGGTATATCTAGCAAATTGAAATTTATACCAGATACTGAGGTCTATAGTCCCTATTAGGTGTATAAAAATCAAGGTCCTGATTCAACACGACAAAAAGATAAGGGCAAATTTAGATTTGCGCAAGAACTTGTAAGTACCAAAATTTACCTTAATTTTCAACTTGTTTTATTTTTCGGAGTTTTCCCTTTACTTGTGCTATAAGACCTTGCTTTTAGTAAAATTGACAATTCTAGGTCAACCGGAAGTACCTTATAGGTTTTGGATCGAAAACCTATATGGTAGTTCCCGTTGACCTAGAATCACGAAATTTGACAAAAAACAAATAAAGATAAAATTCCAAAAAGTTGAAAATTAAAGTTAAACAGATTTCCTACAAATTTGTACGGAAAACTCGGTGGGCGATTCCGACTCGCACTTGTCCGTAATTTTAAGTTTTTTATAAAAACCTATAATTTTATACTTTAAGCAAGTAGTTTTAAATTGTTAAAAAAAGTGATTGCAATATAATCGGATTAAAAAGGAAAGAAAATTGTGATTTCACTTACTACTCTTATATGTTTTTATGTAAGAGTTTGATTTTCCATTTCTTATAAGACTTGATTCAAATACGTATAACAACACCGAATTAATCGTAAAAAAATACTAGACTTTAAATTACGATTCGCAGCAGTATTATAGATTTATTAGAAACAAGTAGCTAACACCAGCTTTATTTTAACATAATATTTTCACTTCTTAAGGGTTTATAGTTCCAATTCTTAGTGATTCAGTAATACCGCCGTAGTGCTTTTGTTTTTAAACGACCAATATGTGCTGTTATTTACAGTAGGGAGTTGTTCCTCTATTTAAAAACAATTTTTTTTTCTAAAATTTATATACAATATACATACAAGTGTTTACCTAAATAAAATGCATTTTGCGGCCTTTATTAAATATATTATTAATAGCATTGCCCGCGGCTCCACCCGCGTTCAGATGACCAAAAACCAAATTCTTAAGTTTTACATATCAGTATACTCCTACATTGCAGTTTTTGCATTTGTTCTCAGAAATGAGACATTTTTCCGCGGTAAAAAGTATCCTATATGTTGATCCGGATAACCAGCTATCACCATACCAGATTTCATCAAAATCCCTCCAATGGTATTTCCGTGATGCGGTCACAGACAGACAGATAGATAGATTTAAAAAAAAAACTATAGATTCGACCTCTGTATTGACAATAATGTCTATTTCAATAATTAAAAAAAAACATGTGTGTGTACTTATGTACGCACGTAAGAAGTTATACTCCTTTGGCGTAACAGAACAAAAATAGCTAAATATTTCATCCCGTATGTCACAACTCTATGTTTGTAAAAGGAATGTAGCTTTCAACTGAACTTCATCATGTTGCTTCTTGGCTGTCGGTGTGCACGCGCATCGTAAAAATTTTACTCTCTTATCCCAAAAGTCCCAAAAGAAGTATAATTTCAAAAATATTTAATATGAAGATTCAACTTATTATAGTGTATATATGTATGTATACTTGATTATTATAGATGGGGGAAGCCAAGAAGCCGGTTAGCATTTTTTAAAAGTTAAAAAAAAATCTATTGTTGATTTGTTGAATTGATGAGCTCATCAAGACTAAAAATTCAATATAGATAAGATAAGAAACAAATAAACATTCAGGTTCTTTAATTGATATATTACAGCCACAGACTTTGGTTATATTGTCTGTGATTACAGCTCAACAATATCAAAAATGAGAGAAATGGAAGTCAGCACCCTGTCATTTATCACGCTACAACAAAAATGAGAAGAAAACATTAAATTATTACACTAATTATGGTTCATTGTAACAATTTTTTAAGTCAATATAATACTTTTCAAATTTGAACAAGGGAATTTTAAATATATGATTCGCCCCTAGGTAACGTTTTAACAGTTAGTATAGTATAGATAGACCCAGGTATAGAAAAATAAAGAAAATTATACATTCAATTTTTTTTAAAATTTCCACCCCCCTTTTCATCCTCTTAAGGGGTTTTTACGGGATAAAACCCATCCTTTGCCTTCCAAGGGTCACAAACTATCTCCGTACCAAATTCAATAAAAATCGGTTCAGCGGATTAAGCGTGAAAAGGTAACCGACAAACAGATAAACAGACACAGACAGACAGAAATATATAATAGATGTAGTAGGTATGTTAATTATAAAGTAATTGTAAGGAAAAAGAAAAATGTGATTATTTCGTTGCGTATATATTTTGTTTTCCCTGTATTTTGTCCAATTTTCCTTTTCTTATGAACTTTCCTTGGATTTTAACGAATATTTAAAAAATAAAAATTTGCGGAATTGGTCTGGCCGTTTTCGAGTTTTGAGCATAGCAATACATTTATTTAGCCATTCATTTTTATTTACATACATTTAAATAAATAGAATTTAGATTTTTTTTACAATATTTAGTTTGTTAAGTAGTAAAATTTATTTAATTTCATATTCATTTAATATTATGAAGTATGTATAGATGATACTTCTTAATTTTTATACTAATGTTAAAACATCCAGATATCTATAATAGCTAACATTTCTTATCGATATATATAATTTCATAGTATAGGTAAATACTAAATACTATACTATATATTTAATGTAAGTATAAAATAACAAACAAATATTTAACAAATATACTTAAAAAATTGGCACAAATAGAAGATAATAATACCTATTAAATTATCCTTTGATAATTATATTAGATAGCCTTTGTATAGTTTACCCTTAATATCACATTGATGCTGTACGAGTAACTCTATTGTATATATTAAATTGAATTTGGTTATCTACATATGTCTTAAAGGAACGATGTTATACTACAAGTCAAACTATTTTAAACGAGTTTGAACACAAGACAAAAAAGGAAGAGTTTTCAAGATTGTACCGTAGGTCACAAACGGATGTAATTTATTTGAAAACTCGTAAAATGGAGATTGTATTTCCAGGTTAAAATTTAGGATATGCGGAATTTTATAAGCTTTTTCCTACATAAGTGGTAGTATTTTAGATGTTTCTAAAACGCCTTATTGTATTTATCAACACTTTCAAGACTTATTAGGTACAAGTCAATAAATCATATAAATAATAATAATAATACTCATTAAATGGGATTTTTTTTAATTTTTGTTTACTCAGCGATATCCCAATGCATATTATAAAGGAATAATAAACACTTTATTTTCTTTGGTTACCTTAAATGGGACTTATTTTTGACTTTTTAAGGTGTCATTTTTCTTATTGATTTTTTTTGTGATGGATTTTTTTTTATTTAAGAGTATTTCATGTTTTTTAAGCTTATGTTAAGTGGCCGTGGATGAATGGAGTTAGATATACCGCCTAGTGATGTGCAAAAGAAGTGTTAGATAAAATAAAGACTTCTTACCAAGTTACATTCCTTCTGCTTCATTTCACTCGCCGCACGAACAGAAGAATATGTATATCTACTGCGAACACTAGCACGCATGTTATTAATCGCGCTCTAAGAAAACTTACTCATCGAGACCAACCTAATCCAAATATGAAGTCTTTGGTATACCTTAAAAGAGTTACAAAGTTACTCTGATGCTATCCATCGTAAACATTCATTCATTTAATTTCAATTAATTAGTTCCCACGTTCGTGATCCGAATAGAACCTAACCCTACCATCCCTTACTGTATTTAGCGTACCTACAATATCAAATTTATTTATTCATATACTCAATCAAGACATTCATTCAAATCAACAATCAAACATTATTTCATTCACTCAACACAAATATACAATAAGTCGCCATAAACGGTAAGTACTATATCCTAAATCATAATTTCATATCGATTGAAAATAGCTCGGAATCCGTTATAAATTTATCTTTATTTCTCTATACTGCTGCAACATCATACACAGATCACAATGACCTATTCATTGAGACCATTTCAATAAACGATATATCTGCGTTATTAAAGAGTTGAGTTCTATATTCATCTGTATGTGTGTTTTTATATCACCGATTTCTCGGAGACTTCGAAAATATTTGTTTAGGTATCTTATAGTACATGAAAACCTCCGTCCAGTTACTTTTTACTTTTTATTTATTTATTTATTTACACTTTATTGTACACCACAATCATGAAGTAAATACAGTTAACAAAATATAAAACAAAAATAAAAGTGTGCACAAAAGGCGGTCTTATCGCTAATAAGCGATTTCTTCCAGACAACCTTTGGGTGAGGGAATATAGAAAACTATACAGACGAATTTTTAGTGTCTGGAAGTCGGTTTTTTTAAATACAGATTATTGTAAAACTTAGAACATCCTCCTTTTTGCGTGAGGGATTAAAATGAGAAGAAATATTTACAATAATAAAAATAATAATTCATAGAGAAGAACAGATGTCCAATATAGGTTACTATTTTTGAAACAAATTGCTTTGAGCAACCCGCAGTGCCACTCCGAGCTCTGCGTGAATACAATTATAAAAGCACTTTGCTCCTAGATGTCGAACATCTGAAACACTCAATGGAATCGATAGTGTTAATAAACATTTTATACACTAAAACCTCTTTAAAAAATTTATTTATCTTAAAAATCTTTTCTATATTTTTTTTAACAATTATATCTCCATGATTCGTTCGGACCAATTTCTCATATTTTCTTAAAATTTTCTAACTGTTCAATGTTCATGTGTCGGGTTATTTATCAGTACTTGGGTATATTAGGTTAGTAATTATTTTAAAATTATTATACACCCTAAAACAAAGTAACCATAATAAACACTAAATCCTCGTAAATAGTAACAATTAGAGATTTCATATTCAGTTATTTTAAGTTTACAGACAAGTAAATCATATTTCAAAAGTTGCCCAATATTTGTCAAAGTTCTTAGGTTTATGATTTACACAAGAAAGAGCAAATCCTATAAAAACGCTACGAATGTAGGGCGAAGCTATTTGACGCAATTGTGCGAGTATGGGTTTTTTCCTTACGATATTCGTTTCAGTATCTAGAAAGAATTTTATTACATAGATAATAGTGCTTAGTCAACGCCTAGTCTACTGCCCATTCTTTTTAGTGGATTTTTCATTTAAACCATTGTTTTATCTATTTTCCAATTCTTTTACTTTTCTTAAGCCTAGTTCGCATTAAGCTAGTATTTTAGTCTCGTAGCGAGTAATTTAGTAACTAAACGTGTCTGAACACTAAAAATTTAGTCGAGTAATTTAGTAAGTAATTTAGTCGAGTCAATCCATTTTATTCTATTTTTTTGGCGAGTAGCAGCCCCCACCACGCGTCCGAGCTCACTGGTTCACCGGCTAAACAAGTGCGAACCTGTCGAATTAGTCGAGTTCATTAGTTGCCGCCATAATGTCGTTTCGCTGGAGCGAAGAAATTACTTTTAAATTTGTTTCGAAATATGTTGAACACGAATGATTGTTCCTTCAGAAGACAATTAGTAGCTCCTAGTTTATCTCGTCTTTCGATCCATTTTCGTACCCATAGCTTCTTTTTATTAATCACACAAATTTCCTCATCCACCTCTTCTAAAATAGCCGTTACGATCAGCTTAATCAGTTTATTTACTTTATTGCGTTGTAGGCTGTTCATCTTGCAAGACACCACTCACTTGTAAACTGTACTCGACCAAAGTGCGAACGATTTTTGGTGAGTAGCGAGTAATTTAGCTACTAAATTACTCGCTACTAGACTAAAATACTAGCTTAATGCGAACTAGGCTTTACAGATCGATCATGACGCATCGCTGTATTTGTTTGTCTGGC
Source organism: Brenthis ino (assembly GCA_921882275.1). NCBI lineage: Eukaryota > Metazoa > Arthropoda > Insecta > Lepidoptera > Nymphalidae > Brenthis > Brenthis ino. The sequence goes on from OV170225.1 coordinate 7,480,027, forward strand.
ACTGTCTATTATTTCGAAGGTCACGAGTTCAATTCCCGCCCAAAAAATGTTTGTATTTATCATATTGATGTTTTGGCTTAGTTAAGAAAATACAGCATGGCATTCAAAACCGCCACTTCAAAGTTCTAAAGTTCTTATTATAAATTTTAATACTGTTCTTAAGAACAGCATTGCAGATTATTACAATTTTAAAATATATGAAAAAGGCTTAATAAACGCCTGTAATCTACATACAAGCTATTTGACCACACACACACACACCACACACACACACACACACACACACACACACACATATATATATATGTATATATGGCGTATTTTCCAGACAGAAACGACGATAGTGAAATTAGTCCTATTGATACTAAAATCCAACGGATTATTGGATTATTTCGTTACAGAAAAAAAAACATTTTATATACTATACCTACCCAAAGTACCTTTGTACACAATTTTTTGCACATTATCAAAATAAGAACTTGAACTTCTCATATTTAGGTAATATGTATACATACTCATTAAACTCATACATACATATTACATATATAATATAAATCCATACTAATGTTATAAATGTAAATGTGTTTGTTTGTTTATTTGTTTGTTTGTTTGTTTGTTTGTTTGTTTGCCTGTCTTTCTTTCAAGTCAAAATAGAGTGACAAATCGGCTTGATTTTTTGTGTAAAGATTGTAGTTGGAGGGTTGGAGTGTGACATAGGCTACGTTATACCGCGGGAGATTATCTCATTCTCACGGGAAAACACGTTATAGTACAACCTAAAAAAATATTTATACAGAGTAACTTGAGACTTGGTATAAATGCTCTTCAATACAATTAATTAAATACGTGTTTTAGCATTTTTCAAAATTCATCCCATAAGAGGGTAAAATAGGGGATAAAAGTTTGTATGAAACCTACCTTATTAGAGTTTTTTTGTAGTTTTAGCGCAAGCGAAGTCGCGGGTTCTGTTACCTACTCTTCTATTTATATTAAAAATTAATAGCTGTTCGTAAGTCTCTCTAAAACTCAAAAACGGCTGGACCGATTTGAATATTTCCTTTTTTGTTTTGTTGGGGGTGAGTTAGGGATGGTTTAAGCATAAAAAAATTAGGGAAACCCCATAAGAACTGCGGGAAAATCACTACTTCGGATTACTTTCAATAGATGGCGTTAGATGGCGGACCTATTTCTTCATTTAACAACAATGCGTCAAGTTTAAGTTGGATCAAAATATACATATGTATAATATATAGACTATGTATTTCATGCCATTAAACGTAGGGACCAGCTCGAGCAGTCGGTACGATAGTTGTAAGCTAAGTTGAAAGCTCAAGCAAATGTACCTTATATATCTTTTCGAATCCTGATTAAAAATAAACTTATCTATAAAATTATATAGACAAGACTTAACGACTTCACGAGCTTGTCTAGCGCGAACCACGACACTAACTTTATTTAAAAATATTTTTGCCTAAAATATATCAATCTATAATTCTAATTATTATTTTTTAAGTTTTCCTAATAATTATTATTATTCTTTATCGTATAGTTCTAAAACATAGCACAACAAATAATAAATTAAGGTAAAAGAGACGGCTGTTAAAACCGCGATCTCTTCCAGCCAACCGTAAGTTGTTCATCTTGTAGAGCAAGAAATATATTTTTTTCAATATTGTAAAAAATATCAGTTGACGTGAATAAAAAACAAATCAACAAATTCAGTTGTTATTTTATTATAATAAAAAAATATAAATTCTTACATCATCAATTTGTAGGTAGAGGTTTGTATCGGTTCGCAGTATCGCATATTGCTTGCTAGTAACGATTAAATACACAATTACTGATAGTAACATCGCAACTAACCTACCATACTTAAATAAAATAGTAAAACAATTTAACACATCCATTTGACTTTAGACATAGTTGATGAACTTATGTAGGTATATAATTATTTGTAGTTAGTTTTTAAAGTACATTTTAGCTTATGATAATTGACGCCTATTAAAATTATTATATATAATAATAACACTGTATTTAATTGTTATTAAATATGTGTAGGTTTTATCATTATGGATAAATAATTTAGATTATATCAAATGTGTTTTTATAGTTTTTAATTATTATTGAAAAACTTAACACAGTCACATTTATGAAGTAGAAGAAAATTTGATATGTTGAGTTTTTTGTTGTTGTTAAGCATTGAGATTAAGTGGGTGTTATTGGATGTTTAAGCTCAATACAAGCTCACTGTCTACTGATTTCTTGTTAAAAAATGTAGCTACTATTAAAATGTTTTCTTGATATTCAACACTATAAAAAAATGTTTACAATCTCAAAATAACGAGGAAGTCATATTATCCGCGTAAATTTAATGTGAACCTTAAAAGTATATTTTTCATACCAAACATTTTGTGTATAAGTTACGTTATATTGCTCGCGGAGTACAACGAAACATCTCTACATATTTGTGTTTGTCGGCAATTTCAAGACATTATATTCTTATTAAATATTTGACAAATTTCGCTCTTTATTATAACAAGATAATATAATAATACACGCTATTTTAATCAAAACTTTCATCATCTCATCATGTTTCCGACCGCCAAGAACGTAAACCACAAGGTATTTCTGCTGCTATCCACAGAGCTAAAATATTTATGCCACTGGGAAATGCCAATTATACTAACTTACAACTGAAGTCTAAAAGTTTATGAAATGGAAATAATTAACCTTAAAAGTTATTGTACTTGTCCGTTTGACAAATAATTCCTTTTGATTTTCAAAAGATTTTAGAATTTCATTAACATTACACCTAAAATTCATTTTATTACTGCTTACGATATAAAAAGTTTACCTACCGAAGATACTATTAAAAAACTTAGGTAAGTCAATTAAAATATTTAAGTTAAAACCAGAAACCTTGAAAATTAAACAATGCATCTTAAAAATACCAAATACTGCATTTGTTATTTAAGATATAGGTATTATATTAATTACCTACTAGCAGATTCGGCCACGCATTGCTGTGGCACACTTATAAAAATTGTTTTCTTAGGGGGGTTGTATATATTAAGATTTACAAAAAAGTTAGACTTCTTTAGTATTCATTCTGAATATAGGAAATCTATATCCTCATCGCAATATATCGAATATGTACTTGACGGAATTAACTAAGGTTACATGAGTTTAAAGTAAAATCAATCAAAACTGTTGAGTTTCTCGCCGGTTCTTCTCAGCAGAACTGCTTTCCGAGCCGGTGGTAGCTTCCTCGTGGACTGACTACACTGACTCTTACATTAAATTGACGATTCAAAAGCACTTGTAATAAGTCTAATTGAATAAAGTTTATTTCATTCATTCAATAAAAAAAGGAAATTTCAAGATGTTTCTATGCTATAATTAATTACAATATTGTGAGAATTTGGAATGTGAATAATCAAATACCAATACCGATCGTAAATGAAATAAAACCGGAACGTAAATAGACTGTTACTCGGGTTCCGCGCGATAAAGCAAACTGCCACAAGCAATTTCAATGGTGACGCCATTGTAGATAGATTGACTGATCGTTTCCCTATTTAGCACAGCTATATTGAGGAATAAATAGAGAAAAATTATTTATTTTTCAAATAATAATTGATTAGTACCTAAACGTATTGTACTTTTTTAGTAGGTATATAAAGGTTTTGAAATTTTCTTTTTACAATGACTGCTGTTTATATGATGTATTTGTAGTTTTCAAGTTTCCGTACGTCCGAAGAAAAAAGAAACCCTTATAGCCTACAAGAAAACTAATCTGTATCTACATATGATTATTTGTGTAATTGCCACAGCCTGTATTTTGCCATACCCATGTAGCGTAACTCATCCTTATGAGATATTGCAATAAACCAACAAACCTTTACATTACCATGCTCGACTGTAAATTGTGAGAACTTGAGCTCGCATCGTTGCCAGGGAAAGGCCAAAAATAGTTTGTGGGATTTTATATTAAAGTATTCTCAGTAGTATCCCGGTAATGCGAGATTGACTGTGTTTATGTTTGCGGGAATGTAAATGATGTAGAGCACATGTAAAGCATGTTAAGCGGTCGGTCATGCACCTCATCTTCCTATTGGTGCAGGGTATCCGAGACCTGAACCTAGACCATGGGAGTGAAAATATGGAGATAAATATAGAAATCACTAGGAATTTTTTTCTTAAATATTTCTTGCGTATTTAATTAAAACTTTGCTTAGTTACGTTAGCAAAAAACATTTATTTGCTCCATAGAAAGGAACTTTTCACAATTTCTTAACAGAAACAGCTTTAAAATAGCAAATATGAGTTATTTAAAAGTAACTACTTGTTTTTTATATAGAAGTCGATCTTACAAGCCTAATCTATACTTAACTAGCGGCTCACACTCGCTTCGCTCGGGTTCGTCGCTAGGTACGTTTTAAATAGATATAAATAGTTATTAGCCAGTGTTATTAGCCATATAAATATATTTTTTCGTTAATTTTTCTGACGTTTTAATACTTAGGTATTAACCTATTCCGGAATGAGAGAAATCCAAAAATTCAAATATCATATAAATTGGTCCAGCCGTTCTTGAGTCTTGTATACGGGAACGCAGTCGAACGGGCTAAAAAGTATCCTATGTCCGTCTCCTGGTTCTGAGCTACCTCCCCACCAAGTTTCAGCCAAATCGGTTCAGCCGTTCTTGAATTATAAATAGTGTAACTAACACGACTTTCTTTTATATATATATATATATATATATATATATATATATATATATATATATATATATATATATATATATAGATATTATAAAGAGGTAGAGTTTGTGAGTTTGTGACGTTGTAATCTCTGGATGTAATAAACCGATTTAAATGAAATTTAGTAGGAAGATAGTTTGAGACCCTGGGAAGGACATAGGATACTTTTTATCCTAGAAATCATTCCTTAAGGGGCTGAAAATGGGGATGAAATTTGTATTGGGAATCAAGCTAGCGCTAATAACCTAGCTATCAAGGGCTAGTTATAATATACTATATTATAAGTCTGTTTATAATATATGAACAAATATTCACTTTGAAGCGTATTTCATCAAGCTGTTATTATGAAAAAGAAAACTTATTTTCAACCATTTGCCAGGCTGTAAGATATTGACCTCATTCATTTTACGGGGTAGACATAACCGTAAAAAACGTTAGAATTTGATACGTTCTTCAGTTTGGGGATTTATTGTTCTCAAAATAAGAAGAGAGGTATTCATAAATCATTTTTTTTTTAATTTTACTTATTTGAATATAAAAGTTAAATTTGATAAAGACATAATAAAATTAGAGATTTCTTTGTATAGCGCCAAAACTAGAAGACCAGAGGCTATATATATTAAGCCCATAATAATAGATAAAATAATTAAATCTTAGATGTATTCATTACTCAAATTGAATCTAAATTATTGGGTATTTCACTACCCAAAGTTTCGGCTTATTTTATTTGTAAAAGTCTCGAGAATTCTCATAGACTATTGACATGAACAAATTAATTCATTCATGACTACTGACAATTATTTTATTTTGAAAGTAGGTAGGTACTATTTATGTAATCTCTGTTTTTACTATTTAGAAAATAATAAGATTACCTATGAAAATATCACAGTTTAACCGTTTCAAAGAACAACTACAAAAAACAACTACAACCAACGTGCCTACACTACACCACCTACACCTACTAGCACCTACTTGTAATAATCACATGAATCGTAAACTAATTATAATTCAGAAAAGGTTTTTTGAAGGCTGTTTTACGAATCTAACTAATTCGCAATATAGAACGTTGTGGTTTGGATAGAAAATGTACTATTTTTTATAATTTTTATATCAAACTAGCGACTTACCCACGCTTTGCACGGGTGCGTCTCTATGTACCTACGTTTTAAATAGGTTAAATAGATATAAATAATTATTAGCTAGTGTAGCCATATAAAATTATTTTTTTCGTGAATTTTCTGATGTTTTAATATCCAACAAATCAAAAACCATGAAAATCGGTTGAGCAGTTCCCGAGTTATAAGTGTTGTAACAAACCCGACTTTGTTTTACATATGTAATTTTAAAAAAGAACTATACAAAAGCGGAATAAAAAATTTGAAATGTATGCTTTAACAACTTTAACCATTTTTTAAATGCGAAATATATCTAGTAATATATTGATTTGATCATAAAAGTGTCCAATATGATGTGCAACAGGTTATGAGAAAGGTATAAGATATGAATATTACACGCGTAGAAGTCCGGTAGTAGGTACTGAGCGTGGTATATATGGTATGGCCCCCATAAAAAAAAAAGAATTCATAATACTTTTCTTGCGGGCCAAGCCGCTATTTTGTTATGTATATTTATAGCTACATATTTATATTATTTGTTACAGGTGAAAGTATAATTCTTCAACAATGGGGCGTAACACTGGAGGTCTGGAAACGAATGGAGAACTAAGAATACTATTAGTGGTAACCGTTGTAATTGGCTTGCTCCTAATGTTGTCCCTCCTTATGTGTTACGCTTGCGTACTCAAGCGGCTCTGTTGTGGCACTCCGAGAGAAAGGGCGAAGAACCTAGCAAGTGCCAGAAGAACCGAAAGCTATCCTATGGGAGATGTCACGCTACTTTCGCAGCCGACGGAGAGTGAACGTGTTTAGTAAAGATTAGAAAATAATTGTAATCAATAATATCCAGATGTATATCAATATCAATAAATGGTAAAGTAATTTGTAAAGTTTTTAGGTTATAATTATTATTTAAGTCACGAGTGTCTATGAAATATTTTTATTATGTTATGACGTAGGTATATCGCTTTTAACGTGATGATTGTGGATTCAATTTTTGCTCAGAGCAAATACTTAAAAGGGTCTCGCTGTGGGTATGTGAACATTCATGGCACGCACGTATATAAATGTATTTTAAGTATCCCAAATATAGGGTGTTTATATGTATCTATACAAATATCTAATCATTAATATAAAGATGTAAAGAAAAAAATAATTTGATCTCTTTAAGTCTGGTATAGAATTATTTTCTTATAACTAGTATTTCTGCGACAAATAGACCTCGCGAGCACGAACTTTTTTGCAACAATTAATATACCACTAAAATATAAGAAATTTACTACATTTCAGGAACTATTCTGATCTGGTCGTCACTAAATTTTTATAAGACCAACTTAAAGTTTGACCTTTCAAATGAAAAAGAACCATGGAAATCGGATTTCATAAGGTGGAGATATCCAGTAGCCCCCTTTTCCCCTTTTTGGAGGAAATCCCCTCCAATCAAAAATCCCCAACGTAAAAAAAAATTAGAGTCGAAAAATACGTATACCACGCTTCCTTTAGATCGATTGTAAAATGGGGACCTGTAGAGGGGTACCAACAAACTGACAGAGGAAAGCAAATTTTACCGGACTTGAAGTAGAGACGTTTCGCTCGCTTTGCTCGCTCGGTCAACTAAAACTAAGACTAAAGCCGCAGGGTACGCTTTGTGTCTTTGAAATTGGATTCAGAACATTTCAAAATCTACAAAATTGACTATAATGATATACTACTATATTTAATGTTTGTAAGTTTAAAGTTGTACAACAAAAATTAAAACGAATTTAAATTATCTATACCTAATATTTTTATAGCCGTACTGCTTGTAGAAGATAAAAAATATATAACGCCAAACATGTTACGCTGTACAAACTTGTAAATAATTATACGATTAAATGTTTCAAGCGTATGTAAATCATTTTTTGTTTTTTTTTTAATTGTGTATAAATACTATCTACTACTACAGTAGGTAAATTACTCGAAAAACGCCCGTGAATTACTTCCGAAGCAAAGTTAAAACCGTACAAAGTAATCATAATAATTATAGAGAGTTTTAGATTACTTATCTACATGAATAAATGAAAAGCTTTGTGAACCATTTTTCAACTTTCAAATACGAGAACAAAAATTTTCCCGACGTACCTAATAAATCGCTAAGTTTTCAAATGTTTAATGGAGTTTCGGACAACTTTATTGCGAGATATGTATTTTTATTCGATATGAAAATAGCAGTTGATTCTAAATACTTAATTAGTAGGCAACTTTGTCTTGTACACTTTTTTGAATACTTATTTTTATACAACAATTATATTCATGAGATTCGTACATTTTTAATTATTATTTATAACTATTTTGATCTTATAGTAGGTATTATTTTCTCTTGTAGTTATATTTTATTAAATAAGAGAGCGCGTAAGATATTCTTTTTGTAAAAAATATTTATATTACTAACTAGCGACTCTGGCTTCGCTCGGGTTCGTCCCTAGCTTGCTTCCGTATACAAATTTTTCATTCTAAATTATCCCGGACATCAGTCCGTATATTTACATAATGCATTGTCCTTTATTTGCGAGATTAACCAAGTACTAAAATCACTTCATATTTCACTGTCTGGAATTTCAATTTTTGTTAATGCGAAAAAAATTGTATTAATTTATAATTGATCTAAAAGAGGAGTTAAATAAAACAAATCATATTTAATAAGTAAAAATATTTTAATTACAATTCCTTAGAGATATATAACTATTAGTAAAAAATTGGTCATTGATTTAGTTACAATTTTTTTATCCAAATTCGTAGGGTCGATTTATTAACAGATATCATCATTATTAACAGATAGAATGAATTATAAGGTAAAAAAATTCTTAGTTTGTTTGCGGATGAAATTCTTAAAATAAAAAAAATAAACTGCTAACGCTATATGTTTATCAGAGAAAATATATTTGAATTTGACACTTTTTTACTTAGAATATTTCAATAGAATGACTGCAAGTTGTTATTTTTTATTTTAAGTTTTATAATACATTTCTTATATGTATGTTTTTACAATTTAATTAATATTTTTACTAGGGTCTAAGATATGTTTAACTTTTTATATATTAGGTACATATAACAATGACAATAGAATAATAATTATTAAGTATTTTATAAAAAATAACAATACCCTTTATAACAGTAACTATTAGTAAATAGCGTAATTATAATATATACAAATAAAACATTTAACAATTCAAAGTTTTTAAATGTATTTTTTTATAAAAATATCATTATTAGCGTAATATTATTAACATTCTGTAAATATTATCGTACTACCGACTCACCGTCACTTCACTCGGGTTCGTCCCTCGGTGATTCTTTAAATTTACATACTCTTTTATTTATGAATAGATTGAAATAAAACATTTATATTGTAAGAAAAAATTCTAAATGTGAAGTGAGGCTTACTTCAATACATTAGTAAAAACCGCACCCAAATTGGTTAAGCTGTTTCTAAAATTAGCGCGCATAAATGCTCAGACAAACAGACAAAAAATTAAAAAAAAAGCATTGTTTTGGCTTCTATTGCGGTAACAAAGACCCCCAATAATAGTTTTTCTCAAATATCTTCCATGTACAGACAGCGATCAGTTACACTTTTATTATATACATATATTATCTTTTATTATATACGTGTATGTATAGATTATATTATCATTGAAAAATATATAGGTAGGTGAGCTTCCCTAGTGGCAGTTTTCGGAACTAACCAAAGCAATTTACAGTACTACCACAGATCATATAATACTATACTAGTACTGTTTACTTATCAGTATTAGTACTAATTTATCGACTATAGGTACTTGATCTTAGCTTTTATAGTGATGTTATAGGTCGTAAATTAGTTCTGGAATTGGTAAGGAATCTACTCGACGCCAATAAAATATAATCATTATCACAGTAATGTTGTAACTATTTAACGGCTTGGTTGTATGAAGTTATATTATATACATAATTTATTAGATTTGATTGTACAATGGATCCGCAAGATAGCTACACTCTACGGTTGACGAAATAATTAACAAAATGGGTAAAAAAATCATGCTTTAGTTCTAAAACAATCAAAATCTGTAGGCGATAGACATGGACCGAGTTATTAACAAATCTTACATCCGGACATATGCCACCAGCTTCTTATTTTGTAATTATAATATAATTCTAAAGGCACTTCAGTTTTAATTATTAATAGTAACTAGACACCCTAGCTCGTTCGTTTCTCGCTTGGCAGGTGAGTTATGAATACTATAAATAATATAGTGATGTTATTTACATATTTTTTTCAAAACAAAAAAAACTGCCTCGGCAGTGTAGTGGCTAGCATGTACGGCTGTACATCCGGAGGTCCTAGGTTCGAGTCCCGGATCGGGCCAAGTTTAGTTATTGAATCTTTCTGTTTAGTAAGCCTGAATAACAGTCCGGAGTTAGGGAAGTCCCGCGCCGCCACTCCCGCGTCGTGCCGCCGGAGTGTGAGAGTGCCGTAGTGTCCGCGCTCTCGCTCACACGAGCTGTACTATGATATCTCTCGCATAGATGGCTCGTCTCAATGAGATTTTATTTGGTATGTATTTTTTTGCAGGCACATATATATGAAACGATATCATGTGGCGTCGTAATATATAAGGAGGACGAAGCCGAAGCGGGTGGAATTCTCAATTTATTTAATAAACTAAGTGGGAGAAATTATGATCGAAACACGAAAATTTGATACATAATTACCAAAAAATCTTTTTACTATTATACAGTAAAATACAATATACAACAAAGATATATATGTATAAGAATTAATGCTAATATATTATATAATAAAAAATATATGATATAAACTACACATTACAAATCTAATAACAATAGCCAAATACCCTTTTAAAATTTATACAGATGTAAAATTTATTACTATGGCGTATAGTTTTGTTCCCGCAAAACTCCATGAACCAAAGTTCGTAGAGACTGAGGCTTGCAGTATTCTTCGAGCCAATTGAAAACACCAGCGGAAAATTCTGCAAAATCGTTTGTTGGAACCGATTCAAATGACTCAAAAAGCTTGTCCATTATACCCTGAAACTATAAGAGAATTTTATTGCAAATTTTTAAATTGTAGAACCTTTATTATCCTTACTAATACATGTTTATAATACAGTATGTGACTGTGTGTTTGTAACATTTTCTAAAGCGATTTCCTGAGCCCATATCGATGAAATTGGTAAAGAGATAATTTGTATTTTGGCGATTGCTATAGACTGTGGAAATACGAATACTATTTGATAGTCTTCCGAAGATGCCTCACGTCCTGAAGAAACGATTTTCTATCAATGGATAGGTATAGAATGGTAATCTAATGATATTTCTATGGTAAATGAAGTAACTTGGTATGTTTAGTAATTAATATGTATGTCCACATTTAGGATATGTTACATCCTGAAACCAAACAACAATCATTAATCACTGGAAACTAGATAGCAATGCTCAGGACCGGCCTTAGCCATCTGGGCGCCCCCGGCGAGTCATGCCTTTGCCGCCCTTTTAGGTATACTTATTTCATTACAATTAAAAAAACGTATATGTAGAATTATTTAGTGAGTGATACGATAAAACGCTGAGTCTAGTTTTCCTTTGGATCGATAAAAATAAGTATACAAATTAAATAGTTAAGTTGAGTTGGCACGCGCGTCGCCCTGTATAACCTGGCGCCTTGGGCTGAGTATTATAGGATAAACATAATATAATAAACATATCTATTGGTTAATTAATATAAACTTGTTGTGTACATGGGCATTTGTAATTACGTGTAAAATAACATTAAGATTATACAAAACTTACTAAACAGAAATAAAAGTTTAGCACATACTATTACTACATACTATTAAAAATTGTCATAAAATAAATTAAATAAGAATAATGAATATTTGAGGAACAGGTGTATATTAGAAAATTCCCAAGGAGAATTGACGTCAGGCAGGCGGCCGGTCGTAAAACTTTTGCCAAATTCTTTCAGGAGTACAGAAGATGTACTGCGCCGACCCCAAGTGATTGGGAAACGGGCAGGGAAAAGAAGAAGATATTTATAGAACATAATTTAAGGAAAGAATATAATATTCTATATTATTTTTTAGACACTAACAACGGTTTACGACAAACAGTTATCAGCTAACTTTATCATGTCGTTTTTTTGGCTGTCAGCTGTGTAAAAATTTTATTCTCATATTTTTTTCTAAACCTCTAAAAGAAGTATAACTTCGATAAATGAATTTTTTTTATCGTTTTGACAAATTGTTTGATCAAATATAATGATGTCAATGCAGAATGTAGTTTTCTCAGTTCTTGTGGTTAATGCACATATAAACTTTCAATCAATTTTACTATTTAACTAGTAACACATCATTATCATTATTGCAAATGTATAAAAATGGCTACTGTTTGAGGAATTCAAGCTTTTACGCCGTGCTGGGACAGATCTTCATGATCTCTTAATAGCTACACAACCTCTTAATAAACTGCGTCATAAAATACTTAAAATAGCTACCAGTTGGGGCTTTACCTGTGTTTATTTCTATTTAGGCAGGACCAAATGTTCTATTAAATCTTTTTATATAATTAGAGATAAAAGTTTTAAGAAAGTCAGGGAACTATCTTTTTTATTTTAATGTTCTTATGTTACCACACAATATATTTAAAAATTACAGTGCTTCCATCCCGCGCCTCATTTTGAACAAAAATTAGTTTAGTGTCTCACAAGTATTTACTGTAGTTTTTTTCTCTCGTAAATATATTTTTTTGTCAGGCACATTCTACTTTCAGAATATGTAAAGAAAAGATCAAATCGTACAACATAATTTTTATAGTTATTCGGGAGCGGAAATCAGGCCTTATCGATGCCCTTTCTTTGGATTTCATTTCTCTTATATCTGTTACTTTTCCATAACATTATGGCCTTAAGCTATTTCAATGTATGGCTTTCAAACTTTTCACTATGCATAAAGACATAAAATTGGTAGTCTTGTAGAATACTTCAGTAAATCACAAATAAGTAAATAGCTTACCACTTGAAATTTGTCTTGGTCACTTAACCTTTGTTCGTTATGTCCAGGAATAGAGTGCTGTGCTTTGACTATTTGCTCATAGTTAGCTTGCATAATACGAAGAGCAATGACATCTTTACGTAGAGCATTACGTTGTTCCTCCTGCCTTCTTCTTTGTTGCAACAAATATTGAATATAGTCTATAGACTTTTGTAAAACCTGTGATGTATATAAATTATATATTATTTTTATAAAATATAAAAAGATTGAAGCCCTCATTGAGAAATATGGGATAGATGGCAGTACCCATCAATAAACTTTCTTTTACTTGAAAATGCTTGAGTACGGTCAGTAACTCAGGGGTACTAGTAAGATACCAAGTTAAAATAATAATTTTTTTGTCATATCATAAATATTAATTTGAGAGTTGTTTTAAAACAATATATATATTCTGTTTAACTCTACTCTAGAGTATTATTACATATAAAAGCATTTGAGTATTGTTTAATCATTTAATGAATAGTAATAGATTGTGACATAATTCACCTATAAATATTAGTTGGTTTGGTTCCAATAGTAACTTTTATTCAAGGGTAAGATAGTGGAACTGAATTATGTACATTCATCAAATATATCTCAAGGATTGCAAATTAAAAATAGAGTAGATTGTTTATAATATAAAAGGTATTTGTATTACTGATTGTATTATTAAAATTAATATTTGATTACTAAACATACAAAAGCTCATAAATGATTTTTTCCTAATGTAAGTTGTTAAGTTGAACATGACAATATCCAACGGCTCATTAAGAGGATTATAATACTCACAGCAGCTTTGCTTGGCTTATAGCCTGATGCATCAGTCTGTTGGCACGTAGGTACTAATTCTTGCAAAGAATCATAACCTTTTTTTATAGCATCCCTTCTTTTCTGTTCTGCCTAGTAACATATGTTCAAATAAAATATTATAAAAAATGTGTCATTAATAAAAATTGTTTTACATTTTAAATTAAACTATATTTTCAAATAGAGACCCTGTCTCTCTCGTGATCGTGATTGCTGTAAAGCATTTGAAAGGTCAGAAACCAAAAATCAAAATAAATAGGCGAAAAAATCCGTTTTATTGAAAATATCAAATATTCGCGTAAATCTAACAAAGTATAAATATATACATATAATAAAATTGTAACTAATCCAAATCTGTACATTTAACATTTTTTGGAAAATCTTTTTGAAATAGACATTATTATCGATACATCGAACCGAATCTGTCGATTTTAGAATTTTTGTTTGTCTGTTACCGCATCACAGAAAAACCACTGGAGAGATTTTGATGAAATTTGGTATGACTATTGATTATAGCTTTTTTTTCTGGGTCAACATTTAAGATACTTTTTATTGTCAGAAACATGTCATCTCTTAGAAATCTATACTAAACCTTAAACGTAAGTAGGAACAATCCCGAGCGAGCCGAGGGTGAGTCGCTTGTTATTTTATAAGTTAGCTAATATACTTACTCAAAATTTTATGGATATTAGATTATTATTTTTATTTATAATGCGTTATATAGTTTATAATTTAGCTTATCTAAGTTAGGTTAAAATGTCATTCTTTTAAAAAAGTGGAGATAAGAGTTTTAATATTTAGAAATAGTACCTGTGTATGAGCCTCTCTGCGTCTTTCTTTGAAGCTTAGTGCTGAAGCTTTATTATCACCACTATCATCTTCATCTTCTATGAAAAGCAAAAATAGTTCAATTAATAAAATTCTAATTAAATAAACATACGATATTGTTAAAAATTAAACCTGAGTTATGATTTGAAGATGATGGCGTTTGGTGGATATTTTGAATAGAGCCACTACTACCGCAACGTGGGTACATCGTGTATATTTAGAATGAAAACAATATTTTAAATATGTACAATTTTACAAAATTACGCTGCTGCCTGATATTAGCCATAATAAAACTATTGACAACAATGTCTTATGAGTTATGACAGATTTTATTTGTCATCTATGATGACAGACAGACAGTGACATATTAGAGATTGCAATTTTAATAAAATGAAAATAAATCGATTTAGAAATTCGATCTTTGATAATCGATGATTAGGACAGCATTAAAAGCGATTAAAAGATAGAATATCAATCAATGTTTTAAGTAAAAAGTGTGCCTTATAGAACAGTTAAGTATAATAGAAAGTTTAGTAGATGTAGAGAATATAAAAAATATACATAAAGAAATTATAGATGTCAAAACAGTAGACAGTTAACTTGTGCTGATTATACCATAAACACTTTATTACTGCTCTGTCGAGGTTGTAAAACTACTTTTTATGTGATTGTTGGCAGCCTTGTCGATCCATAGTTCCGAATGAAATAAGATTGAAAAGAACGTAAAGAGTGAAACGTTTCAATCTCCATCACTACAAATATAATTTTAATGAAGTCTGTGCTCTAACAAACAAAAAATATTCCTTGAATCTTGTGAAAGCATAGCGTTCTTGTAACTATTGCTTGTAAAATTACTGTTAAATTAATTAAAGATATTAAAGCAACAAATCATGTGCATGAACTCTTGAGTGAGTGTGATATTTGAAATATTTTCATTTGCATTGATGCATATCTGTATCCACTAAATTGACCTAGGCAGCTATGGCCACCATTTTAGAATTGTTCGGTTCGGTAGTGCATTGAATTAAAAAATACTTTTAGTATGAAACGTACATATGCTTATTTAAACAAATAATCTGTATACATTTTTTAAGATTATTTCGTATGGTGATGGAAAATGAATCTCATATTGAAGTTTTCATAATTCATCTATTTAGAAGAGAAGTTGTTATAGGAGAAAGTTTTTTCAGAAGTACTCATAATTATAATCGGCCAAGATGGTGTCGACTAGGCAGATGAGTAGTATCGGAGGAGGTAATGGGAGTAGCGATGGCGCCGGGCCATCTCACGCAGAGCCTGTGACGGTGGCGCGGGTAACACGCCACTCAAGTGCCTTACTCCCCGGGGGCTTCTCGCCACATAATAGTTCCAAAAATGCTACAGTATCGGCACCCAAGATATACACCACTAACTTACTGGATTTACCAATTGAAGTTTTAGAAAAGATATTTCGTTATTTGGGATTCAAAAGCGTATCCCATCTTAGAATGGTGAATATATTTGTGCGTAATTAGATGTAATAAAAAAATGTGTGCTAAAAAAAATATGGAAAGATGGTTTATGTTTTCCATTTTGAAAATGGTTAATATCAAACAATTTCTTCTACCTATTTTGTTTTTTAAAATATAATGTATACTTACTCAAGATAAATTTAATATATCTTTTATGTATTAGAACTATAAGTTTTATACAGCATTGAATTTTTTTTAATAAAAATTAGCACCTTAAAAGTTGTACCAGCAAATTATTCATACTTTTATAACATTCTAGGTAAACCGGCAATTCAATACTGTATGTAGTAGTATATTAAATTCTACATTTCAAAGATTACAAAACCAAATGTTACATAGATTCCAAGCAATAAAAGCAAAAATGCCTAGAAGAGAGTCTGCAAGAAGGAGCCATCCTTTGGCTTGTGAGTCTGATATCATTGAAACTCTGCATATGAGATTAAGTTTATTGCAAATGACATTTGGAAAGCATATTGAACGGAAACATTGTTGTTTTTTCCCAGGAGAGGTATGTTGTCATATTTTATTAACTTGATGATAATTGTATTTATTTTGTTTATGTATACTTATTTACATGTCAATTTAACTTTAGACATTCAATCAAGAAATTATATTTTAGATTCTTGATGAAGTGTACAGTATTTTGTCATATTTAAAAACTACGACAAAGCTTGCAAGGCCTTATAAAGTAACTGATGAGCTTTTTGATCTAACTACAATGGCCATGGAGTACTTCAAGGAGCACATTGAACCTAATTTGCCAGAAATCACATATTTTGGCACAGATTTCTTTGATATTACTACAGCTTTTTCACGTAAGTACTTAATGATTTTACCCTAACAAGGATATATAAATGTTGTGTAATACAGAAATAATTATAAACATTAACTATTAAATTACATATTTTAAAAAGCAATAACTCTAAAGAATAGAATAAAGGTCAGTTTTATATTTTTATTTGCTTCATAATTATTTTTATATGATACACCTTTATTCTGTTTTTCTTTTCATATTATTTATTCAATTGTAGCCCCGCTTGGTAAAATAAAATGATGGTTTTATTGATGATGATGGGTTTATTGTTATTGTAATACAATCTACTTTATTACATAGTTGGGATTTGATGGGAGTTATTTACATTACATTCTTATCAAATAAACAGTTTAAAACAAGAAAATTTATTAAGATAACTGATAATATTGTGTACATATTATAACTATACATAAAATATGTATGATAACAGATCATATAACTCCTAAGATCCTTAGGTTCTGTGTGAAATGATCATTTATAAAAAAGAGAATTTTAATTAAAGTATATGCCATTATTGCGAACTTAGCTTAACCATTAATGGGATGTTTATTGATGCCACTACTATAGAAATAAAAACGGGATAGGAATCAACGAATTTTTTAAATACGGTTTTCATTACAACGTCAATAAAAAAATTCCCCTTAGTTTTTCAAAATTAGTTTTAAGATAAGTTATTAGGGGTAGTGGTAGCCCAGTGGTAACGCGCTCGCTTGGGAAACTGAGTGAAGCGGGACGAAACCTCAATATAAATATCATAGGTGCAAACCTATGATATTTATACACATATGCTAATTATTTTCAACATGATTCCCACTTGTCTTACGGTGAATGAAAACATCGTAAGGTAACCTATATGTCTGACTACTCTGTATGCCTGAGAGAACCTAGCAAGTAGTCGAAAGACATGTAAAGTCCGCGAATTCCAGTTGACCAGCGTGTAGGACTATGGCCTGATCCCCTTCGTATTGAGGGGGTCCATGCCCAGCAGTGGGTCGTTAAATACATACAAACAAAAGCTATCTACACCATGATTTTCAATTTATTCTTAGATTTGACAGTCTTCTCAGATCGGCCATAGAGTTCTTTGTCGAAATTTCCAAAGTAAAAGTTATCAAACAAAGAAGTTTCTTTGTTTGATAACTTTTTTATCTTAGAAACGTTTTTATCTTAGAAAGCTACTAAAAATAAATATACCTATCCTACAGCAGTTGTTTTTTCAGACCGCTATTTGAACGGTGCCGTTTAGTTAAGAGACTAGGCTGTTAATCGAACGGCTAATTAACTATTAAGCTAGTTGGCTGCGACATATATATAAATAGGCAAAGACAAAATAGTTCAGTACCTTTTTTGGTGCCGTATTTGTCAACCGATTTTCTTTTCTTTTTTTTGGTAGCTATTAACGAGCCTTATGCCCGATTTCACCAACAACCCATAAGCTACCACCTACGTATGGGATCCCTAGCTTTTTTTTTTTTTTTTTTTTTTTTATGGGACTAAGGGGGCAAACGGGCAGGAGGCTCACCTGATGAAAAGTGATCACCGCCGCCCATGGACATCTGCAACACCGCAGGGCTTGCAGACGCGTTGCCGGCCTTTAAGAAAGGAATACGCTCTCTTCTTGAAGGTGGCCAGGTCGTAGCGGTTCGGAAAAGACCGCCGGCGATAGCTGGTTCCACAGAGTGGTTTGTGCGGGCAGAAAAAATGCTTAAAAATCGCACTGTGTGGAACGCTGGACATCGAGATGGTGTGGATGGAATTTACTATTTTGGCGCGATGTCCGATGGTGAAATTCAGCAGCCGGGATCAGTCCGAACAATTCCTCAGAACACTCCCCGTGATAGATGCGGTAGAAGATGCAGAGTGATCCCAACATCTCTACGCAGAGCTAAAGGATCAAGCCGATCGGAGAGAGCTTGATCGTCGATAACTCGAATCGCCCTACGTTGAATGCGGTCAAATGGAATTAGCTGGTACTGGGGAGCTCCCCGCCCAAAAGATGAGAACAGTACTCCATGTGGGGCCGAATTTGCGCCTTATAAAGAATAAGACGCTGACGCGACGTGAAGTACTGTCTCGCCTTGCTGAGCACACCAAGCTTCTTTGAGGCCAGTTTGGCCTTACCTTCCAATTGACCACGGAACTGGACGTTGCTCGAGATGTCGACGCCAAGTATTCCGATACTGGCTGTGGGAGACAGAGGAGTGTCCTCAAATTGAGGAGCTACGATAAATGGCGACTTTTTAGCGGTTAACGCGCAAACTTGTGTCTTTTTGGGGGTTGAATTGGACTAAGTTTAGTCCGACCCCAATCCGAGACTTTGGTTAACAGAGATTCGACTTCAGACACAAGTTTGTTCCGGCTCTCGTCGACGTATTCCCCGAGAAATATTAGCGCGGGCCAGTGTACAGCGCATCCACAGTGCTATCGTCTGCATAGCAATGAATGTTGCTAATTTGCAACATGTCATTGATATGCAGAAGGAACAGAGTAGAGACAGTACACAGCCTTGTGGAACACCAGCATTGACATATTTAGGATCAGAGCAAGCACCGTCGACAACGACCTTAATGCTCCGATCTGCCAAAAAGCTGTGATCCAGTTGCAAAATTTCTCGGGGAGCCCATAGGAAGGTAGCTTCAAAGAAAGCGCTTTGTGCCATACCCGATCAAAGGCCTTCGCTATGTCCAGACTGGCAGCAAGCGCCTCCCCCTTGGTCTCAACTGCTTTCTGCCCCATCTATGTGTCAGGTAAATTAGAAGATCACCGGCTGACGCGACCTCGACGGAAGCCGTACTGGCGGTCCGCTAATCAGCCGGTGCTCTTCTAGGTACCGCAGGATTTGGCAGTTGATAATGGACACCATTATCTTAGAGAACAAGGAGGTAATGGCTATAGGCCTGTAATTGGACGGATCCGAGCGGTTGCCCTTTTTGGGATCGGGTGCACTAAAGCGGCCTTCCAGGATTTCGGGACTACGCCTGATGAATAGGAGTACCGGAAAAGACGCGTTAAGACCGGTGCCAACTCCGGAGCACATGTCTTCAACACGATCGGAGGGATGCCATCGGGCCCACTCGACTTATGAATGTCCAAGGAAAGAAGTGCTTTGCGAACTGCACTTTGCCGGAACTGAACTTCCGGCATCGTAGTATCACACCGCGGGATTATCGGTGGTGAGTTCCTTGGTCATTCAGAGTCGAATTGGACGCGAAGAGAGTGCCCAGTAGTTCGGCTTTCTCCTTCGCGGTATGAGCCAGCGAGTCATTCTCCGTGTGCAGAGGTGGAAAAGAAGGCTTACAGAAATTCCTAAAACAGCTTTGGAGAGAGACCAAAACGCACGTGTTCCCGAAGGGAGACGCCCCAATCTCTCGCCAATTCTGCCGATGTGCTTCGTAACTTCGCATTAGCAATACTACTTTTGAAGGACCTGGAGGCAAAGTTATACTCCTTTTTAAAGGCGCTAGTATTTACATCACTAGACGCCGACGCGACGGCCCAGGCTTGGTAGCATTCCAGCTTTCGGCGAGATGCCATCTTGCAGGAGTGACCAAACCAAGGCTGGGATTTGCCTCCGATGGGCACTGCAGAGAACGGAATAAATAGTTCCATACCCTGAAGTACCACATCGGTGACAGAATCAGCAACGACGTCTGGATCATCTGGCGAGAAGCAAATTTGCCCCCATGGGTAGGACGCAAAGAATGACCGCATCCCGTCCCAATCCGCTGACCTGTAATGCCATACACGGCGACAGCCCGCAAAGCGAGGCCGTGTTAAGCGCGAGACTGGCACTGTACTCCGGACAAGACAGTGGTCCGACGAGCCCAAGAGGAGGATCGACGGAGACCAGGTAGCCGTCCGGATGAGAGGTTAACAGAAGGTCCAACAGGGGAAGGTGTATGATCTTCCACATCAGGGATTCGCGTTGGCGAGGTAACCAGTTGTGTCAGATCATATGCCAATGCGAAATCGTGAACAGATCTCCCGCATGATCGGTGGTACGGGATCTAAGCCATTCAGTATGATGGGCGTTTAAAGTCGCCGAGAATCACGATCTCTGCGGATGGGATCTGCTGGAGCACGGAATCTGTAGCCGTTTGCATGTGCTCAACGAGTCGGTCAGTTTTCGGCATTGCCGCTATGAGACCTATACAGGCACGCGTAGATTCGCGGATGGTCGTCGCAGTCTACACGTAGCCAGAGGATGGATAGGTCCCGCCCTTCAAGGCTGCTGAGGCGACGAGAGCAGATGTCCTCTCTGACGTACACGCACACTCCAGCCCGCGGTACAAAGGAATGCTCCAGATATACCCCGGGTAAGAGAGGAAAGAGGTGTCAGCCGGGGACGATATCTGCGTCTCGGTAAGGAAGAGCAAGGCCGGCTTCGCCGTCTCAAGGTGGAAGTGGACGGCGTTCAAGTTGGAATTTAGTCCCCTTATGTTTGCAGAAGTCCACAGCAAGTGTGAAAGGGTAGCCTTATGTTGCCTGCTCCGATTGCCCCGAACAGAAGACGAGAGCGCAAAATTGCCCCCCCCAGAATTCGGAGGGCAGCCTGGGCACCCACGCTCAGGTAGTGTACGAGCTGAACATGGATGCCCAGAGAGGGATTCTCCACCGCGATGTGCGCTGGTGGTACCCTCCTGGGGTAGACTGACCAAATTTCGCACTGTCATAAATTTAGTGGTGTGGGGGAGGGGTGGGGAGTGGGCCTCCCGGGACTCTCACTTACCGAACGAAACGCGACAGCAAAGCTGCCACTTTACGCCGGACTTCTGTGAGAGAGTGGTACTTAACGGGACGTGCCGGCCCATTCGGCTGCTACCCGAAGGTAACTAGCATGGCACTACCACAGTTTTTGGTTGACTGATTGCACTGGTGGAATAATCTCTGTCACTAGATTATCCCACCAGCGGGCGGTGGGGTCGTCACGTCCCGACGCCAATAAAGCTTAAAAGTCCCCTAAAGTAGCTCCTCAATAAAATTTCGTTTTACGATTGTCTTTAAGGCCATATTTCGAGCACCTAAATTTAGGGGGCCTTTTAATATTTAGGTGACCCCTAACTGTCGCTGAAACAGAAACTGTCCCCTAACAGCCCCCTAACCATGCTTAGGGGATCCCTTAAACTTAGGTGATGTTGGTGAAATCGGGCATTAGTTTTATTAATAAACTTTTGTAAATTCTTATATATATTTTGCCTGCCTGCCTCAATAATGATTCTGGTCGAATAATGACTACTGGGCGAACACTAGCTTAAAAAAATCCCCGCACATCCCTTAACGTACAATTTGGACCATATAACACTTTAACAAAAAGCTATATTTTCTGTTTTAATACTTGCCGTAGTTCGTGCTTTCGCATGTACATGTATTATAAATATATTGATTGATATAAAAATGAAATAAAACTTTAATGTTTGTTTGCGGGTAACATAATAATATAACAAAAAAATATTTACGTATAACGTGAAATTGCCACATTTGATAAGTTTTGGGTTCATCATGGCACAAATTGTCATTATTATTGTAACAGTTAAATAATAATAAATTCATAAAAAGTTGATTGTCTCAGTAATTAGGGTCGAGCTCCATTAACAAACGTTTCTGGGTCTGGAACATTGAACACTAATAGCGTCAAAGCAATAAATGCTTCTACTTGCCACAGTCGGAAATCGAATTAATAATATCTGCTTAAACAACACCTAATTAAACCTTATCGGAACAATCTTAATAATTCATAACTGAATAACAATTTTAAGTAATTTTGCATACTAAAAATATAAAAGTACTACTATCAGTACCCCGCGACTTCGTCCGCGTTCAATTGCTGGTATAGCACATGTTTAGTATATGGGACGCGGCTTCTGGAGGAGTGGTGGTATTTTTGGATAGGAGAGATGATAGGGAATCTAAATATACATATAAAATATATTTTAGGAAATGAAGAAGACAAAAGTTATGGTCACCTAAAGTTACAAAATTATCATATTTTTTTCATACCTTAATAAGTCATTACTAAATACAAACTTGCATCCCCATTTCCACCCCCCTTAAGGGATGATTTCCGGGATAAAAGGATCCTACATCCTTCCCAGGATCTCAAACTATCTTTTTACCAATTTTCATCTAAATCAGTTCAGTAGATCCAGAGATTACCCCCTACAACCTCACAAACTTACAAACTTTACCTCTTTATAATATTAGTATGGATTATCACTTATGTTAATAAATGGGTCGTACTTATTAGTTGCAGCCGCTGGTATTTTTAAAAATATGAAGTTCTAAAACTTTTTTTACTACTTTTTTTCACAAAACAGCCCAAACAACAAATGACTTTTTTTCGGTTTCGGATTTCGGAACAACTGAACGTCGATCTGTCAACTCACTTTTTGATATGGAAATTTAAATGAAATTTTTCACTTTTCCGTACAATTTTTAAAACATTTCCATACAAACCTTGTCCTGACACACAACAAAAAAAATAATAAGCCAAATAGGTGCAGCCGTTCTGAAGTAATTAGCTTACATACATTTGGCAATTGATTTTTATTTTCGTAGAAGACTAGCGACTCACTCTCGTTCCGCTCGGGGTCGTCCCTACTTACGTTTTAACGTTTAGTATAAATTTCTCAGAGATATTTTCCCGCAGTAAAAAGTATCCTATATGTTGACCCGGATAACCAGCTATTATCATACCAAAGTTCATCAAAATCCCTCTAGTGGTTTTTCCGTAATGTAGTAACAGACAAACAGATAGATAAACAGACAAAAATTCTAAAAACTATATATTCGGACTTTGTATCGATAATAATGACTATTTCAATAAGATGTTCCAAAAATATTTAATGCACAGATTCGACTGAGTTAGAATTTTATTATATGTATAGATTACATGTGACAATTCACTGTTTTTGCTGACTTGGACGTTTCATATGGAATGCGCTGCATGCATGTTTAAGTAATTTTTATTAGCTCTTATTTCCGCCTTGAAGTAGGACAATTCTTAAAAGCAATTAAAGGACACCCACATACTAAGCACTAATATTAATGCTTTAAATACAATACGGCACGTTTGATAGTTGAATCATGTACGGATCATAGTATGAATTTGTGATCGAGATATACTTATGTATATTTTTTATAATAATTCATTACAAATAATAATGTTAATAATGAAACTATGTTACCGTGATTTTACTTATTGCTGGCAACCGCTCTATTTATTTCAGGAAATGTATAAATATTTTAGTTTATAATTCGGTTTGAATGAATCTCATTTTAAAATAAGCTAACGGTCTAAAATAAAATCATTAAAATGCACACGAATATAGAGATTAACACATACGAGTATAACCATTACACTGCAGTATTTTAATTGTTGTTTTTCGAATTGAAGCATCGAACACGAAAAATGTTATGTTTACTTCTAGTGCAAACTTGCTTATAATTTTAAATTAATTTTACATATTATTATTCTAATAGTAATTAATAATATTATGCTTTATGTCTAAAGTTACTCGTATCTTGATCTAAAGTTCTACGAAAAAGGTAATGGTATTATATTTGTTGTATAAAAATTCTATAACATATTATGTACATACATACATATATTTCATTAGAAATTGATGTCTTTTTTTAATAAACAGTCTACATATTGTAACATGACACAATAAATAAAATATGATTAATTTTTGTGGAACATCTTGATGTTAAGCCATGCTATGCTATAAACGGTTATTTTTTAATGATTAACATATGGCGTAGACAAGGTTAATATTATTTTATTTATAGACTATAGCGACTTACCCTTGCTTCGCTCGGAGTGCGTTCTTAGGTACGTTTTAATTTTTTTTGAGCGAAAACCTAATTCTTTCTTTCTTTCTCTAAAATAAAAGTACCCTTTTTTGACGTTGGGAAATGCATTTGCGCACGAGGTGTGGGACTCACCGGCAAAGCCAGTACTACCCACTGAAACCAAACACAACCTTCCACATGGGGCGTCGCAGGATCGCTTACGCATTCAACTACTACGCCCCGACGGCAGGTCTGCCGAAGCAGACCACAACAACCATGGGGTTGCTCCAAGGTCCACTCTGCTATCAAAGAAATACCAGGAGTAACCCGCATGGTACACCGCCCTCCGAAGAGGGCCACCTTCCGCCGCCCACCGAAGTGGGCCACCTCCCTGTGCGTTTCTTGCTTCGCGCCCGACTGGATTGTCGGGCACTACTGAGCCACCCCTCTCCTTCCACGACAAGGTGAACGCACTTTGGGGGGGGGGCTGATACTTAAACGTGAGTTAAAAAAAAGGTCTATCTTTTGAGTTTCCATGGTTGTACCGATTATTTATTAAAATTTAATAAAAGCAACATTCAAACGTACATCATTCCAGCTGGAGAGAGCAGTAAGTCATACATATGCTTAGACTCTCCGCCTCCGAGTGGGTTCGAGTCGTCGTCCCAACAGGCGGGGGGCGCGTCCACGTCAGAGCGGCGTGTGTCCTCCCTCAACATGTACATGGAGGAGAGCCTGCCGCCGTCCCCGCCACCGCCGCAAAGCAATATGGTGTTGAGGAAAAGAATACATCGCATTAAACAGGGCATGAAGAAGTGCGTATTGTCTCTTTTACTATTGCGACAGTGTTAGTAGCAAATCTACGGGCCCGGGCTTAGGACGGCAAATTTTGAGGGGCGACAAAATTTTTAAGACGACAAAAAATTAAAAATCGATTGGAAAGACCAAATATTGAAGTTTATTTTCTTGCGCTCTTACAATCTAAACATAATACCAGAGTATCATTTCAGGGATAGAATTTCTTTGTTAAAGTAATTAATCTATATATTATACTCTTACGTAAGAAAAAGAGGGGCCATATCGACTTGGCCTATGGCGCCATCGAACCTAAATCCATTCCTGCAAAATTTACTAATAGTCGTCTAACGTCGAGACGAGGCTTCGTGCGCGCGTGAGGGGAGATGCTGGTGAGTCGTTCTCGACTGTCATAAGTACTTTTATAATAAGTCATATGACAGTCGGGAGACGGCTTTAGTGTTGACGCAATGACCTACAAGATACGATACTATAGCCGTTTAACTTCAAAACTGGTTGACATGAAAAATGATATTTTTTGCAACCCTTACATTTAAGGCTAAAGCCTACCTATCTACTGTATGGATTTTATACTGTGATATATCCATTCCTTATATAGGCTATACAACTAGTTTGTTTCGTCAATGAGTTATATTGAAGATAGCGTTCATATGTAAGGTATGGTTATGAAGCTGCCTAACATAGTGGACTTATAGAAACTGTTATGTATTTCTAGATATTTTATTCTTAAGTTTGGTGACATAACTAATACTGCTCAAACTATACATATATCCATTTTACATTTATGTAAATGCATAGCAAATGCAGGCATTTAATGGAAGGTGGTATGTTTTACCAAAATCTCTTATTTTTAAAGTAAACTAGCATTGCCCGCGGCTCCGCCGGCGTTCAGATGACCAAAAACCAAATCCTTAGGTTTTACATATTAGTATACTCTTACATTGCAGTTTTTGTATTTTTTCTCAGAAATGAGATATTTTCCATCGGTAAAAAGTATCCTACTTGTTGACCCGGATAACCAGCTATCAACATACCAAATTTCATCAAAATCCCTCCAGTGGTTTTTCTGTGATGCGGTAACAGACAGACAGACAAAAATTCTAAAAACTATAGATTCGGCCTCTGTATCGATAATAATGTTTATTTCGATAAGATTTTCCAAAAAATATCTTATGTACAGATTGGGCTTAGTTACAATTTTATTATATGTATAGATTAAAGTTTAAACTTAGTTGTATATCATACATAAATTATTTCACGTATTTGTATATCAATATTATTCATTAATGATTCTTAATATCCCTAACACATAATTTTGTTACATGTTTAATAAATGCAATAGTATGCCTTATATATATGATTATGTATTTCTAAATATTCCAGGTATAATGATCAGTTATCAGCGCTGCGCAGTGATCTTAGGAGTTGTAAACGCAAGACGGCTCTTCAACAGAAGCAGATTGCGGAACAGCAAAAGCAGATCGCAGAACAGCAAAAGCAGACGTTGGAGTATGCCAACCGACTGGATGATTATGATAAGAAGAATGAGGAAACCAGCCGCAAGTTTCAAACATTACTACAGGTTAATTCTTATTGGATACCTATTAGATTAGAGTTTTTTAATTGACTTATTTGTTTTAAATACCTATATATTTTTTTTATAAATATAGGGATTTGAGTTGCAATATATAATTGTACTAGCGATTTATCCTGACTTCGCATGTTTTTAACCCTATGTACATTTAAAAGAAAAAAAAATTAAATATTAAGAAGAAGTAAGCGGAGAAACAGGCAGAGAGAGACTGCTTGTTTTATATTTTGTATTCTTTATTTAGCGACTAACGCACAAACTAAAGTTTGTACTTTACCATAAAAATGAGAGATTTTATCACACTAAATTGTTAATTATGTACATTTTTAACCCTGTTTCTAATACTTTTTGTGTAATAAATCATTAAAATTTTCTTGGTGCGACCAGTTATTGTATTTTCCCTAATGAATGAAATATTTTTCTTTGTAGTAAAAGGTATCCTAAATGTTGACCCGAGTAATAAGTTGTTAATTTACAAAATTTAGTTAATAATTTCAACAATATTGTTATGCTGTGTTTATTGTTGTATAGAACATGTTGTGGTTTAGGATCAATTTCTTAAAGTATAGTTTATGTACAGACTCTGTTTTTGATTTGATTTTGAATCAATTTTTTGCTCTATAGTGATTATAATCATTAAAACAAATCAAATAAATATGTATATTTACTCCAATTACTTCTAATATAATTAATTTTGTATATTATATTATAATTTCGACATGGGTAGATTTATAATTTATTGTATATACTGTATATATCTGATAATACAAAATTATATACAGGAAGCCTCACAAATATTTTTGAAAATATTAACAAACAGAAATTCAAAAACGTGTTGGCTAAATCATATTTAACTAGCTTGGATAACTATAGTCATAATACCCCTTGCATTGATTGGTCAGATAGTGGGATCTTATGAGGGTTAAATTAGTATAAAGGATTTTTCATATATATCATATTAATAATTATTTATAATTCATAATATACATCAGGTGTAGTAGCCCAGTAGTGACGCGTTCCTTTGGGGAAAATGGGTTCAAATCTCGGGTCCTGCACAATTGACATACCTACTCATGTGCGAATCATTATCAACATGATTACTACTTGCCTTACGGTGAAAGAAAACGTCGTGAGGAAACTTGCATGTCTAAAAGAACCTATCAAGTTTTCGAAAGACATGTGACGTCCGCCAACCTGTACTTGGCCAGTTTGATGGTGGCCTGATCCCCCTCGCCTCGAGGGAAACGAAAGGGCTGAATAATAGCACATATTTTTATATATATAATCCTCATTAAAATGAAACATATGTAATTTCAGGAGCTAAATAAGTGCAAAACGGAGTTGCAATACTGGCGATCGCGCTCGCCCGCCGTGCCGCCGCTGTGCGCCGAGTGCGGCGCGTCGCTGCGCCTGTCGCCGGCGCTCGCGCAGGTACCGTGTCTGTGTTATTATGTTCTTGGAGCTAAAATTATAATATTTGAGTTACATTACGCTGTAATGATTTTAATTATATTAAATGTCAAGCGCAAGTTTTTCAATGACATGATCTTTTGTTAGTTTTTTTTTTTTCATATAATAATGCAATGAGTCGAATAAATATTAGCAGATGTTAGGAGGGCCTGTTCTTGGTGTTAAATAATTTTCACGCGGTTTATGTTTATATTTAGTATTTTAGTTGTTATGCATCAAAAAAATATTTTATATAAATGATTTCAATTTTTTTTAAATGTACTAGTTATTTTTTTATTACTCAATAATCAATTTTTGGAAAATAAAAAGCGCATTTCGATACGCGAAGAGAATTTTTTCTCACCCTCCATATTTTTGCGCCCCTAAAAAATTGCTGCACTAGCCCCGAATGCCCCTAGTGTAAATTCAGTGCTGGTACAGTCGGTGATAAAAATTCGTTGCAAATTCCAGTGGGCGGCGGACAGCAGCGCGGACGCCAGCGAGGAGACGCCCGGCGGCAGCAAGGACGCGGCGCCGCTAGAGACGCCCGTGGAGCCCCCCGCCGCGCCCTCGCCGCCCGCGCGCCGCCGCTCCGCCGACGCCGCGCCCGCCGCCGCCGCCGCCGGCACGCCCGACCGCAAGAAGCGCCGCCTCACGCGCCCGCGCAAGCTGTGAGACCCCACCGTCGCGCGCCCCCGACGGCGGGCAGGGGACTGTGAGACTACTTCTCACTAAAACCCATAGCGCAACCCGTCGCTGTACAGTGGGCCGTTGCACGATAAGCTATGAGACCTTCCCGGTATGTCATGCGATTCATTAAAACTCTTTGGTTGGAAAGCTGTGAGACACGACCCATCACGTTCCCTGCAAATCATACCTCAAGCTTCGACCGCTATTTGAGGGATTGGTATTAATATGTTGAGGTGTGAAACGCGATTTTACAGCATCGCAATGTTAAGTTTGACAGGTTTTGATACATAGAGTTGTTTATTAAAATTTCATATCATATTATTATCCATAAATATCGTCAGATATGAAATTTGAACAAATAACTAGATGTAACGAAACATGTCAAACTTTAATATTGCGGCACTGTAATATTGATATTTAGGCGCTGTCAACAATTAAGCCAACCACGTAGCCTATGTATACATAAAAAACCCACAAACGGTAAAGTAATTAGAACTGTTAATGTTGCTGTTAACTAATAAGTACTGCAACAGTCTGTCGTAAGCTCTAAAAACAAGCCACTAGGGAAATCCAATCACCGCCAATAGATTTCATAATTTGCATTATTACTTTTAAAATTACGATTATTTTTTAAATTGTATATACATATTTTTGGGTTTTACAATAATGACGTATGATGGTGTGTTGCTACGAGTGAAGAAATTGCCGGTCCAAAATGTTATTAAATACAAAAATGGATATCCATTATTAGGTGTCATTTACACATTTAAAATGATGACACTTTCAATATAGCAGATCGGCTTATGCCCGAATATATAAAATACTATTCTATGTTTGGATCACTATCCATACTTAACCACTTTTAAAATAAAAATATAAATCACATAAATAGTTACAGTATCATGATAATGGGTCCTTAATGGCTTATTGTGTCTTAAAATTATAATGATATGGTCAAATATAAAAGAAACTAAATGGATTGACCATCACCCAAAACAGTAATAGATTAAATATTGCTTTTTATATTATATTTCGGGCTAGCGTATATTTTCCAAATCAAAATAATTGGGACGTGACAGTATCTCGACTCACGATTAATAAGTAAGGTATTTGATTACTTTTGTATATAGCTTACGGAGAAGTGGAATGGAGATTTTACAACATTCTATCCACTTTTGATAAACATAGACTTCATCAAAATAAGTATGTGTAAGATGAGCGGTGATATTATCTATGGTTAAATGTCAATCCGACCCTAAGGTTATAATTTATAAAAAATTGATAAGATGACCTAATTATACACTTCAAAGGTCAGCATGTTATCAATTGACCTCAATATCATTTGAGAATGGATTAAGCAAATGGTATGAATTTGTACTAAATGTATATTTTTTTCATTTGCAAAATAAAAATGACTAAAACGTGAAGTATTTCAATTAATAGAGTTTCTGTGCAATGTGACAAAATAACTTATCGCACATTTGGATGAAGATGATCATAAAAGCTGTTTACACGAGTAATCAAATGCCATACAATAGTAATTAATGACCTTGAATTATTGGACTAAAGTATATTTTTACATAACATATTCAAATTTATCAAAGAGTTTATTGGCGGACATTGTATATGTGTGACAATATCGAGAATAGCAACAAAAAATTAATGCGACAGTATATTTATTGTATAAATAAGAGTAAACGGTGGTCAATTTATTTTTACCTACTTGGTGTAGGTTTTTATTTATACTTCAACACATGAAAAATATAAACAAGGAGTCCAATCTCTGTATGTAAAAGTTGTCCTGAAAATTTGAAAAAATAATAGTGAGTGCTGCATTTGCTATGTGTCAAGAGGGAGGGAGAAATCCCCAGTATATTCAAATCTATATTTAGGAATGTTAAAAAAAACCCATTTACTTATAACATAACTAAGTATTAAAGAAAGATACAATTATTATAGCGTGAATTTCTTTTTCAATTAATTAAATTCGCACTGATTTGTTTATCACTAACTTCACCCTACTTAGTACTGACATGCAGCTAAATTCACGTGGTAAATACGTAAACCAGCGTGACTCGTGGCAGTTTCTAGAACTATAATTCTAATAATTTTTACGGACGGATTTCTTGAAACCCTATAGAGAATGGGACTCCTTGTCTGTATGCTTCATGGTTCAACAAACGAACTAGTAGATATATTTATTTCATTTAATGACAAGTTTACAAAGTAACAAGTTAATACTGAAATTCAGAATTCTTTAAAACTGGCCAATTATTTAAAATCTAATTTTAAGTATAAGTATTTTATTTTTTTATTATATGTATTTTATTATCATTTTCATATATATCTTTAAACCACAACTAATTAAAAATATAAAAAATGTTATCAAACAAAAATAATCATACTACATATAAAAGTAAAGGTTGTGGTTAGTTGGTTACCTAATATTAGTGATTAAAGTGCATTACATTTGCTTTATATTTATTTGCTTAGTTGTGTGAATTGAAAGTTTTGTAATGCCTAAAAGAAAACACATTATTTGTATTTTATTATTATATATGCAATTGCAATATTAAAATATTATATTCGGAAGCTAAAATTTTCAGTATTTTTGATGCAATAAATACTATCTATCATATAACTTCTGCTCAATTCAATGATATGCAGACAATCCCCAGGACAGTATTTATATGCCAAATGGTTTTATAGATTTCTATGAAATGTAAGTTATTGAAACTGAACTAAAACTCAGTCTTTATCATTTTTAATTGCAAATTATATTAAAATTATGTATCAAACCTTCCTTAGTTAATACTTGGTGGGATGGCATGTAAATTTTGATATAAAATTTAATATGAAATTTACATTTCATCTTTGTAATATTAGTTAAAATAAAGAAAATGTCAAGATTAAAATATTTTTAGTTTGCGTTGGAATTTTTTATACTAATAATAATACGGAATATCAAATAATGTTTCTTAGTTAAATCATAGTTTATTAAAGGACTTGATATTTAGGTTTCGTTTTTATTTTGAGATGTGAATGCACTTCAAAAATTTTAACGATATTATGCAACGAGGGCCGTTTTAATTTTTGAAAAGCATTATATAAGTATTTAGTTGTATATGTTTTACAGCCCTACTTTACCCAACTGTGAATAGAGGTGAGGGTTGTTGTTTTATTTGTAAATATAATTATTGAACGTAAAATCTCTTGTGTGATGTACAAATAAATATATTTATGAATATGTGAATATACATACAAAGTGAATATTTTTGTGACATGGTGTACAGTTAATTAGGTGCCGTGTTAAGATATTAACCCTTTCATGTGTTCGGGGCTTCACACAATTTTTGCATCATGTCACGTGTTCAGAAAACATATCAGTCAAACATTGAAACACGAACTATGCACTTAAAATTACTACAATATGTATATCTGCATGCAGAATAATAATTTATCGATGAGTAAAAGTACACTCGTTTCTATGTCGGAAGTCGCAGGGTCAATCCTGTGCAACCTTGTGGTGCCGTTTGAAAAGCGAAATTAAATGAACACAGAAAATACACATTTTCAACATTGTATTTCTTTAGCTTTGTAATGATGAAAAAATGGAAGTACATTTAACAAGCTATCAGTTGTCAACCCGATTAATAATTGAAAAATAATTTAAGCGCAGCACTTATTATGTAATAATATAAAATATGCAAGAGCTTCCATTATTTCATTAAAAATATAATGTATGGTGGTCGGTCAAGAGAAATTTATGATGATTATGAACGGCCTCTCCGTCGTGCAGTTGGCACTTTATTGAAAATCAAACCACGCTGGTATCAAACACGCACAATTGGTACAATACGGATATTTATAATTTTGCTTGTAAATTCACCTTTAATTTATAGACACGTTATTATAAGGTATATATATTTTTATATTTTTTAAAGATCGGACTAAATTTGTTTAATTTGCTACTCCATGTGCAAGATGTATATCGTAGAACGGTAACGTGTAGGCGTAGACAACAAGTTAGATTTAACTCAGTAGAACCTGAGTTCATATTATATAGATCAATGTATTGAGTGCAAATCATTTATCACTTATGTACATATAATAGTTTTACAATGTGTAAATTCTCATTGAATGCGAGACGCTTCTTGACAATAATAATGTTCAGATACCACCTCTGCCACAGCAGTGAACAATGAACACGCCTTACGATTTACCTTTGTGTTCAATTTATTTTATTAACAATGTAATGGACTATCACAGAGTGTATACAAAATATGCGATTTGTGTAAGAATTGAAACGGCTCTGCGCAAACTTTATGTTTATATAGTCGGCATAACAATAAACATGATTTATCTCTATGTAATAATGAAACATAATGTTTCTTCGAAGTTTTAGTATTTAAAAAAATATTATAGAAAATACATGGGGAATAATCGACTTTAAAAAAATTAAATTTGTTTATTTGTCTGTGGGAACTTGTCAAATATGAAAGCTATTTTTTTTGCGAGGTTTATAAGCCATTTTTAGTGTGTTAGCTTATTTAATACGGAACCAACGACCTAAGGTCAGAGGTCTCGGAAAAACTAGGAAAAAATGCTAATACAACAATAGTATTAGTGAGATAAAACTTATTTTGTATTACATTTAGAGTTAATTTGTTTTATTTTATAATTAGCAAAAAAATATATATTCAAAAATATATTTGTACGGTCGCGTAGCGTCTTACAAAATCCAACCTGGCAGAAATTCTGTTTCCACTTAAAGTAACAATTAACACCAAAAGGCGGTAGGCCGATTCTATTCTCATTTCAATCGCAACATAAACAATATTCTGATTTGTCCTCGGAATCGGTCATTAATACACTCTTAATTAACATTGTAGAATAGTAAACATTATGAACATTTGGAGATATATATTTTTATGTCATATAACAAAAGGACATGAAGGTAAATAAATGTCTTGCGTGTTGGAGGCATGGAGGCATGGCGTGTAGTTGTGCTATGTCTTTGCCATTATTGTATATAGATACTATTGTACATACTATGTATGCTGTGTGTAGAACTGTAGATTGTTTCACATTGTTAGGATCGTAAGTCGATTTTATGAAGTGAAAGAATAATGGAATTAATATTAACATATATAGTTTTTTGAATTACAATGGATCTTGGTTCGACATCGACTCATACGGCAATACTGAGTACATCTCAAGCCACTACAAATTACAACACTATTGATGCAATTGTTTATACTTATACATATTAATTGAGACAAAATTATAATTTGATTAATTTCTTCATTTTTATAATAGAATTTAGAGGATGATTACGAATAATAAATTGTAAACAATTTATAAAATTGTAGACTAATGATTTTTTCATTTGGAAATGATTTGTACCATTAAAATAAGTAATTGGTACGTTATTTCTAAGAAAAGAGCCGAGTTGTGACTTGAAGATTACATTTATGATTGTTAACAACATGTACATTTATGAGAGTACAAACGACCGGACCCTGGGCATGTTAAAGGTGAAGTCATAGCATATTATATTATTTAACGTATGTGTATAAATATGTATTTGTTATATGCATGTATGAATTAGCCGGAAATGGTTATTATATAAATTAACTCTCGGTTAACACTTTGTATGGTCCGCCGCGGGGACTAAAACCAATTTTATCATTTACACACATTGTGTCCCAAATAATAATATTTTGCAGTGAGTTAAGAAAAACAGTTTTTCTTTATAAATAATATTAGAATATTCACATAGTATATACCCAGGCGTTGCTCTCTACATAAACTGTTAGAGATGAGCAGATATAATTTAGGAATCTATTAAAGGTGAATGTTACAAATGGGTTTAATTTAAATATAATTAGCCAATTTTAGTTTCGACTTGTATATATATTTTATATGATATGTAATAGATTAAGTAGTTCACTTTGTAATAATTGCTAAAAGCGCAAACTGTTTGCGAACACAATGTACTATTTTTGTTGAAAGTTTCATAATTTTGTAATCTTATCAATTTTGTTTTTGCGCCCGCTCGAGATGTGTACGTTCCGTAGAGATCGATGGAATTTAAATAGATGTTTATATATGTAAATTATTTAAATGTTTAGTAAATCTAAAGAGATCAGTGTTAGAAGTAAGAAAGTATTACTGATTGAACACATGTTGTGCCTAAATTACATAGTACTTAACTACGCTTGCTTCGTCCATTGCGATGGGCTCGGACTATCAACGTTGAAGTCTAAACGTATACTGAGTTGCTTATATTTATACTAAGATAACTTTGCTTCAATAGTGCAATACACGAGTATATCCATTGAATGGTGTTTGTTGTGGCAAATTCTTTTAATCTCTTAATTAAATTAAAAAGAAAAACGATGTCTAGGGCTGTAAAAATTAGGTTAAAGAAATCTGTTCTTGAAAAAACAAAATGCACTTAATGCATGAGAAACAATATTGTGTTCTGGTGGGTGTGTACAACCAGCAAGACTGTCAATTGCTGTATATATCCTTATATGATAGTTTTATTATAAAGTATTTTTATTAGACAAAAATACAATAAATGTGTGAAGTCCATATGCATTCTTTTATTTTTGTAAATGTGTATCCTATTTTGCAATGATTTTTATATTGGAATATTAAAAATCATTTTATTATATATCTACTAGTGCACGGGTGCAAATAAACATGTTATTGTGAGTGTACCTTGTTGACTAAGAAGTTTCATATTTTAAAGTTCAAAGAGATCGTAGACCTAATTATTTATATTAGTCAATAACTAACCTATAACCCAGAATGCGTTTTTTCTGAGAAAACGTTCTTGGCAGACGGATGAACAATAAATACCATTTTTTCCTTTTCCGATACTTCCGTACCTGGAAATGTAGATTTTATAATTTTGAAAGATTTAGTTGAAAATTAAAAACACAATGACAGTATTTCAACTACAATTAGAAAAAACCTAGTTAACGTAAGGTTAATAACATCGGTCAATTTTTTTTCTGCATTACGTTAATAAGCAAATTTTAAAATTTTTCGTTCCTAAAATAAACAGCAATAGCGAAATAAATGGCGGCAAAACACATATATCATTCATATAATGCATTTGTCCATAAATCTTTGTAAAGCTTATGAAGCCTAAGTACTTTATCAACAGCTTGCGTTGTCTGAGCAAGCAGAGTTCCAAGTAGAGAAACACAATGTCAAATGGGATCGAGTTGTAGAGCCTAAAAATTGTCGATGCCTATACTAATATTATAGAGATAAAGTTTGTGAGGTTGTTGAGGGTAATCTCTAGATCTACTGAACCGATTTAGATGAAATTTGGTAAAAAGATAGTTTGAGACCCTGGGAAGGACATAGGATACTTTTCAGCATCCCTTAAGGGGGTAAAAATAGGGATGAAATTGTATTGGGAAGCAAGCTAGGGACGAACCCGAGCGAAGCGAGGTGAGTCACTAGTTGCGTATAAAGTTAGAGTTCATGAAACCGTTAATTCAAAGGAAGTTCTACAAAAAAACAAACCAACCAATGTATTTTTCCCCATAATATGTAACCTAAAAGACAAAACTAAAATTTGACATCTAGAAGTAGAACTCAGACCGAAAATTATTGTTGACTGGTAATCAACAGCTAACAGGAGTGCACCAGTGTTAAAGTAAAGATAAAAGTCGAAAAGTTATCATTAATATTCTCTGGAATCAAAATACTATCGATCTATGACTATATTGGAATAATAAGATTGAATAATCTCGGAACCGGTTAAAAAGAACAGTTAATTTGGGTAAATAAAATGGTTAATTCATCGCTCGTTTATTAACCAATTAATAAAAACGAACGGTTTAGTAAACCGAAATAATAATGATTAACGTTAGAGAAAGGTTTGACTTAGGTTTTAAAACCGAAATAAACCGTTTAATTCATTCATAAATAAGAAACGTTCATGTAACCTTTTTCTAAGCCATTTACCATAGATTATTAATAAGTACCTGGGCCACCGAGCTTCGCTCTGAGTTTTTGGTTACAGAGTACAATTTTCTTTAAAAAAATCTAAAAACTTGAAATAATACAAAAAAAACATTTTCAATTAACATTGGTCATTGACCAAAACCGATTTTAAAAATTGAACGGGTTTCCGAGCAATGATTGGAGCACAATTGCGACTGGCGGTAAAATTCAAATAAATTAACTCGAATAAAGCGAAGTTATAATAAGTAATATTCATTAGTAGTGTCGATGACAACGGACAATTCGTCGTCTAGGCTTCTCTTTTGAGTTTGTGCATGTCCATTGTGCACGACTATAGCTCACTAGATATACTTAATATGTTTATATCAATGTTTAAAAAAAAGGACTCACATAATCTAAATATGGCTGTAACCAACAACTTAACTGAATAAAATATACTTACTAGTAAATAAGTTCGAAATAAGTTATATGGAAATATATTTAATTTAAATTGGAAAATGGAATAGATACAAAATATTTTAGTCCCATTGCGAACCATTAAAAAGTTACAGTGTAATTGATTATGCCAGTTTCCGTTAAAATAATTGTTTTTAAAACATTTAAAAACACGTTTCTCACAACAATATAATTTAAAATGTAATGGAAATAATACTAACTACCTTTTTAGGATTCCGTAAGATCTAAGGTACAAAACGGAATCGGTACAATATCATATCCATAATATGTTACAGCTGTTTACTCAAAAACTTTTGGAGGTATATTGCTGAATTTTCGTAAAAAAAGTAGGTATCTCCCGTAAACCTCTACATACCTACCTATAGGTTTTTGAAATTAAGATAGATGTTATTAATGCGAACTTATTTATGCCGTTAATAAAATGAATACTGTAGATGGACATTTAATATGACATCTTTACCACGTCTTAACTTATTACATCTACGCCTTATTGTAATGTTAATAATTTAAACTTTAAATATTTAGAAAATAGGAGTTAGGACCCTGGTCTTTGGATATCATTATTTCGGGCACCGTTCTGCCAGGGACTGCTGAATGACTTTCAGATGGCTGATGTTATTTCTTTGCCCAATATTTTCTTTTCAACATTTAGCTTTATCGATGAGTAAATGGATAATGTTGTAGAATTTTTCATTAATTTTAATATCAATTTTAACTATAAATATAAAACATTGATAAAATAACATAAGATAATGTTCAATAAAATTAAATTTGATTTATTTTTACATGTCAAAAGTTATTAATTTAATTAAATTTTCTTGTTTATTCATTCTACATATTTTCTGTCGCTGCGGCTCGTACTAGCAATAACAATGCATCCTATCGTATATAATCATTGTATAACATTGAGAAATTATAACATGATAATATATGTATTTTCTATATCTCACTAAAAACTGTAACTTAATATTTAATTATTCATTTCGACACGATACTTGTGATTGGCGCTTTGTTTGTCACATATATTAGATTGTGACAAGTCTTATAAAGGGGTAAGCGTCAAGGGACGGTAATATTGATTACTTTGTCTTGTTCTATCACATCGAAGTTGCATTAAGCTATTCCTAAACTCGCGAATATCACGTGACCTATAGCTCCATCTGAAGTGTAGATATAATCTAAGTTTTATTAAGTTTCTAGTGACGTAGTCTATCTAGTTTTGCTCGGGCGCGTCTCTACAAATATACACACACATACAAAATTTCGCATTGTTAGGAATGGTAGTCCGATTTTAACGTATAAAATTTCACTTTTTAAAGAAGTTTTTGGTTTAAATAGAAGGCAATTAAATAATATTATTTTTTTTGCTTATTTTGTAAGTAATCTTTATAAAATGTTTATAGTTTCGGCGTGATTTTACTCTTACTAGTTAAGATACATAGTTTTCATTGAGAATGAAAGATTTTCCCGTAGTAAAGACTATAATATGTTGACTGAAAAAATCAAATAACACCATACCAAAAAATTCCTACAAAAATTGTACAACAAGAACAAATTAGATATTTTACTCGTGGCTTCATTTTTTATACCTTTACTTAGCTTGTTCAAACAAAAATTAATTAGCTTAATATTTTAAAAATGCTATCAATATTACTAACTTAATTAAAATATAAATAATTATAAATATATTAACTGAATTATTTATTAATATAAATTATATTAATAAATTATTCAGTTCATTAATAAATAGAATGTAACGTCCTCGAAGCTCGACTCTTAACACAAATAAATCACATAAAATGTTATGTATATTATAAAATCTAATTAGTGTACCATATTTATTTCGCTGCCTTTTTCTGTAACTTTAACATTGATATTATATACGTATACTTACTGTATAGTACAGTGATTTGTGTCATCTATGTATACACCATATCTATACATATAATAAAATTGTAACTAAGCTGAATCTGTACATTAGATATTTTTTTGGACAATCTTATTGAAATAGACTTTAGATAGACAGAGGCCGAATCTATAGTTTTTAGAATTTTTGTCTGTCTGTCTGTTACCGCATCACAGAAAAACCACTGGAGGGATTTTGATGAAATTTGGTATGGTGATAGCTGGTTATCCGGGTCCACAGGATACTTTTTACCGCGGGAAAATATCTCATTTCTGAATAAACAAAAACTACATCGTAAGAGTACCTATAAATATATAAAACCTACCCAATATGTAAAACCTAAGAATTTGCTTTTTGGTCATCTGAACGCGGTCGGAGCCGCGGGCAATGCTATTAAAATTATAATGGGCGTTCGTCCCATAGATTATATAAAATAGTAACGAAGCGAAATAAGTTCATGAAATATTTTTAATTAAGTATTAAAATTTTTCTATTGGCCTTTAGTTTAAAGTACCTATTAATATTTTGATGACGAGCTTTGCCACGTCGCGTCGGGGAACGCCTAAGTAAATAAAATAAACCCCAGAATATAAATAAAAAGAGGAAAATAAAAGAAAAATATTAGCGGTCCCCCACGTGGCGACGCTACATTACCTATTTAAAATCTTTAATTTTATTATTACATCCTTTTTAAACTACTCGCGGACACTAATTCTAATAGATAACTCTCATTGAGACTATTCTTATGAGCCCAAACCTTATTAGTTTACTTGCTTTTGACATCAAGGTTCACTCCTGAAACTGAAATTCGGTCACATGTAACGAATCTCAGTCCTCAGTATTAAAAAAATATTACCTGCTTTATAAAGTTATTATTGATATTTTATCTTAAAATATAATTTCTAGAAATTACACTTATACTATCTCTCCCTTTTACCTGGGCAAGTATAGCGAACAGTTAAAACTTCGTGCCTTTTAGCTACTCAACCAATTGATATAAAATTTAATTATATTTTATAATTCAGACTTTTACAATCCTATAATAGACCTGTAATATAAGTTCTATTACATTTTATAATTAACCTAATTATAAAAAATATGAATGTGAGTTTTATTAAGTACTTATTGTTAGTTTCATATTGTGTTTAAGATTTTCATAAAAAAATGTGATTTTTAATTTGACTACAGATTACTGCTAGCTCACCTGGTAAAAGGGAACGTCCTGAGGAAACTTGGATGTCGAGAGCTTTTGAAAAACATTAAGTCTGCTATTACGCTGGTAATACAGCGTGATTGACCATGGCCTAAGCCTCCTTACATTGCGGGGAAATCCGTGCCTAGTTGTCGGGTTAAATTATCGATTTTATTTAATTAAAAGCAAGTCATTTACAATTGCTTTTCTCGGATGCTTCCGTCTAAATATGTAACTTAGGACAATGCTATCGGCTATCGCATACTTTTCTATAGGCTTATTGTTTTAATGTATTCTTTAGCCAGTGAAAACACATTTTTGACAAAACACCGCCATAGTTCAGCTGTTTTGTAAAAAATATTTACAAATTATATACACAAACCTTCCTCGTCTATCCCATACCTTCTTTTAGTGAAAACTGTATCAAAATCCGTTATGTGGTCCTAAACAACGAGTCGAACTTCGAAGTACGAAGAAGTAAGCGGAGGAACAGACAGAGGCAGATTTGCACTTGAACAAATAAAAATTATGCATTTCCCCATGAAAATGAGAGATGTCAACCCTGCTACTAATAGGTTTGTATGATAAATCAATAAAGTTTTTGTATGAAGGACAACTCAGCCGCGCCAGTGATTGAGTTTTCCCGTGGGAATGAGATATTTTCCTGAGATTTCCCCTTTTCGTTATCGCTACATAAAATATAGTTACATACGCGTTGAAATCCGTTTAGTACTTTGTTCGTAAAAAGCCCACAAATAAACAGACAAAAATATGTAAATGTGTACACAATATTATGCAAAAGTCATTGTTTATAACTCCCGACATAAAAAGAGGGGTGTTATAAGTTTAATGTGTCTGTCTGTGGCATGGTAGCTCCTAAACCAAAGGACCGATTTTGATGCGTGTTTTTGTGTGAAAGCTGACGTGATCGAGATGGTTCTTAGCTATAATTTATGTTACTTCGGGTGATATTTCCTTACAGCAGATATAGTATTCGCTATACTTCCCCATATAAACGGGAGATAGTAGAAGTGTAAGCTCTAGAAGTTATATTTTAAGGTAGATAATATATAATATAAAACAGGCAAAATTTTTTTAATACTGCGGACTGAAATTCGGCACATGTGATCGTGAGTGAACCGTGATGTTTAAAGCAAGTACACTAAATAAGTTGCCTCTACCCTAAGTTAAACGGTAGGTAAGTAGTACGTACCTACGTCTTTATTTTTTTTTTACATAAATTAAATTAAACAATTTGGTTCTTAAAATTTCATATAAATTGAATATTTTATGTATGAAATGATAATATTTTTTTCACCAGTGTTTGTTCCATCGATATTACTTTTTCACGGAAAATAGAAAACTATTTTTGTTGTTGGAAAATTATGCATCAAAGACATCTGTCGCCCTTACATAAAGGCAGGGCAGTTATAAAGCAGGGAAACAGTTCGTTTCACACAGTTGTTTGGTCACGTAGTGGAGCGCTGTCGTTTTGCCGGCCAATATGTATTACGCTAAATCCGCTTCTTAATTGAATCATAATAAATGAAAATTTTTGTTAAAACTCAACGTTCAGGAATTGTTAATGTGAAAATATAGAGTGCGAAAGTGCCGTTATGAACTTCACAATATTAACAATAATTGCTGTCGTACTATTGCAAGGTAAGTAGTACATATTAAAACCCAATTTTATTAACATAGTTTTTTTTAAATATCTATTTTGAACAATTGTCTTGAAATATATATGTATATATATTTTAAGTTTGATTAATATTATAATCATATTGATATCTAACAACAATAGGTACCTAGATAGATAATAAATAATAATATAAAATAAAAATTAAACATAGTAAATTAAATACCTATACGTTATAGGTAATATAATTCACACGTTACAGGTGTAAGAATTCAAAGTTTCATTTAGTGATTTATGTTACAGTGAAAGCGCAAAGAGAACTAGCTGTTTTAAAAAGTAAATGGATTTCAGATGTAATTTTAATTGACGTAATTAAAAACAGAAAATATAAAATATTACGTATATGTTAGGTGAAATTGTTGAAATTTATGTGTATAATTGAATGTTTTAAAAGTATGCTCAAATTTAATTTCATATCTAAAACGTAACCCTATTATTAGGCTTCATCTTCCGTCTCTTTGTCCATCCCCATATTTAAAGGACTGAATTTTTAACTGTTACAGGCAGTCGGTTAGAATTTTCTCAGAATAGGTTTGATTACAGCGGAATGCCGACAACAAACAAAAAAAACTAAAACGAAATGTTTATGTTTTGCTTTAAAGTAAAACGCGAATACAAGGGTATTTTATTGTTAAATGTGTTACAAATGTGGTGGAACCAAATCCTGGAAAAAATACACAATAAATAATTTATTTAATAAGATATATCTACTGATGAAAAAAGTAAAAACTAAACAAATAATATACTCAAATCTTAACTGTAAATAAAAAAGGTAGACATATTTTATAAATTTAAATTAAACTCGACAATATCTAAATTGATTTATTGTTAACTAATTTGAACAATAGGAATTAGAAAGCTTATTGGTTTGCCGAGCATAATAAAAAAAAACTATTAATTGAAAAACCAGGGTATGAATAGAATTAGTTTAATAAAAAAATCTTTTATATTTTGTATATTTGTAGGATTAGAACGTTATACACTGTAACAGGCATTTTTGATAGAAAAAATATATCAAAGGATAAAAAGTTTAAGCTAAACTAATTAGTTAATTAATTAGTGGAATAATTTCGAAATGCCATTTTTTATCCATTTTTACGTACTTACTACCTGTTACGAAAGAACATACAATTTAAGCATGAGACTTATAAAATATTTACTTACGCATTTTTGATAATAAGATGATTCATT
This sequence comes from Brenthis ino, assembly GCA_921882275.1. Lineage (NCBI taxonomy): Eukaryota > Metazoa > Arthropoda > Insecta > Lepidoptera > Nymphalidae > Brenthis > Brenthis ino. The sequence goes on from OV170225.1 coordinate 7,523,708, forward strand.
ACTAACTCTCATCACAAATACAATAGTTTACTATGTAGTTGCTAGCCTTATACATGTATAAAATAAGGAAAATATTCCCCTGACGTCTGTTTCATAAACATAGACTTGCAAAATTGAAATACTGTTATGGGGAAAAACTAGCATTAGCTCTATTTTACATGAATTTATTTATATTAGTATTTAATATGATATAGGCCCAAATCTGGCAAAATATGTTATGTTTTATTATATGTATGTATATTTAATATATTTATTTAAGTATTCATATTTTTGAGTAACAGCACGTTGCCTACTTTTTAATACTAAGTATATCTCTATCTCGCTTAGGTTAACTGGAAGAAATCTCTTCTAGAGATCCATCCACCTTTGCTAACTAATTTTATTGTTTGTTAATTTCTCTATTTTACATATAAGTGCAATAAAGAATAGTATAAATATATAGCTGTGTTTTAGATAGCTGCAGTAACAATACACCTCTTAATCAGAGGCAGGAACTAAGCCACCTTACTTTCACTTGCGTCAGTTGAGAAATTTAGCTTGTTAAATAAATAGGTTTAAGCTAACAAGCGTCTTAGCCTGTATAAGGACGTCATATGTATTACAAAATTTATGCTCGTTTGAATTTATTAACCAAATTATATGCACATATATGTATATATGTAGCTTTATTATAAAAAATGAAAGATTCATCAAATATGTTTATTGTGAAATCAGCTATCCAGCACGTAATAATATTTGTTAATATCAGATTTTGAAATTTTCAAAATATTTTATTTGCATTAATTATAAATTATATATATCAAATATAATACTGATGCTCCCCAGATAGACACACAGACACAGGAGCTTACAGTTTAATTAATTTACTATAAATTTATTTCTAGGCAAAAGTTGATTAAATATTATAGGTATAGGTTGTATGTCATTTGGCTTCAAACATTACTCTTATGTTAGTGAAAAAATCTGAAAATAGGAAAAAAATCAAATTGAGTGTATAATTAATTAGAGTTATAAGTTTTCTATGTTTTTTGTGACATTTCTTTAAGTAATTGGCATATTCCGATGGATTTTTAAACTACATGTATGGGAGATACCTACCTAATGTAATCGTGAGTTTGTAACCATTTCAACGGAGTTTTAAAATTAAGTAAGTAAAAAATAAAGATACATTTAAAGAATAATATATGTAAGTAATATAAAATATAATATAATAAAACACATACCTATTACATAAATACATTTAAAATACTTATAATATAATAAAATATACGTATAAGTATATATTTAACTCCTTGTACCTAACAGAAAATTAAATTTTAACTAACAAATATTTTGCCTCGACTTGGCGAAACTTTTAAAGGGATTCAAAACTTTTCTTCGTACTCTTAGAATTAGTTGCTGTATGGAATGGACCGTTATCTATACTTATTATAAAAATAAGTCCCCCGGCCGCGTCTTTCTGTCCTCCTGTCTGTCCTCCTGTCTGTCTGTACGCGATAAACTCGAAAACTACTGAACGGATTTTTATACGGTTTTCAACAATAGAAAGAGTAATTCTTGAGGAAGGTTTAGGTATATAATTTATTATGCTTTTATGTAAATTAGCTGAAATACGGCGACAAATGTTGAAGAGGTCGCAAAAAATCTCGCCAAATGGGAACTTTCCACGCGAACGCCGCGTAAACTAGCAAAGATACAGTTAAGTAATGTACTAGAGAATTCAAAATCTATAAAAATGCTACAAAAAAGTCCGCGATAGCATATCTCTATCTCTTACGGTTGACTTACAATAACCACTTTTATGTTAACATTTTTAATTAAAAACATTACGTTATTTTCAAAGTTATTTTCTTTAGTTCGGTATTAATCCTTATCCAAATGAATATTTTAGTTAGCTTAGTCATTTAATGCAGATTAAAATTGCTCTTTACACTAAATCAATCAGATGAATAGTTTTTGAGATATCGTTGTTAGAAGTAATTAGTAGCGAAACATTTTTAATGCTTGGCGAGCATTGAGATGCCTACGGCGAGTCCATCCCCTCTGCCCCGCATCGCTCGACCGCCTACTCAAGCTATATAAACCGGGCGATGTAGCGCGCGATCCTAGGATACTTTTTACCGCGGGAAAATATCTTATTTCTGAGGAAAAATACAAAAACTGCAATGTAAGAGTATACTAATATGTAACACCTAAGAATTTAGTTTTTGGTCATCTGAACGCGGGCGGAGCCGCGGGCAATGCTAGTATTATATACGTAAATTTAAACGAATCTGTTGGGAGCGACAGTGAGAGTTAAGGAACTTCAAAATCTTTATAGATTTAGTTCGGTTTTTAATTATTTTATTATGATTTTTAAATCTTATTTTTATTACACGTGTATAATTTGTACCTACGTGTACATAAATGAATAATTCAGATATCTTTGTTCATATGCATTTGAAATTATCGACGATGTGAATTCTTGGCTTCATATACTAATGCTTTGTTTGACCGTTATAACTGCATTTGGAATTGTACCAAGTACTCTTGTAATATCAAGCATTATCTAATTGCTATTGTGTTCTATTCCATTAAATGATAAGGTTATAATTTTTATTATTAGTTATTTGGCTAAACAGAAAATAAACACAAAAAATAGGTAATGAAAAAAGCGTTGAACCGGTAATAAACGGTTCACTTTCTAAAATATTGCAGTAGCCCTGAAAAATCAACAAATTAGTAGAACAAATAAAGCAGTAAATCCAAAAAAATCTCTATCGAATTCAACTTTTCCTGGAAAAGTAGTCAAGATATTTATAGATACAGTGTAGTGTGACATGAAAAAAGCTATTCTTCCTTTCTTTCCTTTACTCTTATTGCTGCCTTGTTAAACAGGTAGAGTTCGAGATCGGTTCCTATTTTAACGAGTTTTAAAAATCCCTAAATACATAATTATTGTAACTAATAATTATTATTTACTTTTACTTAACAGAATTTTATTCAGACCTTTTTTGAAAATACATACATGTATCCCATATTTATTCCTACAACTGCCTCGGTGGTGTAGTGGCTAGCATGTACGCCTGCACACTCGGAGGTCCTGGGTTCGAGTCCCGGTCGGGCCAAGTTTAGTTATTGAGTCTTTCTGTATAGTAAGCTTCAGTAACAGCCCGGAGTTGGTAAGTTGGCGGTGTTTCACTCCCGTGCCTCGGAGAGCACGTAAAGCCGTCGGTCCTGTGCCTTAACTCTCACTGGTCGTGTCTCGTGTCGTCCCACCGGAGTATGAGAGTGACAGGAATAGTGCACGTTGTGTCTGCGCGTACACTTGTGCACTATAATATCTCCTGCGCAGTTGGCTAGTCTTAATGAGATTGGCCGCCGTGGCCGGAATCGGTGAGAACATCATTTATTCGTACTACAATATGTGAAGTTTTAAATTCATATTCATCATATTTCAAATTTGTAGGTAAAAAGCATAGATTACTTTACTACGTTCACGTGGATACAGCTTGTTTTCAACACCAATTCGCAAACCAGTTCCAATTAGAACATCTTTTAATTATTGATGAGTAGGATTTTCTACACATATATCTTTTCAAAGACCAGCCTTCGACCTTGAGCAAGTGTCTTTTGCTTAGTAGTGATTATATTGGTTTTTATAAATATTTTATTAAAATACCTGATGTAGGTACTTCTATCTTAAATTATGAATAAGCTCTTCTATATGACGATGGAAGGAAAAGTGTATGCGCTTTTTCTGTACTTTTAACATTGAAAATATTTTTTGTCGCTTCGGTATAGGCCCGATTTTCAACGAAAGTGCGACATCGCCCTGGTGTCGTGGGTTTTGGGGCTATGTATCTGATTGGATGTCAAAAGATGCATTTCAACGAGGGGTACAAAATACAAAAAAAAATAGAAAAAAATCTCAAAAACTTTTTATTAAAATTGAAAGAATGCGGTCGTTTTTCGCCTGGTTTCGATCAGAAAAAAAAACATATCTCTCACAAAATGAGATATCGAAAAAAACCCTAGACTTTGGGCTACATTTATAAAAATATTGGAGGTGCGTATCACTGATGAGTTATTCAGAAATTGTACCTTTGTGACACGGAGTTAACGCGCGGAGGACGCGGTAGTGACGGTGAATAAATGTATTCACCATCACTACCGCGCCCTCTTCGCGCGTGGTGCATATGTATGTTTTAAGGCGAAGTGATTCTTTGTGAATAAATAAATCGAGAGACGACCACAAGATCTATGGATTTTTTATTACATATGTATACTGCTGTATTTACTTGAAATACTTTTGCGCCGCTCGCAAGTATGTATTTGATGAAAGATTCGCATACGAAAGAACTTTACGATTTTTGATGATTTTACTGGCCAATAAAGAAATTAAAAGGCTACACGGTTTCATTTACAAAATCTATACCGGAACTAGCTATTTATTTATTTATAAAACAATTTTCTACGCTCGCAAATTTGACAATTGCTTTATTCTATCGACTAGCTTTAATTATTAAAATAATTGAAAAATGTAATTTTACTCTTACATTAATTTTTGTTATGTTTGTGAAAAGAGCAGGTATAAAATTGTTAGCATGCAACCTGGCGGGTAATGTGTG